>CALNHX010000448.1:0-337315 GCA_940337035.1 Agriotes lineatus | reverse complement strand
TAATGAGTAAAAACTCACAAACCACAAATCGGAGAGGTTGTATATCGATCTAGAAAATAATTCTAATTGTTTTAGGATGATAAGACTTTCAAGAAATTCTAAAGGCATTAGTGTGTTTTGGCGCATATAATAACCGCTATAAAACTGATACATTTAGAATTAACCCTTAACTGGCGTGGTGAACTTTTTATGCATATACACCGTCCTGACGTCCCTGGGACCACATAACAAAGAGCAAGAAAAAAATATTTTTTAATAAAAAGTTTTTTTTTATAGTTTTGTTGCGTTATTTAACAGGTTAATATTAATATTTTATTAAGCTATTTGCCAAATAAAACAAAATGGGTACCACATAAAATAAAATTTGTTTGCTAATAATTAAAAGAAAAAATAACAAACCTAAAAAAAACAACCTCGTAAATCATTTATAATAAAGTTCGAATAAATTCTGAAAACTTACATGTCAAAATTTAGCAAGTTAGAATGGGGAAAGGCTTAAAAATACAACAATAAGTAGAGTGCTTGCCATATCTCAGCGACCCTGCGCAGTGATCGAAATTCTGTAAATACGTCATAAGCAAGGCTACAGACCAATCTGAAAATATCATTGCAATTTTGCTGCTTTTGATATCGTTTGCTATTTTCGTGCTTATAAATTAGTTTTTGCGTTCTTTATCTACTTATATTTCCATTTATTATAAAAAACAGTTTTATCAAATAAACACGAAATATTGACACAACCTATTTAAAACTTGGCGCCTGCAAGCTAGCCTGATGTTTTTAGGTTGTACTGAAAACACCATTTGGGCGTCTCGCTCTACAGTTTTCCCCCTTGCTCCACTGCGCATTTGTGGTCGCTGAGATATGGCAAGACCTCTATCTACTTTTAAATTACTGCTGCAGTTAAATAATTTCTGAAACGTTAAACTTAGCGCCGTTGCAGTTCTATTCAAGAAAATTAAACTTTGTCGCAAGTCAAAGTAGCTTTGATGGAATTGTACTATTTAAAATCTTATAATATTATGTGATAATGTTGAACTCAGTTCCTGTTTTCTTTTCTTTTAATTTAAAAATGTTTTTAAATGTTTCTTCTTAAACGTTAAATTTGCGTAGTTCTGTTATGGAGAAAAGTGGTACACATTACTATAATAGTGCTTACTCGTGAGGGTCAAAATAAGTTGTACCCAAAATGTGCCTCGACAAATTCAGGGAAATTATTAAGCACCACCTGTTGTATAAGCTTGGAAACTTTGTAGATTCCCACAATAGGTAGAAGCGTGAAAGTAAAAACCTGCTTCATTAAAAAAAACGCAAATATATTTACCCAGATTTTCGGCGGATGGCTCAAATGGCAGTAAATAACCCTAATTCTAGCTGCGTCGTGATGTCACGTAGCGTTGCACAAAGAAGTTTCTAAGAATTATAATCAATAGGTAACTGTAAAGAATTTTTATAACACATGAAGACATTAGGCTTATATTTTAATGGTTTAGTTCGTACAGGCCTTGATGCAATTTAATACTTATTTTATCCGACCTAAAGCGTCAATTTCACTAATGCTGCCAATAGCATAAGACTAGGATAAAAAGTTTCTGACATTTCTGTTCGAAACATCAGTGCTTAAAGCACTGTAGAAGCTCTTAAGTAATTCGGGATCAACCGATGTGTCACTGAAACCGATTGCTAGAACCTCGCGGTACGATACGTCAGGCGATCGCTGGCTTCGTTTCTGTTTTTCTGCCAAAAGAAAAGAACCAGCAAAATTCAAGCCATAGTGCGTGAGCCTGTCACAAAAAAGAGCCAACCTGCGACAAACAGATAGCTACCAGAACGCAGATTGACTGATCTTTTGCGCTACCACACTTACCGTGTGGGCCGAACTAGCTCTATTCGGCGCTTTTTAGGTCGTGGACTTTGGCTCAGCTGTGCACCCTGCAAGTAGCTTCAAAACAAAAGTATGTGTTGATCATCAAAATACTGTAGGCAACTGGTTTGTAAAGTAGTTTAAATTACAGTATATGTATGTATGTATTATCGTTAACCTCGTTATACCTTTCGGTGTAGAGGTTGGTGTTTTATGTGCTTGCACCTGGCGGTACAATCTCAACTACACTCGATTAAATCTAGAGATGTGCACATCGCTGTTAGTTAAAAACCTTTATTTCAGGTCACCGATAGCCTAAAGCGTGAGTGCGCCTTGTAGAATAAAGTCGAAATTCCAAATTCTGTAGTTATAAATAAGAAATTAGTGAAACCCTAATATTAGGCGAGATATCGTGAATACATTAATAATGCGTAACCCGTCATATACTGGCGTCGCAATTAAATTAAAGCCACCACACTAACCTCCTGTTATCAGCAAGCGCCGGCCGAGAGTTGCCATACGTGGGATGTTCCAAAATCGACAGGATATCTGCAAGTGGTGCTATCGATTTAGCTGCTGGATTCTCGACGTGGAAAGAGGCTTGCATTCATCGCCCGCCGCAGAAGCAAAGCAAACTTGCTGCGTAATATTATCTGAGAATTATTGGGACAAAACGCCGGTCAGCAATAACTGTAATAAAAGAGCTAAAAGCGGCCAATTAATGTGGAAATAACAAAATTTGAAAGTCCATCACACCTGATTTATTTTCAGCTATTGAAACTTCTTCTTCTTCATCTAAAAACCCTGGTACCCTAAACAGGTGTCGGGTTGTGGTTTGTTTATTCTTTTATCCATTCTTTCCATTTCTTCCTGTCTCCGGCACAATTCTTCATCTCGCCTAGTGTTTTGCCTCTCGTCAGTCCTATTTTGGTTATCTGATTCATCCATGTTGTTCTTGGTCTGCCCCTTTTCCTTTTCCTGAGCTGTTTAGCCTCCATAACTTTCTTTGGTATTCTATCGTCTTGCATTCTTAGGAGATGGCCTAACCATTCAAGTTGTTTATCTTCTACCATCTTACTTATTGGATCCTGCTGTAGTGTAGCTCTAATGTCTTCATTCTTTATGTGATCCAGTTTGGTTTTGTTAACTATTTTCCTTAGCACCTTCATTTCTGTCGCTGTCAGCTTGGATCTATGTTTTTGTTGCACGGTCCATGTTTCGCTTGAGTATAGTAATGTTGTTCTGATTATGGTGTTATA
The DNA here is from genome assembly GCA_940337035.1 of Agriotes lineatus. Taxonomy (NCBI): domain Eukaryota; kingdom Metazoa; phylum Arthropoda; class Insecta; order Coleoptera; family Elateridae; genus Agriotes; species Agriotes lineatus. Next base: position 334,192 of record CALNHX010000448.1, on the reverse strand, counting down.
TACTATTAGTTTGTTTTTATGGCTTATTTCCTTTTTCCCGAATATTGTTTTGGCCAATGCGTAGTATATATTATTCGCTTTCTTAGTCCTGTTCGCTATTTCCAGGTCATATTTCCCATCATTTGTAAATGTGCTTCCCAGATATTCACATGTTGTTACTTCCTCAAGTATTTATTTTCAGCTCTTGAAACAAAATGCTTAATTAAACACAAGGTGGGTCTTTCGTAAATTAGCGAGCAGTTAAGCCGAGTAGCCGAAGAAGAATGCGCTTCACGCCGCAAGAAAAGATAACACCAGCGCTGCGCTCCCAAGGCAAGGAGCGGGAAATGTTGACTATTCTGATACAGGTACAAAATATACAGGTTAGGTCTGAAATAATTTGGTAAATTGAGAAAACAATTAAGCGGAGCGAAAAATGGTTTCAAGATGTTTGTTACCCATCAACATCAGTATTGCAACTCTCTATTGAAATTTGAGTTGCTGAAATCTAGTTTAAGAATGATATCTGTTCTAGATAAAATTTTCTTTTATTAGCAAATATTGCATGTCCTTTAATTATCAGTTATTATAATTGTAAGTAGTAAAAATCATAGCAATATATTATTATTATAATTCAGTAATATACACTAGTACTTAAATGTAGATAAGGTATTAAAATAAGTTGCTTTGCTATACCAGCATGACCAGGAGGATCTTCTGTCCTATCCACATGGGTGGATTGCAGGTATGCTAAGAATACATTATAATGCCAGTTTTGCTGATGGCTATTAACACGTTGATCGCCCAAATAGAACCCAATATTTTTATCCCCCAAGCCCAAACTGTAATTTTCTCTATAAAGTTCAAAATAGGTAGCAGAGGTATGCCTAGTAATGAACAAATGTAATTTAAGCAATTATGGCCCAAAAATTGTATTTTGAAACTGAGACCCGCGGTTTGGGCTTTGGAGCCTCTGTAGCTTTGAGCTCTGTGAATCATACCTTGGTTCTCACGTTTTGCACACGTCTCAGCTTGTCGTTGTGAATCATACACCTGCATATTATGTGCACACAGATTTAGTTGCAATTTGTCTTTGATGTTGTAAAGTTGCATAGTATCTGTTAAGACAGTAAAGATGAGTGAAACTTATGAAAGCGATCAAGAGCGGTTGATGAAATTGTGGAATGAAATGTTATCTGATGATGAGCAGTACGTTGAACAAGAAGAACCGTTGCAACAACAAGACAATTCCTCCAAGGAATATATTCCAGACTCTCCCAGCACACATAATTCTTCTTCAGATGAAGAAATTCCAAAACGAAAACAACAAAACGGTAAGTTCTGTTACTACAGCCTATTATAACAATAATTTGTACTACAGCTTTATGTTTTCAGGTTAGTGTACGACAAACACGCTGAGATATCTCAAAATCTATTGCAAAATATTGAAGAAGATTTGGATGCCGTTCCTTCTACCTCTCATCAATCTCAGCAATTTTGCCATGTAGCCGTACCTGCAGCTTCTGTTGATAATACTGTACAAGCTGTAATATCCAAATATTGCATTGTAGAAGATAATGAGAGTGATGAAGATGGGCATATCAATGTCGAAGATATTACTTGGCCATCAGTAACTAGCATAAACTAAAAATCAACTTCATTTTGTGGTTTGATTATTAATGGGCCTTTTAGGCGCATGATAAGAAATACTGCTTAGATGCTGAATATCAATTTACGCTCTTATCTGGCTTAACAAACATCCTTATGGTTGGTCGGCACAATTTGATACAGTAATAATCCTGTTATGTTTACAGGTCCTTTCGCAATCAATATCGAATACAAAAGAGAAAGCAATTTGCTAAATTGTAAAATATAAACATTTGGCTTCTGAATACATTTGCTCGGTGGTCTCGTCGAAGTGTGCTAGTGTGCATTTTAATTGTTAGCGGTCTTTTAAAAAATGAAGCGTGCTAAGACACTAAGGGATTACTTTGATTCTACTCCTACTGCAGCAATAATATAATCAAAGAAACCAACGTTGCTAAAAAGGGCGAATTAAATACTGCAAATAATAGTGTTGTGGAGATGATGGAGTTCCCTGAAGATACCGAATAAAGTGTTTGTAAAGATGATGATAATGACAATAACGTAAGCAATAACAAGATGTCTGATGAAGGTCTCTCAGGTTTCTCAGTTTTAGAAAAACTGCATGTGTTTGTTAGTTCTACAGTGCACCCAAAATTTATCAACCTACAAAAAGAAATATATCCTAAACAAAAACCAATGGAACTAAAACGACTGACTGACAGCCGTTAGATAGCACAATTTCTTTCATGTGATATGATGATCAAGACATTTGAATCAATTATAGTGTCACTGCATAGTATAGCTGACGGTGAAGGTAATTTTAAAGATGAGAGTACTCATCGAGTAGATGCTACTCGACTCTTAAATCAATTAAATGAAACATTTGTTATGTTTCTTTTTATTTTTAAAGTATTGTTAAGACAAACATGTTCTTTGTCAGACCATTACAGAACTCAAATGTAGATTATGCTAATGCCGTAGATTTAGTTGATGCAACAGTAAGTGTTTTGAAAAACTTCTTAATTTAGACATTGTATAACATACTAAAAATAGCAGTGACGTTACCTGTTTAACTGCTTCTTGCGAAAGGTTTTTTTCTAGTTTGAAAAGATTCGACACTTATCTCAGAACTAGAATGACTAATTGACTAATGAGAGGCTTTGCAACATTTCCACTTTATCTATTGAAAAGGAAATTGCAAAACACGTAGATGTAAATAAAGTCATATATGTATTATACATATATTGCTAGTAGGGCCTCGGAACGCCCGAAAACATTACGGCGCCGACATAGTCTCACTTAGAGTATAACGCGTCTCGTGCGCATGAGTGAGAATTCGAACTCCGCCTTTAGAAGCGAATTTTAAACTTGGTTGGTTCGCTTTTCCCTTAGAATATAAAACATCAGAAAGGACAATACATTGCACAAACCTGAGACGGGAATGGTTGACCAATATGGCGGATGTATGTTTCCGCCTGCCAGTGGCGTCACATTCCAAAGGTAACACGAGACGTACAAATCCTAATAGAGTAATTCGTAGGAATATTTGCTTGCGATGACTTTGGAATGGTATAAGGAGTATAACAAAACACAACAAAAAGATTTTATTGACCCTTAAAATGTATTAATTTAGTACACATATTACGGATTCTTTCCGTATTTGTGTACGCCACTGGCCAACATCTTTAAGGTTATGTTGACAAGTGGTGCCAAAGTTCGTATTTTAACTCATCTGGTTCATAAATTACATATAAATACTTACTGATGGAAAGTAATTAGTCAACTTGTTGTTTTCGGAGTCTTAGAACAACCGCAAGCTGCACAACTAACCATTGTTTTTTGGTTACGGACACTACACGGAATTCAAAGTTTTTAACGTATGAAATACAACTATTTACACACTACTCTTGTCTGTAGCACTAACAACACGATTTCATTTGGATTAATACATATTATATATATATTTTCACTATTTTAAAAGCATCAGCTGATCCAAACAGCACAAACTGTCAACCACAAACTTTTGGTATGAGTCACGAATGGTTGAGACAAATGGCGACTTCCGTCGCACTTTAATTCAATGGTAACAGTGCGCAACACTCCTTCCTGCCATATTATATATTCTAAGGCTTTTCCACCGCGCGGACGACTTGCTTGCGCACAGCTCACAATTATACATTGAAGAGTTGGTTGTCTGTCTCACTTCCTATTGAGTTCCCCACTCATAGTCGCTAGCAATATATGGATATATGGATAAAGTACTCGACTCGTGCAAATAGGCGAATAGTTCTTTAATAGCGTTTAGTTGTTGTTCTACCTAATATTTGATTATATTGTATTATAGATAAATAAAATATTACCCTTTAATAATCTGTAAATGTACTAGCGGTTTTATTTCTTAATAAAGTAGTTATTAAATTGAGAATATAATTCATGCATCAAGTGACGCCATTTCAACCAATGAGGTACCGGGTGGCCAATTAAGAAGGGCACTCGGCCCTATCTCAAAAAGTAATTGTGGTAACGACTTGGGGTAAAAAAATTTATGACTAAAGCGGCCAAGAGAAAATGCTGGATATTATTTATAAGTTTCTAGAATGGCCGCCAGGGGGCGTGATCGCATTCTTGAATTTTAAATCCCGTTTTTTGAGAAATATTCTTATATTACAGATAGCTAAAATGCACACCGTTTTAAAGCTGAGATAAATTCGATTTTTTTCCTTAAATGCTGTTTGCTCTATCTCTTAAGGGAAAGTGGTGGCGGGTGTCCGAACATTTTCGGAAATAGATGTCAATAATTTCAAAATGGCTGAACGGATTTTGTCAAACTTGGAGTCGTTGAAAAGGAATTTTCTTAGGATACCAGTGCTGCCTTAAGCGGCTTGATTTACATTGCTTCTGTCGCCGCTAGAGGGCGTTTTGCGACGACACTACAAATGAAATAGATTTTCTCAAAAAAATTAAATGCAACGATATCACTTTTATTGCAACAAAAGATAGCCAAATAAGGGTCTACCACGTTGGTGAAAACCGCATTTCGATATTTCATTCGTAACCTAAAATATCAGTAAAAAAATTAAAACTCGAAATAATGTCGCATCTTTGGGAATATTTTCAGTATACCTGCCATTAAATCCTAATTATCGTTCTTTTAGCAAAATATATATAAATTTACTTTTAAAATACCAACATTATATTTAAAATGTCAATAATAATTAATACTCATTCAATATGACTGAATATTGCCCTTCTGTCCACGCTCAAGACAGCGTTGATAGCCTAAGAAAAGCCCTTTTCAACGACTCCAAGTTTGACAAAATCCGTTCAGCCATTTTGAAGTTATTGACATTTATTTCCGAAAATGTTCGGACACCCCCCACCACTTTCCCTTAAGAGATAGAGCAAAAAGCCTTTGACGAAAAAGAATTTAATTTATCTCAGCTTTAAAACGGTGTGCATTTTATCTATCTGTAATATAAGAATATTTCTCAAAAAACGGGATTTAAAATTCAAGAATGCGATTACGCCCCCTGGTGGCCATTCTAGAAACTTAAAAATAATTTCCAGCATTTTCCCTTGGCCGCTTCAGTCATAAATTTTTTTACCCCAAGTCTTTAGGACAATTACTTTTCTTAATTGGCCACCCGGTACATGCCAATGCCTAGTTACAAATTATCACAGCGGTAGTAATTTATTTTCGTAATTGTTTTTAGGTTGACATGAAAATAAAATTAATTCCCAATAGGTTATTTCATAATTTTGTCGGTTTGTTAAATTGACATTTGTTTGCTTTATTTTCTTTGTACAATTTCACATTTAAAATAAAACTATCTACGTAATATTGGATATTTTGCATTTCATTCAAAATATTTTCTTTTCAAATATAATTCGTGTAATGATTAATGATCGATGATTTTTTACTCGTTAAAACCGGAACAGCAAATTTAACTCGTGCTACGCACTCGTTAAATTTAGGTTCCGATTTTAACACGGAAAAAAATCATCGATAATAATCATTTCACTTGTTATATTACAACTGAAAATACATTTTTTGATCTTCCCCCCTAAAGTTTAACTTGGCCCCTCTAGGCCCCCCCGAGCAAAATTTTCTACTGCCGCCACTGGTCTTCACAGATGGAAAGATACAAATGAAGACGAAATACACACATTTTTTGGATTGTGTTTGTGGATGGGATGGGATTGGCAAGGTTTCCCAAAATGGCCGGTTATTGGAGAAATAGCAGTTTGTATTCAAACAAACTATGTCAAAAAATGTCCAGACTGCGCTTTGAACTACTTATGCTCATGTTTCATTTCAACAACAACGAAAATGTTGATCTTAATGACTGTTTGTCAAAATTAAGCCCCTTATTGAATATTTTGACAGATAAATTCAAAGAAGTATATAAACCAGAACGTGAAGTTTGTATAGATGAAACATTGGTTCCTTTTAGGGGACGATTGTCTTTCAAGCAATTTATTAAAAATAAACGGTTCAAATTTGGGATTAAGCTCTATAAATTATGTTGCCAAGGTGGTTATACTTACGATGTGAAGGTTTACTGCGGAAAAGAATAAGATCCTAATCTAAGTGCCCCAACAAAAATTGTTCTATCTCTTATGGCACCTTTGCTAGATCGAGGTCGCATTCTCTACACAGATCATTTTTACACTAGAGTCGGGCTAGCTCATGAACTTATAAAACCAGAAACTCATTAGAAAAAATAGGATGTAATAGATGAAAACCTCAAAAAGGGAGATGTTATTGCAAGAGAGAGTAACACAGGTGTAGTTGTTAGAAGTGGCACGACAAACGTGATGTACTATGTCTCAACAGAAAACACACTGCAGATACAACAGACTAAAGTTCAAAGACGAAGCGATGAAATTGACAATCCCGTTCTTATTTAAGATTATAACAACAGCAAAGCATTCATTGATCTATAGGATCAATTGAAATGCTATTCTGCACCTCTACGCAGTAAAGGGGTATCGAAAGCTTGCTTTTGACTGTTATTAGGAACTGCTGTAGTGAATGCTTACATTCTGTACAAAAGTATTACAAAAAGTAACATATCTATAACTTCATATGAAGAAAAACTTGTTGAGTCTTTATTAGAAATTGATGAAAATGATCTAGCTGTACGAAAGGAACATGAACAGCATCGTCTAGAGGAAGTGCAGTCCAAAGATCATCGTCGATGCGTTACATGCTATGATAAACTCAGTAATAGGGAAGGTAGAAAGGTGGCGCAATTGAAGACACCGAAATCTAGATTTCATTGCCTAAAGTGCAAAAAGTTGTAGTGTTTATCGTGCTTCTTTGATATTCACAACTGCAAAATATAATTTTCACTTAGTTTATAAACTAGTTTAAGAAAATGTATTTGAGAGTTTAATAAAAACGGTATCAACCATTTTTTTAATTTATTGACAGATTCTCCAGTGTAAAAAGAAAAAATTTTTTCTGGCTCCCCAGGCACCACATTTCAATTCCCCATAAGCAGTAACGCATTGCGAGAACTGTAAGCCGATTCACAGGCTATGACGTGTAAAAAAAGAGTGAAGCCCACAAGTCGGCTCTCAGTACCTAAAGGTATAGTACCTACATTTTTTTCTATAATTTTCAAGGTCAACTATCTAGGGGATAAGTTGCATTCCTGCAGGGTCCCTAGTTTTAATAATGTTGGTACATAGATTTTTAGTTCTTTTCTTCCACTAAAAAAATTATTGTCATTTTGACAGATATGTCATAATTTAATATCGATTGCTTCATTTTTGCATTTAAAATATTTCTTGGTTTTCGTTTTTTATCCGATAATATTGATGATGATGATGATTCCATGTTAAAAAAAGAAATTTGTCAAGAGTTCAAATTAAGAAACTTTGACATTCAAAATTGACACATAACCATAATTTTTGAAAAGTTCTACCAACACGAGGTATAAAAATTGCCTAGCGTTTTAATCACATCTCTACCAACATTGTAACACTTTGACAGTTATTATAGAAAGAAAACGTACTTTAAGTCTCATCTGAGAAGCAAATGCCGGTTCTCATGGCGATCAACGTGTTAATCAAAAAATTTTATCGTATGTTATTTCGATGAAAACTTCAAAACAAAGATGCTGTTTCTAATGCAGTTATAGAAGTGGTTGTTAAACCAGTGGTCAATAATATACATTCAGAAGAAACTAACTAAATTTAAAAAATTGCCACCACATAACAACAAATCTTTAAGTAGAAAATATTTAAGATATAAAATAGGTTAGCGTTTGTATAAATACATAACTTCAACAAGTCACTTTTTGTACAAAATACACTGTGTAGTAAATATTAGTTACAAGACGAATTTGTAAATGTACCTAAATATATAAACGTTGAATGGCCTTATTGAGACTCATGGATGCAGTTGCAGTTAAAACTTTAAAATTATGATGTAATTTTCTTGTTATTAAAAATGTAATACTAATTAGTTTAATTTTTGCAGAGCAATCGTGTCGAGTTTTTGTATTTTGTATAGATACACAGAGACATCTTCGATAATGAAATATTTCCTAATCTGCTGGTTACATCTGTATTACAAATTTTGAATAATAGGTAATTTTTAACAAAATATAATATTCATAGAATTAGATTATACTCTCGTATAGACAATTGATAAGTGAAGAGAGCTTGTTTAAAACGTGATAATAAGGAAGCTAATAGATATCATGTTTCTTAAGTAGTTGACTTCCATTGTACCAATATTGCACAAAATTAATAGTTAACCTGTTACCATAAAAGTTATGCAACATATGATGCCGATGCAAGATCAAATAGAAATGATACAATTTCACAAAAACAAAAAAGTGAAAATCTCTTTCTATTACTTGGCTTGTAAAACTGTAAAATAACAAATAACTTGTAAATATGCAGTACCGTACTACACATTTACACTAAATATTAAGATTTTATTGTTAAAGAATATTACATAATTTACAATAAAGCGAAGTTTAAATTAAAATTAATTTTTACAAATTACAACTAGAGGGATATACAGCACAAAATATATGCCCTAGCAGGCCCTTGTTACATAAGCTGCTATAAATGAGATATAATGACTTTATGTTAAAGCCGGTCGCAGACGCATCAATACATTATATAGAAGTATATTTAATTCTTAAACCTGAGCTACAACACAACCATGTATACTTGTAACACCACATTTAAGTACGACTGTACAATTGCTGGTGAAATTATTGGGGTAAAAGAAAAATTGTTCAATTTTCTCACTGCTAATCAACTATAATATTACTCTTATCATTCCAAAGTTAGCTTTCCTATTTCAACTTAATTTCAGTGCTCACGTTTTACAAAATCCAATACCTGTAAGATCGACATTAATATCCCTTTTTCGTATGATTATGTATAATTCCAATGACTTAAAATTTTTTATGTATCTACTGCTTTATTGCTTTACATAGGATTTTCCTTATCCGTCCACCTGATCGAATCCTGTTTTTGTGGTGGTTTAAATTCATATACAACAATCTCCTAGCATTTCACTCTTAAATCTTTCTTACTTTTTCTCCAGTATTTGCCAGTATATGTACTATATCGTGCCAAATTTCTTTATGTTGCTTTATATTCACTAATAGAACGCAAATAAAACTATTCATACAGCCAGTATCGTTTATGGCTATCTAAATTCTGGTTTTAGGTAACTTGTAAGTAGTTAAGCTTTTGATAAACGACACTAAGGCTTTCGATTCTGAGGTGTTTCTCTAATATGTCTTTATGTTTAAGGAAAGTAGATTTTGTTGCTTCTTTGTAGTCACAAATAGAACATGATTAAGATGTTTCTCCTGTATGCAATTTCATATGTTTAACTAAATAATCTTTACGTGCTGCTTTATACTCGCAAATACAACATGAATAAGGTTTTTCTCCTGTATGCGTTTTCATATGTGTAACTAATTGACTTTTCTGAGCTGCTTTATATTTGCAAATAGAACATGAATAAGGTTTTTCTCCTGTATGCGTTTTCATATGTATAACTAAATGACTTTGATATGCTGCTTTATACTCGCAAATAAAACAGGAATAAGGTTTTCCTCCTGCTTGCATTCCTGTGTGCATTTTCATGTGCTTCCCTAAAGCACCTTTTTCTGCCGCTTTATACTCGCAAATAGAACAAGAATAAGGTTTTTCTCCCGTATGCGTTTTCATATGTCTAACTATATAACTTTTACGAGCTGCTTTATATTTGCAAATAGAACATCCATAAGGTTTTTCTCCTGTATGCGTTTTCATGTGATTCACTAAAACACCTTTTTGTGCTGCTTTATACTCGCAAATAGAACATGCATAAGGTTTTTCTCCTGTATGCGTTTTCATATGTGCAACTAAATTACTTTTTTGCTCTGCATTATATTTGCACATAGAACATGCATATGGTTTTTCTACTGTAATCGCCTTCATACAGTTCAGTAAATCACCTAGAAAATAAATAAAATTTTTCACTTGTACGGGTCTCCAAACACAGTTAACTAACTTACATTTTCCTGCAATTTTATCTTCATAAATGGAAGATGTGTAAAATTGTTCCGTTGGAGTTATTATGTGTTCAAAGAAATTACTACTCTCATCTTTTGCTTTATATTCACAAACCTTGCAAAGTAATTGTTTGTCTACGAAACTTCCACTTGTTGCACACGAATCAAACAATTCATCCTTTATCTCAACTTCCTCTTGTTTGATATCCAATTTGTGATAAGTTGGGTTGTCGACAGTATCTTGAACGATCTGTTGCTGAACATGTAAGTTTGCGACTACTTTACTTTCATTTTTTGTCAGTGGTTCATGTAACATGCTGGCTACTGCATTAGGCAAATTATATTCAACTAATTCACGTTTCACGTCCATTATTATAAAGAGTCCAGGTGTAATAAATGCAATATCTGAAAATACAACATACAACGAAGTCCCTATATATAGTTTACTAAGAGTTGGGCAAACAACGTGATACATTTTGATTGGTTGCATAATTCCTTACAATGCATATGTGATAAAAGTGCTTTTTTACATATTTTGTAGTATGTTACGACTGATGGTTCCATTCATGCAATCGAAATTTTACCTAGCTTCGTCGTATATTCCTAATAATTGGTTCTAGAGATCCTAATAGTCAACTCGTTCATCAAAAGCAAGCTAATAAAATTGGTTCTCATAACCTCTATTCGACGTATGTCAAATATCTAATTTCAATCAAAAATGTATGTGAAATCAAAGCTGTTTGCCCAACTCTTAGTAAACTATATACAGGGACTCTAGATGAACTCGGTTAAGCTTATTTAAAACATATTAACAAGGTTTCTATTCTGAGTCTTACTTACACGGAATATCATCAAGTTTAAAGCAGTAACTCGTTTAGAGAATGGGCTTGCAACAAAAACAACTTGAATTACTACACAACCACCATCGCCGGGCATTTCAGGCTGACAAATACGGTAGATCAAATTGAATTCAAAAGAACTACTGGGGTATACAGTGTGTCTCGCAATAGGACCGCCGTAACTTGCAAGATGTTCTAGTTATTATTTCATATAAAAAATTTCTACAAAACACATATATTTGACTGTTTTTCAAAAAAAATAACACAAAGTATTTAAACTGTCAAAAGTGACATTCACTAAGCAACACGTTTTCTCAAAATAACCGTAAAATCCGAAGTACTTTTCGTATTACTACAAATAAGTGCACAAGTGCAATATTTCAACGTTAATTTGTGCTACTTGTAGGTTAAAACATACTTATTTCTCGATGAAATAGTACGTAGGCCATTAAGCTAATCGAATACTTATCCCACATGCACTGATATTACCTACTTATACCTTTTTCGAACAAAAAAGATAAGTAAATTTTTAGTTAATAAGTTAATTTTTATTACATATTCGGAATAAACAGTAGAATATACCGTGAAAATTCATGAACTGCGAACACGAGTAGATCAAAGCGAATTTACGATTGCCTAAAAAGACGCCAAGACCGATGGACAGTCGATCTAAGGTACTCTGATATTAATCCACGGGTCGTCTGCGTTGATTGTTTAAGTAATTGTTCAACGCAGACGAGGCATCCACGCCTATATAGTGTAACTTTTGTTAATTGTTATATCACAGATATAATGTATGAGGTACTGTGTTATTCCGTGATTAATTCAGGTGATAAATTGACACCCGTATGCATAGTCGTTCGCCAGCGACTCGCCGGAGTTTCGTTATGAATAGTATGTTGGCGGCACTGTACGTCTATATCAAATTCGAGGTTATCAGGTTAGGTCATATATTTATACTACTATATTGCTAGCGGCTATGACTGCGGATATCACGAAGTAAGTGAGACAGAGAACCAACTCTTCAAGGTATTTGGTGAGCTGTGCGCAAGCGCGTCGGAGTCGTCCGCGCGGTGGGGAAGTGGTCAAGTTTAAAATTCGCTTCTAAAGGCGGAGTTCGAATCCTCAGGCATGCGCACGAGAAGCGTAGTACTCAGAGTGAGACTATACGTCGGCGCCGTAATATTTTCTGCGGTTTCCAGGCCCTACTAGTAATATATGTATAATACATATATGGGTTAGGTTTTCCATCAGTTTTGACAGAAAGTGATACAAAATCTAACTTGCTAACCTCGAATTTGACATAGACGTACAGTGCCGCCAACATACTATTCATAATGAAACTCCGGCGAGTCGCCGGCGAGCCGCTGGCGAACGACTATATGTAGAGATGTGCGGTACGATCCGATATTTTGAAGTACCGGTACTTTGTCTTCCGATACTCGATATTTTGTACCGGTATTTCAGTAAGCGATACAATACGATACGATTTATTTTTGGTCAGTATCGTCAGAACCGATCCAAGGTTTTTACCGCCTGGGTTCCAATAATTCATTTCTTTTTAAATTTTTTAAATAAAAATTAAACAATCTCAATGACGTTGTTTGATATTTATTTTTAGTGTTCTATGGAAGTAAGGGCGAGATGGTCGAACGTCGATAACTTTCAATAAGTAATTTTCAGCTTCTACAAACTCGAGAATAAAAATCAAAACAAAATGATTTTGTTGAGCCGAAATCTTCCTCTTTAACATGTGTAAGTACTACACTTCGGGTTTCGGCTGGTACAGAAAAATCGTAATTGATAATTTCTAAGGAGAATGACTAATTCTGGCGGACTGAAGCTTTCATGTATCCCAACAAATTGTATTATAATGTTTAAATATCCAATAAAAACTTCATTATTCAGCTTAAATATTTATACCATGCTGCTTTATACAATTGTAGTGTTTATATACTTTTATAAAACTAAACTTTATTGGAAAATACGTTTCAGTCATTATTTTCGTGTTATGTTTTAAGTTTTTAAACATTATAAAAGTTAGTATACTATTTAATAGATGTATTTCTAATACTGATTTTGTAATTATTTTTTGTTGGTTTTTTATTGTTACCGCTACTATTATAGCTACAGTTCTATTTGCTATACTAGGACTCGAAGGTTCGTATAAATATACCTAGAAAATATCCTGGATCGAATGTGTACCGGTACTTTTGTATACGATACTGCCTCGAACCGATACTTTTAAATCGATACGACACGATACAATTGTACCGGTACTTTTCGGTGTATCGAACATCTCTACGACTATGCATACGGGTGTGAGTTTAAAACAGGATTTTTAGAGATTAACAGTAAAGTGAAAGAAGGTAGTTCACAAAGTAAAACGCATTCTGAAGAAAGAAATCATTTTTTCCGAACAAACTAACTCATAGTAAAAAAAAAGATGTAGACAAAAATAATACTATTTTTATTTCAAACAACAAAATTCAAGAAGTTTAAATTAGTTCGTGTTCGAAGAGTCTGCCTTCTTGCGCTAAACAATATCCTAAGCGATTATAGAAACTTCTTCGCACATTAGCCAACGTATTAGTGCAAGTACTCTGAACAACCCCTTTAATTTTTAAACGCAGTTCTTCAAATCGTTAGTTGTAGTGAAAACGACTTTCCAGAGAAAGTCTTCGGCATTTCTGTCACAGTTTCAGAAATTTCCATACTTCTGAAATGTCCAACGCGAAGAATATCGCAGCGAAATCTACTAGTTTTGCAATTTATTTAAATGAATAATCTTGATAGCCATTAGCGGTAATACGAGGATAATTTGACGGGACGTGAGACTAGAAATGAAAGACATGAGTTAGAGCATTTTTTTTTCAACATATTCTCCTCGTACATCAACACACTTGGAGCAGCTTTTACTTCTTCGTCCGTCTTAAACTTCTTTCCGGCAAGGAAAAGTTTGAGCTTCGGGAATAGGTGAAAGTCACTCGGAGCAAGATCTGGCGAGTAAGGTGGGTGGATGATAACCTGGAAGCGAAGTTGATTCAATTTCTCACGAACAATGCGACTGGAATGGGAAGCAGCATTATCATGACAAAAGAGCACCTTTTTTCGAACCATTCCGGGTCTTTTTTCAGCAATTGCTGCTTTTAGTTGGTCTAAAAGTGCAGCATAATATGCTCCCTTCATGGTTTGGCCCTTTGTGAGATAGTCGATGAGAAGTATCCCCTTCGAATCCCAAAAAATCGTAGCCATTACTTTCCCGGTCGATGAAAACGACTTCGTCTTCTTTGATGAAGGACTGCCATGATGTTTCAACTGTTTAGTTTGGCGTTTTGATTCGGGAATGTAGTGATGAATCCAAGTTTCATCGACCGTAACAAAGCGGCGCAGAAAATCAACCTGATTTTTGTTAAACAGCTTCAAATTGTCGCTCGATGTTCGCACTCTTTCTCGTTTTTGATCAGCATTCAGCAAGCGCGGCACCCATCTTGCAGACAGCTTAGACATGCCCAATTCTACGTGCAAAGTATGATGTATGCTCTCAGTTGATATGCCTACGATCTCGTCAATGTTTATTCTTCGATCCTTCAAAACAATATCATGTACTTGATAGACTGTTCCCGGGGTTGTTACCGTTTTTGATGGTCCTGCTCGTTCATCATCTTCAATGCTCCAATCACCACGTTTAAATCGTGCAACCCAGCGACAAATCGTTGCTTTCGAAGGAGCATTGTCACCCAATGTTTGCTGCATATCGGCCAAAATTTCAGTCGTGTTTAGCTTCTTAAAAAACAAATATTGTATCGTACCAGGAATAGCTTTTTCATCCATTTTAGGATTTTCCGTTTAAGCGTCGTATTTAAACCGTTGCAATTTCTTAACTGAACGCCACAGATCAATTAAACTTCACTTGTCAGCATAAAGAAGATGGCGAAACTCGAAAATGATGTTAATTTTTACCGCTAGAGGGCACTAGTAGTCGAGTCGCACTACAGTGACTTTATATGAGACAGTGGCGACAATATAGTGTATTATTTTTATTGGTCGCTCGAATCGGCCGCCATTAAGAGGCAAAATTTGTTGATGCTTTTGTATGTTTATACCAAATGGAGGTTAGCAGGTTAGGTTTTGGGTCAGTTTGTGTCAAATTCGAGGTTAGCAGGTTAGATTTTGCGTCAGTTTGTGTTAAAACTGACGCAAAACCTAACCTGATAACCTCGATTTTGACATAGACTTACAGTGCAACCAACATATTATTTATACGTTGTGTAACCATGGCCATTCAAAAACGTTCAATTTATTAAAGTTAGTAGGCCATTGGCCGCCATTTTGTGGCAAATTGTGCCTATTGTCACCATTGTCTCTATCAAGGCACTGTAAAAGTCGCACGTCCCGTCAAATCATCTTCGTACAAACCTCTTTTAAATTCTTGTCTTCGTTAGGAACATTAGGCCTTTTGTGCTTTTGCGGAGAAACACATCCAAAGTTTTAAAAATTTCAAATAACTCCATGTAACGTTGATAACGATGAAGAACGCGTATTTCCAAATGTTGTGAAAGAATTTTGAATTTCCCGAACCGTTGGACCCTGATAATACCATTTTACAATTTGCACTGTTCCGTTGCTTCAAAGTTATCGATTTTAAGATAGAAATGACAGCAGATATTATCTGCTGACGAAATACACGAACTGTCAACGTCAAATTCTCAGCATTTGTAAATTCGACATATCGTCTGCCGTGTTCGTAGTAGAGAAAATCTCTCTGTATGTGTTTGTAGATACACTTAAATATAAAATATCCCCAATTTTCTTACGGGGTACCCTGTATGCTACAGTAGATCTTTTGAACTGCATTTGATCTAACTCAGGTGTGCTGGCAGCAATGGTGGTTTGTGTAGTAATGCAACATTACGTTTGCTGCTAGCTCATTCATTATTATTTCTACAATTATTTCATGTTATTTCATGTGAGTTAAAATATTAGACAGAATAGGAAGTGTATTAATATATTTCTTAATAAACACAACCAACCTAATTAACTGAATTTCGTTTTGCTTTTTATTTTCAGATATTGCATTTAAAGAATTCTTAATTTTTCTTATAATAATGGACATCGATAATGAATTCGTTGATTATAATTTGCCGAATGCAATGACAAGTATATTATGTGAACCACTGCTGGAGGGCAATGAAAGTAAAGAAGTTGCAGATATACATGTTCGGCAAGATGGTACTATCGACACCATGGCTTATCACGAATTGAATATTAAACAAGAAGAAGTTACTGTGAAAGATGAGCTGTTTGGTACGTGTGCAGAAAATGAAAACCACCAAGAACAGTCAGGTTACAAGCTCCGTGCACGTGAAGCAGACGAGCATAAACCACATTTGTGGTCAATTTACGAGTATAAAGTAACACAAAAAGGTAATTTAGTGAACTATATGAAGCATGCAGGAGAAAAACCTTATTCATGTTCTATATGCGAGTTTAAAGCTGCAGAGAAGGGAACCGTAGTTAAACATATAAAGACGCATACAGGAGAAAAACCTTATTCATGTACTATTTGCGAATATAAGGCAGCACAAAAAGGTAATTTAGTAAACCATGTCAAGACACATACAGGAGAAAAGCCGTATTCATGTACTATTTGCGAGTACAAAGCAGCACAAAAAGGTACTCTAGATAAACATTTGAAGACGCATACAGGTGAAAAACCATATTCTTGTACTATTTGTGAGTATAAAGCAGCGCAAAAAGGTTCTCTAGCTAAGCATTTGACCATACATACAGGAGATAAACCTTATTCGTGTTTAATGTGCAAATATAAATCTTCTCTGAAAAGCAATTTAGTGAAGCATATGAAAACGCATACAGGAGAAAAACCTTATTCATGTACTATTTGCGAGTATAAAGCAGCACTAAAGCGTACTTTTCTGGACCATATGAAAACGCATACAGGAGAAAAACCATATTCATGTACTATTTGTGAGTATAAAGCAGCACAGAAAAGTAATTTTGTGATCCATATGAAAACGCATACCGGAGAAAAACCTTATTCATGTACTATGTGTGAGTATAAAGCAACACAAAAAAGTTCTCTAGTTATACATTTGAAGACACATACAGGCGAAAAACCTTATTCGTGTTCCATCTGTGAATATAACGCAGCACATAAAGTTAGCTTAGTTAACCATATGAAGAGACATACAGGAGAGAAACTTTATTCATGTACTATTTGTGAGTATAAAGCAGTACAAAAAAGTAGTTTTGTGAACCATATGAAGACGCATACAGGAGAAAAACCTTATTCATGTACTATTTGTGAATATAAAGCAGCACAAAAAAGTTCTTTAATTAAACATTTGAAGACACATACAGGCGAAAAACCTTATGCATGTTCTATTTGCATGTATAAAGGAGCACGTAAAGGTCACTTAGTTTGCCATCTGAGGACACATACTGCAAAATAAATGTATTCGTGATAAATTTTAGCATAAGAAGGCTCTCAATGATTTCCTTTGCCAAAAGCTTGTCTTGACTTTTGCAATTCAAGCTTTACCATGTCTTTATATCCCTTTATAAATAAATTGAATATTTGGCTCAAACTTGAAATATATCTACCATGTTGCTAAGGTTCTTGAGAAGGCTGACACAGGAAGAAGGTTGTTTCAGGGGATGGCAAGGGGTTGCTACAAAGAGTCTGAACACCTACTTGCTCGACTTCAGTCTCCCTTCACATACTACTACTACTACTAATGTTCTCTATGTATGTCATCATTTAATATTATATTTTTCACTTCGTTTAGTGTTCTTCTGTGATTTGTGTGTGCTTCTCAAATCCTTATTGTATCTTTAAATTTTTGTTGATTTGCATGTGCATTGTGCTACTCAGTTTTAAGTTTAATATGATAGGTACCTATTATTCGTTTTATACTTGTGATTCTATATAAAAAGGGCCTTGCTGTATAGGTATATTCAATTATATGTTTATTTTTTGTGGTGGCTGGGTAGAGCAGGGGTTTTCCTCTTATAGTCAACCATCTGACCATCGTATTTCTCATTATAGTATTATTATATTAATTATTTCATTTTTAGTACATATATTTTTTCCCCCTTTTTTGAATTTATATATTTATTAATACTTTCATTTGGAAAATAAAATCGTATTATCATTACCTATTGTTATTATTATTATTATACTGTCGGCTGGTTTAAAGTTATCTAATAACAGTATTTGAAGAAGCTTGCAGTAGGAACGTGTATGCAAAATTGTAGACATACACGATGCTACCTGGTTTATATAAGGTGTCCAAAAACTTTTGCCAAATGGAAACAAAACTCTAGAGATGATTTTATGTTGATTCGACATAAATCACCTTATTCACAATTGCTTCCTAAGGGAGATGGAGCCCTTTAAAGATGACACGTTGTCATCATATTTATAAAACACCTCAATCTTTGGTGAAGCGCTGTAAATAATGAGCGAATTAACAGTGAAACTGAAATACCACAGCCCTCTCTAAATATTGGTTTTTAACGTTGTTTGGAACAATATCTATATGTAAGGGTATAATAATTTAATATGAAGAGATAGAGAAAAAATTCTCTATAAGACAAGCTAAACTAAAATGTATCATGCTATGTAGAACCGGAAGTGAAACTGGTAACTGGTGTTGATAGCTACGTTATGTAAAGAGGGGATAAACGGTCGGCCTTACCTTTTGGCGAAAGTTGTATTGGTTATTTTGCCGGCTGGTAATTATCGGCCTAGTTGGGCTAGCTCGCCGCGAGGGTCGCAGGGTTCCAGCTATGCTGAAAGAGAATAATAAAAAAAAATAGGAGAGGGCGCCAGGTCCTCGACTCAGATCTAATCCTTGTGCCGGACCGTACACAAGGTAAGGACAATTTCCAGCAGAACAAAGAAAAATAATCAAACCAACCACCAATGAAAATATCACAGCTTTATTGTTAAATGGTGGATATGTACTATAGTGCAAATACAAACACAATTATACACTAAATCGGGCAGGCGTTCAAATACATAGACGTATCCATACGTTGTAACAATTATAAATTCAATGTAAATATATATGTCTAGGTAAATTACAACAAATGCATGCAAAAAGAAAAGATGAAGTTTCGAGCCGAAAATAAACATTACCATGCAAATATTCGTAAAGCTAAATTTAGGCCGCGAAACGTTGGACAATACAAACACTCTAAAAAGAAACGAGGGTACGCAGGGCGTCGCGGAGACAATTAAAATAATGTAATTGAGTAAGCACGATCCGCTGAGCGGGTTTAAAATTGCGCGTGCACCGGCTCAGAGCAATGCAAGTCCACCTTGGCGAACGTTTTAACCCCGAAGGTTAGCCCTAAATGACGCTATATCTATATCCAAAATTTTCTAATGGGCGGAATCAACGTGCGTTTGCGTGGCCACACATGAACGACGGTGTCCATATTAAAAATGTATTAAAGTATAAGTATGTATATTTACATGCTAATGAAAGCGAAGGCTTGGATTTGTCCCTTACCCGGTTAGCGGAGATCGGAAAATAATCACAATGCTCCCGTAGCGAGTTCACGCGACACTGCCACCGTGGTGTGCCTATCTTCACGCTGAACGTTTGACATGAAAATATTAGTTACTGTTTTGTGATGAAAATATTGAAGCTTTTAAGGCGTCCGAACTGTGTTATGCTGCCAAACCCGGGGTGTTTTATGCAAGCGGGTGAGTAAAAGCGACGTCCAGATAGGACACAATTGAAGCTCAAAGCCCTACAAGTTCTACTCTATAAATGTTTCAGATAACGCAGAGGTCAGTGGGTGTTTCGAGCCAAAAATAAATATCACCACGCAAATATTCGTTATGACCTCAATTTAGCAAGTAGCAGAGGGTAACCGCATATCATTGCGCGGCGGCCCTAACAAAAATAACACAATTACAAATATTAATAAGCTAACGATGCACGAAACCTACTATCGCACGATCCGTGCTGAGGAAAACACACATGCCCTAAGTACTAACGGCATGAAACAGTATGATTCAATTATAAGTTACAACAGGCGCAATGCATATTAACTACAATAACGTCTTACCTGCAGGAAAGTTTACCAGAACCTAACCTCTCCGTTTGCTCCCCTGTGATTGGACGTAGCTAACGAAGCAACGAGGACGGCCGCAGCTGCGGGATGCAGTGCCAGCTATGGTGGTCGCAAATGGCCAACGGGTGTAAAGCAGTTGCTCAATCTTCAGCGTTGCCCACAAGAGTTGCAAAATTCACAGGCGATGCGACCATCTTAGGGGCCCAGTGCATCGGACTGGATTCCAGCACGGTGCAGTCGAACGGGGAAGGTCTACTCCAGACAGGAAGGATATCAACCAGAT
This sequence comes from Agriotes lineatus, assembly GCA_940337035.1. Lineage (NCBI taxonomy): Eukaryota > Metazoa > Arthropoda > Insecta > Coleoptera > Elateridae > Agriotes > Agriotes lineatus. Next base: position 313,856 of record CALNHX010000448.1, on the reverse strand, counting down.
GGGGAGTGTTTTACCTCCCACCGGAAATGGCTAAAAACGCACAGAACCCAAATGTGTTCCCGATTAAGAAGAAACTGGCCTAGTCTTACCTCAAGCTGGGGGTGGAGCCGAAAGAAGCGTGCTAAAGTCGGTTCCAGGAGATCCGCCAAAAGCGAAAGGACGCAAGTAAGTAGCTAACCAATCATTACGAACGCCCACGATAACGCAGAAATGCTTCCAGATCCCTCAAACAATCTATTCGAAGAGGCGAGCCCTACCAAAGGGCTATGAAGCATTTAGCTGCAGAGGAACACCTACTAGCACGACAATTTAGCTTGAAAAGAAAGCCGAAAAATTCAAAAACCCAGCCTACAGGTCATATGATAACAAAATTTGGGCCAGAAGATGCCAAAAAAACCAGTCAGGCAAGTTTGACTGCAGGAAAAGATAACATTGCTCTAGCAACAAATGGAATAGTTTAAGATAATTGTAACACCGGTTGCCTAGCGGCCGTACCCAAATATTTGTAAAAATATAGCAAGAATAAACCTAATTTATTTATTTATTTAATTAGCACTCAGCCAACAGCCGTTAGGCCAATTATAGGCGTCGCCGTGCAGTTATGAGGACTTCCAACCCCACTAACGACTGTCATGATGTTGTATGACCGCCGGGACCAACTTTTTTCCGTGATAGCCGTACCACGAGGCGCCGAGAGATGCAGCCGTGGAACTCCCATCCAAGTTCTGACCAGAGACAGCGTTGCTTAACTCTGCTGATCGAACGTGGACGCTTGTTCAAGCTACACCACTCGGGACCTTTTGCAAGATATGAGTAATTAAACGAGGGGTTGCTTACGAAACTGCATGATAATTATAGGAGAGTAATTAAAAATAAGATATAGCCAATTATACCCAGTTTAAAGCATGCAAAAATTCCAAAAAGCCACCTAATGAGACTCAAGGCTAAAAATTCAACTAGCAAAAGTTTACTAATACGAGGGTCGCTCCAAAAGTATCGTAACAGTTAGTTCTGATGAACTTTACTAATGATAATTTTTTCCTATCCTCAAATAATCAAGATATTTCTTGGTACACCTTAGCTGTTACACCCTGTATACTATTTAGGTAGCAACATTTTGGCAGATTATTAGAATTTGTAATGAATCGAAGGAAAAATAATTTCATTTAGATCCAAATTATTTCATTTAACAATTCAAACAGCAATATAAAATGTGAACAGAGCATGAAACAAAGACAACTGTTCGTTTCAAACTCCAAAGAACTACAAAAATGTGATACAGAACTTACATAGGTATTTTTAAATCTTTTGGAAAAGAAGGTAATATCACCAAAAAATCTGATAACTAACAAATGAAACAACCAGCTTTAATCTTGCAAGGCAAAAATGCCACTCCAATGGAACTTTGCAGGGAACAATCAGCTGGCGACGTTAATAATACCAATAAAAGACAAATTAGTTCACCCGATGATAGCCAATCAAAACGATATTTCCTTGACAGCACTAATCTAATCGTCGATAACCCTTATTACATACCACCTCAACCAGATAAAGACAAAACTGTAAACGAAACCGCAGAAAGTACACAATCAAGTGAAAAAATTAAGATCCCACCGATATTCCTACATAATGCAAATAATTATCAAAAAATAGTAAAAGACTTTAACAGAAATTGTCAAAGCTGAGTTTACAACCGCATACAAAGGCAGCAATCTTAGAATCCACCTAAATAATATAGATGATTACCGTCAACTAACTAAGTATTACAACACGAATAAAATAGCCTACCACACATTTCATAACCCAGCAACTGCCAACCTCTCTGTGGTCATCAAAGGAATACCAACTTCATTAAGCGATGCAGAGATAAACCAACAATTATTGGATAAACAATACCCGGTAATTAAAGTTGTACGCCTGCTAGATAAAAATAAGAAGCCTATGCCATTATGTGCAGTCGAAGTAAAGAAAGGTGAGAAAGGCGAAGACATTTTTAACTTAACCAGGCTATGTTACTGCGTGGTCACAGTGGAGCCTAGACATAAGTCTAAAAATATACCGCAATGTACTAACTGCCAACTGTATAATCATACAAAAAACTATTACAAGCTGCCACCGCGTTGTGTAAAGTGCACTGGCCAACATCATTATACTCAATGTCCTAAAACATCTCAACAAAAACCTCAATGTGTAAATTGCGGAGAGGGGCACACAGCCAACTACAAAGGCTGCTCATATTTTACAAAAATTAAAGCAGCTAGTCACAACCCGTTAATGAATACTAATACTGCGACTAACAATCATCAACAAAATAATAAGCCAACTAGCCAAAGAGTCACGTCCAATTTGAAGTACTCCGATGTAACCAGAACTCAGCAAGGACATACTCCCCCACAACTAAGCAATCAAAGTCCAGATAATACCGTAGCGACAACATTATTACAGATGATAATCGAACTCATCACTCCACACATCGAAACAATTAAGTCATTTTTCATTTCCTTACTGCCAGCATTAATTAACAATGGCAAATAATATCTTACCAGCACTTCAAAAATTAACTATCCTTAATTGGAACGCCGATGGTGTAAAAAGACAACGTTCAGTACTCATTGCATTCTTAGCCAGGCATGACATCGACATTGCTTGCATTAGCGAAACACATTTAATAACACCCGAAACTTTTAAAATACCCGGTTATACTGTTTATAGAACCGATCGAATAGCCCGTATAGCTTCTGGTGGAGTAGCAATTATAGCCAAGAAGAAAATGCAATTAATCTTGTTTCACTGTGTTCACGCTGCCCAACGGACCCCAGGTCTTTTGTTACATCATCTCGTGTGAGACCGTACGAGACCGTTGGGTTGCACCCTTTTTAATTCCTGCACCCCTAAGACATATCCTGTAATTTGTCCAAAATAAATTCATACAGTCCACTACAAGCTCCATCCTGAACAGCATTCTTATTTGAAATTTAGGTTAGATACAGAAACTATCTAGTTACAGAAAGGAGGGATGAAGATTTTAATATTTCATTCCTGAGAAGAATACTCCGTAACAAATTTATTTTCCCTGACAAGAGAGATGAAGATACAGTTAGCTAGGACGATATCATTTTAAAATTATCACATACATTTCGGGTAGCACTAAAAGAGCCGCCGGCCAAATGACATTTGAAATTAATGTTGATTACTATAATGTTATGATCGAGCTTAGTTTCTTGTTACTTTTTGCTTTCATTATACTATGCACCATACAACTTCCCAATAAGTACCACTTGGTGGTTCATAGTGGGATGGGTGGTGTATAGTGGTAAATACTTAAAAAGAATTTATGTTTCCTTTTGTATTATCTAACACGTATATAGGAATTTCTACAATAGATACTGTGTCATTCTATACATTTATTATCCTAAAATCACTTGAATTGCCCCAGCAATAAAATATTGACATTTGTTGCCCCAATATGGACCACTTTCCCCTACTAGTGAGTTTGTTTAATTTTTGCCGAGCAACCGTGTTGAGTTTTTAATCCATTTTGTATACACACAGACATCTTAGATGATGAAATATTTCCTAATCTGCTGCTTACACCTGTGTTAGAAATTTTGAATAATAGGTAATTTTTAACAAAATGTAACACTTATATTACAAAAAATTTGATTATACTCTCGTTAAGTATGACTTCAGAGACAATTGATCAGTGAAGAGAGCTTGTTTAAAACGTGATAATAAGGAAGCTAATATATATCATGTTTCTTAAGTAGTTGACTCCGCTGTACCAATATTGCATGAAATTAGTAGTTAACCTTTTACCATAAAAGTTATGCTATATGATTCCAATGCAAAATCAAATAGAAATGATACTTCACAAAAACTAAAATGAGAAAATCTCTTTCGATACTTACTTGGCTTGTAAAACTGTCATAGTATATTACATACCGAGGTGGAAAATTCCTGTTGAGAGATTAAGTAGTTAACCGAGGCGCGTAGCGTCGAGGTCAACTTTATCTCGAGACAGGAATAAAACTTTTCACCGTGGTATGTATACCACTTTATTCTAAACAATAATTCGAAAAATTATTATATTATGATATAAGACAGGTTGTGACGCGCATGAATGGATGAACGAGATTCCCAGTGTCCCTACCTGCACAGCGGGCGGAAATGTACGACTTCCCACACTCAAATGAGGTCAGTAATGTTAACATTACAAACATGATTGCGAATAAAATAACAAATAACTTGTAAAAGTAAATATGTAGTACCGTACTAAACATTTATATTAAACATTTATACTAAACATTAAGATTTTATTGTCAATAAAGAATATTACATAATTTACAATTAATGGGAAATTTAAATTAAAATTAATTGTTACAAAATCCGACTAGAGGGATATATAGCACAAAATGTATGCCTTAGCCAGCCCTTGTTTGTTACATACGCTAGAAGTGAGATATAATGGTGGTACGTTAAAGTTGGTTGCAAACACATCACGGATAGCTACATGTATGATTCTATAGAAGTATATTTAATTCTTAATCCTGAGCTCCAACACATGTACGTATACTTGTAACACCAGATTTAAATATGTCGGTACAATTGCTGGTGAAGTTATTGTAGTAAAGGAAAAATATGAGAACAGTGAGGCTGCTTTCTTTTGACTCGCATCAATTTACTTATAGCTGGTCAGAACACTGTGAGTGCTTGCATGTGTGAGCCTACGCTAGTCATAAATGTCCTTATTTGTGCATATTCATGATGTGTCTGAGACCTAATTTTAAGACATCATTGTTCAATTTTCTCATTCTTGATCAATTCTAATATTATTCCATGACTCATATCATTCCAAAGTTATCTTTTCTATTTTAACTTAATTTCAATGCCTCTAATTTCCATACGTATGTGTTTTCATATGTATAACTAAATAACTTTTACGACCTGCTTTATATTTGAAAATACAACAAGAAAAAGGTTTTTCTTCTGTATGCATTTTCATGTGATTCACTAAAATAGCTTTTTGTGCTGCTTTATACCTGCGTATAAAACATGCATAAGGTTTCATGACTAAGGCTTTTCTACTGTATGCAATTTCATATGATTAACTAAAGAATGTTTTTGTGCTGCTTTATACTCGCAAATAGAACACCAATAAGGTTTTTCTCCTGTATGCGTTTTCATATGTCTAACTAAATTACTTTTCAGAGCGAATTCATATTTGCAAATAGAACATGAAAAAGGTTTTTCTCTTGTATGCATTTTCATGTGATTCACTAAAGTACATTTTTGTGCTGCTTTATACTCGCATATATAACATGCATAAGGTTTTTCTCCTGTATGCGTTTTCATATGTGTGACCAAATGATTTTTCTGAGCAGCTTTATATTTACAAATAGAACATGAATAAAGTTTTTCCCCTGTGTGAGTATTCATGTGCTTCAGTACAGCACCTTTTTGTGCTGCTTTATACTCGCAAATAGAACATGAATAAATTTTTTCTCCTGTATGCATTTTCATATGTATAACTAAATGACTTTTATGAGCTGTTTCATATTTGCAAATAGAACATGAATAACATTTTTCTCCTGTATGCATTTTCATGTGTCTAACCAAATAACTTTTATGACCTGCTTTATACTGGCAAATAGAACATGCATAAGGCTTTTCTCCTGTATGCAATTTCATATGTCTAACTAAATGACTTTTATGAGCTGTTGCATAATAGCAAATAGAACATGAATAACATTTTTCTCCTGTATGCGTTTTCATATGTCTAACTAAATAACTTTTATGACCTGCTTTATACTGGCAAATAGAACATGAATAAGGCTTTTCTCCTGTATGCAATTTCATATGTCTAACTAAATGACTTTTATGAGCTGTTTCATATTTGCAAATAGAACATGAATAAGGTTTTTCTCCTGTATGCATCATCATACGGTTCTCTAACTCACCTAGAAAATAAAAACATTTTGCACTTATACATGTCTCCAAATGGTTAACTAACTTACATTTCCCTGCAATTTTACCTTCATAAATGGAAGATGTGTAAAATTGTTCCGTTTGGGTTATGTGTTTTAAGAAATTTTTCTCGTCTTTTGCTTCATATGATTGTTCTTCTAGGTGGTTTTCATTTTTTGCACACATATCAAACAATTCATCTTTTATATCAACTTTCTCTTGTTTGATATCCAATTCGTGATAAGTCGTATTGTCGATAGTATCTTGAACAATCTGTTGCTGAACATCTAAGTTTGCCACTACTTTACTTTCATTTTTCGTCAGTGGTTCACGTAACATGGGGAATACTGCATTAGGCAAATTATATTCAACTGATTCATGTCCCACGTCCATTATTATGAAGAATTCGGATGTAATACATGCAATATCTGAAAATACAATGTAGAACATAGTTCGGTTAGGTGAACTTGGTTATGCTTATTTAAAAAATATTCTTATTCAGAGTCTTACTTACATGGAGTAATATGAAATTTTACAAAGTAACTCGTTTAGAGGATGGACTAGCAACAAAGGCAACATTGAATTAGATTACTGCACAATCACCATCCCCGACCATTCCAGTCTGACAAGATGGGTTAAATCAATTCAAAAGAACTACTGTGGTATACATTATACAGTGCGTCCCGCAACAGGATCGCCTTAACGTGCCGTAAAATATTTCTACAAACACATATATTTGAGTGTTTTCTCAAAATAGCTGTCAAATCCGAAGTACGGTTGTCGCAACAAAATCGGGACACGTATTTTTTCCCAATGTAAACTTGACTTTCAGAATAATATCTGCAGAACCTGTGCGTTTCAATTAAGGCCGACCGCTCATTGAGACGAAGCGCCGTAACTGACAAGAAACTCATAAGCAGTGTTGCCAGACGTTCAGTGAAAGAGGCGGTAGAATCATCATTAAAAAAGCGGGAGATTTGAACTTGGAAACGGTAGAATAATGGGGGGGGGGGCACCCATACAAATAAAAACCAAATGACACAAAAATTAGTACTGATTTTTATATTGTAAAAAATTGCTTTTTACATTTTCTTCTACAATGACAATGACATTAGGTAGGTACATATATGAATAAAATAAAAACCAATCAATCTGAATCTACATCACAATCGGAAAGCGATTCCTATTTTTTTGAAATGTTAGATTTATGGCGGCTTAACAGTTGGTTATTCACATTCAAATCATAACAAGCATTGCTCCCTAAAACATTTTTGCGGTGTAAAAGTCCTACAATACGATATATACGATTTTTCCTTTATTTATCGAAACATAGGCTTCTTTATCTGTTTCGTACGAATCACTCGAACAAGAATATTCGTTAATGACACAATTAAATTATGTCTAAATCCCATGTTTTCAGATTTACCTCGCCTCAAAATATAATCATATTTCAACGAATTTTATTTAAAAGATAGCAACGCATAAACACCACAAAAGCTCTCATGCAACCTGTAGGATGTTGCTCTTTGTTGTGCGCAATTTGCGGCAATCGTGATGTCGCGAAGGAATAATACAAAAGTACAATACTCAGAATTCGCAGGGAAACCCCCAGCAGATTAATCTAAAACAATAAACATTTTTAGATGACCGTATTAATAAGTTCTAAAAGAATTTGCAAAGTTTGCACTCCATAAAATTAATTGTGGTGTAGATACGATTGTATCATACTTGGTTTACGATTCTAGAAAACACGGTAGATATTTAATACATAACGGTAGGGCGGTATTTGAGAAGCGAAAGCGGTAGATATACCGCTAAAACGGTATATCTGGCAACACTGCTCATAAGTAGAGAGCGGATATTCAGGTTTGAAAAAACTTGAAATAGGTGCTTATTTTAGGTTAGAAAAATCCATATTTAGGCCACAATATTTATATATTCTCTAAAATAATTTAAAATCAAGTAAAGTCAGGTTCTTAAATTGATTTACGTCAAAAATAAGAAACAATACACAACATACAACTACAATGTATAATTAAAAAAATACAAGTTATTTATTTTATAATATAAGATAAAATAATAATAATAATGGTGAGGCACTAACACCCCTTGAAGGAGCTTGGCCTGCAATATAATAAACCTCTAACTGAATATAATTTTATATTTAAAACATTGACGAACATTGTACACTTTTTGTAAATAATTCTTTCGAAGGGTGGATTTCTCTGGAATATATCTTTCAGTATATGTTTGTAAAAATTGATTTAACTTTGAATTTTGAACTTTTTTCCAGCGAATATTTGCGTAAATAAAAGCTTCATACATGTCCTTAAAAAATGTTTGGTAGTCACCATCACTAATATGCTGACTAGTTATTTGAAGCTGTTGAAGGGGCTGTTTTATAGATGCTCTATGCAGAGCTGTGGTTTTATGTTGTGTAATTTGAGTGTTTTTTCACATACAACCTATAAAATAAAATATCTATAAAATAAAAGGAACATTATGGGGGGGGGGGGCATATATTAACTTACAGCTTTACTGCAACATTTGTAAAATATTTTATTGTTTGCTGCATGAACTTCGCAAACGGTGTGATTTGACTGACTGATCTTGCATTCTCTCCTTGGTCGCAATTTTTGATTTCGGCATTGTAGATCTATACAGCATTACTTTTCAACTTACGTTCAATTTAATAGTACACTTTTGTACTTAAATATTGTCTACACAATTTTAGACATTTAAGGTTATTTTGACTTAAAGGAAAAAGTGAAACTGTCAACGATGCTGTTTCTATCTACTAACAATACCTGCGTCAGTGTGGGTCTGATACAACTGGACGCCACACCGCCGATTGGACGCCGCCGACGGCGCCGGCCGACTCGGCGCCAAGCCAACTGGGTATCAGAACAACTGGGCGCCCGCTAACTCGGCGCCAGAAGCAAAATAAATTGCAACACTAATAATTAAATACAAAAAAGGAACAAACTCACACGGCGGATGGGATACTGGGAAAGCTCCCCGAAGACTGTTTTTCTCTAAAAATGAAACCTAACGTAACCTAACCTCATCGAATTTTATAATTCCCACAATGATCTTCTAGTGTAGTAGTAGTAGTGTAGATCCGGATCTTCTAAAACTTGTATCCGGCTTGAAAGAGCAATGTTTCAAATGTAGGTATTTTAAGAACTGATTCAGAGAAGCTAGTTTGTGTTGACTGTTAGGACCAGGTTAGTATGTTTGGTAGATCCTGAAGGAATGGAAATTTCGTAATGGGATACTTGTGGATCATTAGGGGGTAAAATAACCTTTGTGGGCTGGAAAGCTAGACCAAACCTCCAATTTAATATAATTGTAGGATAGGTTAACTCACAAAGAAATGAACAAAGTGGTGGATGAAACGGTATTGTTTTATTAGCAAACAAGTTTTGTATTTATGCACCACGAGTACACAAGTTCAATGACTACCCGTAAAGTGCGAATTTGCATTTTGTTAATTCAGCATCTCCGAGTAAGCTGGCTTTATTGAAAGGTGCCGTGTGCGCCATTAAGCTAGATTTACGATTGCAAACAGAGTCATGCGATTACAGCAGTACTTAAAATGCTCAGTATATATTGAACTAGGTCGCAGTCATGCTTGATATTGCAAAATAAAACTGATTGTGATATATACTGTCTCTAAAATTAACCCAAAATATATGTTTTAACGCATTGTCGAACAAAGTTGGACGCTAACGACGCTTGGCGTCGCCTTTTGGCCAACGCGCTTGATGAACGATTTAATACGGCTCCTTGGACCTTCACACTCAATTTAGTGCGAAAATTCTATAGATAACATTTTAAATAAGATTTTTTAATTATTTATTTATTATAGTCTAATTAAAATTTGATTGTCACAATTAAAGCAATAAGCATTCTTTAGATAATAACAGTAGTCTGAATTTCTACCTGGATTCCGCACTTTAGGCTTTATGCGCATTATTCGTATTACTGTAGTCTCCCAAAATATTCATACCTATTTTCTTCTCGTGTGGTACCTACTATAAAACCTCTTGTTGAAGCTTTAAAGCAGACTCGTTCCTACCTCTTACGAGGCGGTGGAGATAGGAAAGCCGTGACGGTGGCGCCTCGTTATTAGGCAACAACTTTGCAATTGACTCGAAACACGCTATCCCACTCATTGTGTTTGAAATATTAAAACCTCTTTCTTACTTTGAAATTTGACCACAATGTTTTTTGTACGATGGTACGAATTTAAGTTAGTTACATCTTAACGTTCGTGAGTACCTAATACAAAAATATCTGCGTAATGTAAAAATATATATATGATCGAAAAAGAAAGGTTAATTTGTCTACGTGGACTACGGCGTTGCAGTAACATCTGTTCTTTTCTGTACCGCTTCGTACAAGTACCTACAACATAAATTACGGCCATAGTCCTGCTTCAAACGTTTCAACTGTCGAATATTTAGCGGTATCCCGACGGTAACTTATCAAACTAACGTTCGACCATAACAATACAATTGCGTTATTGCAAGCCGCCTTTACGCACGAGCTTGTCCGCCTTTTCGTTTCCTTCAATACCTTGGTGACCTGGGATCCAGCATAATTTTACTGTATTTCCCTGGCTCAAGGTTTGAAGTTTGGATTTGCATTCCTTGACCAGTCTCGATGAAGTACTGAAAGCGTTTAGCGCTTTCAGTGTTGCCTGACTGTCTGAGAGAATGTGTATGTCTCGTTTGAGCAGCTTCTTTTCTATGCTGATGTTTGCGCATACGTTAATAGCTTGTACTTCAGCCTGAAAGATGTTACAAAACTTTCCTAGACGGACTATTTCGTTGGTTCTAGGATTGGTACTGTACACACCGGAGCCTGTACCCCCTTCAAACTTAGATCCATCAGTATAAAAAATGATGTTCTTATCTGTTGGAGTTGGTAGTTGGTCCGGATTCCAACTTGTGTGTACAGTAAAGTTCTTTTCAAAGTCATAGGCTTTGATTATAAGATCAGAACCCATTTCTAATATTGGGTTGTTGATGTGTGCCATGTCCTAGATTATTAGCTGTGGTCATCCAGTGAACAGTACTTTGTAATCTGTAGGCTGCCATTCTGGCTTCACCTTCCAAGAAGATGTGCAGAGGTGGGAGATTTAAAATAGCATTCAGTGCTTGTCCTGAGGTGCCTTTAAAGGCTCCAGTGATGCACCGATTAGCTAGATATTGTATTCTGCTGATTTTGTGGATCGCAGTTGCTTGTTTTATTTTGGGCCACCAGGCGATTATTCCATATGAAATTATTGGTCGAACCATGGTTTTGTACAGCCAGAGGGTCAGTTCCGGTTTGAGCCCCCACGTAGTACCTATGGCTCTTTTTCCAATAACTAATGTTTGTATGCACCTGGTGATTGTTTTGTCTAAGTGGGAGTTCCAAGTTAGTTTGGAATCGATGGTTAGACCTAAGTACTTAACCTCGTTCTCCCAGTTGACATTGGTCTCAAACAGTTTTATGTTGATTCTGTTTGTGATGTTCTTTCTACGAGTGAAAGCGACGAGAGTGGCGTTGCTGGGATTAATTCTAAGATTATTCTCTAGACACCACTCTTCGGTTATCTTTAGTGCTGATTTCATTACATTGTCTACGGTTCTTTGGTATTTACCTTGAATCAGTATGACAATGTCATCAGGATATCCTTGAGTGTAGTAGCCTTTGTTATTGAGTTGGATCAGCAGTTCATCAACTGTGAGGCATTACAGGAGTGGAGAAAGAACTCCTACCTGTGGACATCCTCTTGGCCTTAAGATGAACAGCAACAAAACAAAGATAATGACCAACGTACAAATAAATGTCAATCTACAACTGGAAGGATAGAAAGTAGAAGAGGTCAAGAGCTATATATTGTGATAGTTGCAGACTAGAACTGCCGATCTATTGTTAAAAAAGATAAAATTATTATCTTTGGATTAAAAAATGAATGGTTATTAAAGTTAGCAAAAAACAATTTACAATTAAAAAGTAAATAATTAGAACAAACTACCGGGTGACTATAAAGGATTGTGATTTATTTTCTTAGGTTGGCACTTTTTATGTTGGGGGCACTGTAAGTGTATGTCAAATTCGAAGTTAGCAGGTTAATTTTGGTTCAGTTTTGACACAGAATGAAGCATAACCTAACCTGCGCACATTGAATTTGACATAGACTTACAGTGCCACCAACATAAACAGTGCAAACCTAAGCAAAAAATCACAATCAAGTTATCCGGTATAAGATAGTCTGAAACAATATGAAAGTCATAAGCTGAATTAATATTTGAATAAGTTACTAGGAATTTGTCAGATTAATTAAGAAAATATACTGTATGTAGTAAAAAAGTAATCCAGGATGTAAGTTTAAGACATTATGTTTAAAATTAAGAGTTGTTATTATAAAAATTATTATTAGATAACAACTGATTTCGATTTTTAAAAAGTTATATTTAATTATTTTATATTGAAAATAAATTACTAAATAAACCCTTTATAATCAAAATGTATTAATGGATTGATATACAAGGATGCAAAAGACTAAATAAAGACACACAAAATGGAATAAACAAGAATTTTGAAAACTCAGGCGGGCTTTAATGTCAAGAAGGGGACCATACAGGTAATAAAGGAAGAACTACCAATATTGGAATTGGTGAGATGAGTCCGTACTAATTGGGTTGACTGGTGTAGTAAAGGATCTACTATCTAGGAGAGCTGGGTGACTTTTGGAGTGGTAGCGTGACACTTTGGTTCATTGTAACACTGCGGATTCTAATTGAAGTAGGGTACCTGGTTGAAGATTCAAATACATGTGACAAAATTGCTTGGTTATATTTGTCCTGCTTTTCTGCAGGAGATTTGGATCCATTTTAAAAGTGGAAGATGTCGAGGTATATGTAATTAATAAACATTAATTAGTATTAACAGTTGAATAATCAATTACTTAGAAAAATGCTTACTTTTTTCAAATATTGGAACTGATTTGTGTTAATTAAATGTAAATTCAGCCAAGTGTCAATATTAGTAAGTTGACAGTGACAGTTGAAAGATTTAAAGTCTGTTACGGTATCAAAATGACTTAACGACACCCACACGGTGTGAGTATCAAAAAACTAGTCAAGTCCGGGAAAAAATTGCACACCCAAGCTGAGAATCGTCAAGAACAGGCTAAAGGCCTCGGCTGGTACGCTAAGGGAGATGGGCGCGGTTTAAACGGTACGTCACCGGGAAAGCGTGTCAAGACATATATAGGGTGTGTCGAAATAAATTGGCGCCACCAGGTCTGTCTCGGGTTATACACGTTCAACCGGACCTGGACGGTTAGACGGGATATGATACGGGATCTCGGCCTCACTAACCTCGTCGTCACTGCGGCAAGCGTTGTCAAACCTACCTGTGTCGCTCCAACGATCAGGCCACGCCGCACATAAATCGTTACACAAGAAAGCTTAACCTGAGAAGAGCATGCACAGATTCGCCGCAATGATAAGACCTTTGTTCAAATACTCGTCTATTGGTCTGACGTAAGCAACTTAGGTGATTTACAGGACTTCAAAACTAACCTACATCTACATCTAGGGCCCCAGCTGGAGAGACGCTCTATTTCTAGTACATCAATGGTCATAAACATACAACCGGCCGCGGGCGGCCGACATAAACTCAAATAATCCGACAGGCCTTGGTCGGCTAGTTAGGTGAACCTTAAATTATTGACAGCGGCAAAGGCCATAACATTCGTGACCCAAGAACAATATTCCAAATTGGGCCATGCAAGTAACAGATGATTAATTAAAAATGACAACTATCAAAATACGTTAAGTTCGCAGCCACCGTATCCAAATTTAGGCCACACAAATAACGGGTGATGAATTATAAATGATTACAGCCAAAACGCAGTAAATTAGCAGTCAAAGCGCTCAAATTTAGGCCATACAAGTAACAGATAATTAATTACAAATGGTTGCCGCCAAAGCACATTAAATTAGCGGTCACAGTATGCAAATTAGGCCATACAAATAACAGATGATTAATTACAAATGAATACGGCCAAAGCACATTACATTAGCGGTCACAGTATGCAAATTTAGGCCATATAAACAACAGATGACTAATTACGAATGAATACGGCTAAAGCACATTAAGTTAGCGACCACAGTATGCAAATTTAGGTCATACAAACAACGGGCGATTAGTTACAAATGAATGCGGTCGAAACATATTAAATTAGCCACCATAGTATGCAAACATAGGTCATACAAACAACAGGTGATTAATTAAAGTTACATGCACACATTCTACCTTGTTATGGACGCCCGCCGAGCGTGGGCGAAACGGCTGCAAACGGCGTGACTACAGTCTTGATGCAGGAACGGAAGCTTGGGAGTGAGTGGGGTACTTGCGAGAATTCACCCAAGGGACGACGACTGGAACACGTCCTCTTACCGGACAAGACGACGGCGAGGCCAACGAATTCAGAAGCTCTGCGAGTTTGATCTCCTTCTAGGGAAGAATGGGCCTAACTTCGGCCCTATGTTACTGAAGCAAAGCTACCGGCCATCAAGGTACGCGAGCACCCACATACCAAAGGCGAAAAAGCAAAACACCACCTAACGCTGCTTGTGCCACAACGACCCTCTCGTGACTCTACTCGGGAAAACACGGCACTCAAGCACACTTGGCTGCAACAGCCCCTTTTTAAAAGCAAGCGCCCCCACGCAAAATGCGAGGGGACGCTCGCACGGCATCGCACTAACCACCGCTTAGATCGATGGCCAGGGATCGACTAACGACTAACTAAAAATCGACCGTTAAAAAAATGCGCGCCAAAAAGAAAGCGTCATCAGGCTACAACAAATAGCCAATCGCAAGGCGGGACGCCCGCCGGATAAAACAAAAGCGTGTCGGAGTGACATGGACGAAAAGAGGCCCTCTCATTTGCTCCAACAGGCTGAATTTTTAACTAGCCTGCAAACTAACCTTGCGGAACGAAACCTAGACAGCCACCCGCAAGGAACGGCGTTCAAAGGGTGGCCCAAAATGTTGCCAACTCGGGGCAACTACGCTACAGGGTGTTCGAATTAATTATTGCTAACATATGCGATGAAAAGTTAAATAACTAAAAAAAGGGTTTAAACTACAGACAGGCTGCTCTGAAGGATTAAATGGTTAGTTATATTGCTGTAGGCTGCCAAAATGGCCTGACAGGGCATTCTGAAATAACTTGTCAATAACCAAACATTTTTATACAATAATTTTGATAGAATTTTCTAAAGCAAGTACCCACCTGAGATGGGATGTTTTGTTATAAACTAAGCTAGCCAAGTCAAGAAAATAAAATAAGATATTAGAACAAATATTTTATTTAAATTATTTTGAAGTGAATGGATGCGAGTAATTTAGCAGTCAGGTCAAGCTCCTTCATGGGGTGTTAATGCCTCACCATTATTATTATTCCCCTCTTATTTCTTATATTTATAAACGACCTGCCAAACTGTATTTCTAGCGAAAAATTGCTTTTTGCAGATGATTTAAAAATATTCACTCGGATTACATCTAAAATAGATTGTGAACATCTTCAGTCTCAAATAAACCAGGTGGAACAATGGTGCACTGTTAATAATCTTCATCTGAATATTGCAAAATGCAAAATAGTCACATACACGAGAAAACTCAATCCTATTATATATCCATACTGCTGCAATTCAACTGCACTTCAGCGATGTATTTCTGTTACCGACCTTGGTGTTCAATTTGACGTCAAACTTAGCTTTGCTGCTCACATCGACCAGATATGTAAATCTGCCATAAGAATGCTTGGTTTTATTATAAGAAACTGCAAATCATTCTCTAGTATCTTAGCTCTCAAAACTTTGTATTTCTCATTTGTTCGTTCTAAACTTGAGTACTGTGCTTTAATTTGGTATCCGTACTACGACCAATATAAGAACTGTTTGGAATCAGTGCAGAGGAAATTTTTAAAATTTCTATATTTCAGAACTGAGGCAGTATATCCAGAGGTTGGTTTTAGTCATCAGGTGCTCCTATATAAATTTACTGTCGACTCTCTAGAATTTAGACGTATAATGATCAGTCTTACATTTTTATATAAACTGTTACACAACGACATAGACAGCATAGACCTTTTAGCGCTTCTTAATTTTCACATCCCACGAATTTCCAGTCGCAGCGCAATTGCGTTTCAGTGTCCTATTGCTCGCACTAATTTACGCTGTAAATCTCCAATCTTTGTTATGTGCCAAAATTATAACAGGATTTCTGAATATTGTGACATTAACGTTATGTCTCTACTAACTTTTAAAACTACTGCAAAAATCTATATTGCTAACCAATAATCTTCTTCCTATAGGTTTAATTTAGATTATTACATTTACCTTTAATTATTTTTTTTAGTATTATTATTTGTTTGCTACACATATTTGTGTTGACTTTCAATTTTGCTAAATTTATATTGCTAATAAGTTGTTTTTTATAAAATGTATTTGTATTTATTTTCAAATGTTGTCCTGTAATTGGATATTTATCTGTTGGGCAATTAAAGTTATTATTATTATTATTATTATTATTATTATATTAGAGATTAAAATATTATTGGCTTACAAAGTAGAGTCAATACTATACCAATATGCAAGGTCCGGCAGAAAGTTAATTCATTTCATAATATTCATTTATTCATTTATAATCTATAGCCTCTTTTATCTTTCGGTGTCGAGGACCATTCATACCTCGCGGGAAGTGCAACGGAGGTAATGCGCAGCACGTGACTTACATTACGGTCCCCCGCATGCAAACATACCACACACACAACAACTTACTACATAACATAATGAGATATAAATTCAAATCAAGTCACCATGCTTTCGCGATAATGGAAATTTAAAACAGTAGTCAAAGTGTTTGCGAGAAATGTCAGTTTAGCTGTGAATATAGAGCATTGGTCAAATATTCAACGTTCTTTTGCGATTGAAGCTTATTTGAAAAGTAACAACTCTGTTGTAACCATCCAGCGTTTATTTCGTCGTCACTTTCATTTAAATCCACGAGATCCAGTTCCTAGTCGAATAACAATTAAAAAGTGGGTACACAAGTTTCGCAGTACTGCCTCATGTGCCAAAGAAAAACCAAAAGGAAGAGGTCGTTCTGTACGCATACAAAACTTTTGTGTTAGGCTACAAGAGTGCCAGCAGCGAGGAGGTCACTTGACCACACATGTACAAATGCCATTAAAGCAATAGCGCAATTGTTGCAAGTGCTTTAAATGCTTCATTATACAGCAGTATCGCCATATACTATTAAAACTTACTCTTCTACAGGCTGGGTCAAATTTATATCGGTAGAAGTTGTAATTTTTTGGTATGTAATATAACTTCAAAAATAATGCATTAAGCGCGTGTTTTCCTTATAGGGGCGTTTTAGCAAGTAAAGCTTAAAATCGTGTTTAAATTTATGAAAGGTTTTATTATATTGTAAAGAGGCAGGCTTATTTCATCTGGCAAGAACTTCCTAGTCCATTTGTTATTTCAGGAATGAAAAGGCGATATGTTTACATTTGCTATCAACTATCGTATTATTCATTGTTAGAAAACGTAGCTTAAATATAGACTATATATCAGTTGCTACAGATTAATATTTATCTGCGCAGACAAAGATATCATATTTGAGTAAGTGTAATGTTAGCTTCCGTTGAGACAAGTAGCCTATTACTATAGTGCCATTGTACATAAATAGTGGCGTTAGTTAGGTAGTTAGTTGTCATATTATTACTGGTAAGTAATAATAATATTTGCTTCACTAATTCATAATGGAGATACTACTCTGCTTTTAAACATATTTTTGGTAGGCGTATTCTGAAAAACATTTACTTGGAATATGTTTATTGTCCTTCAAAATTGAGTACCGCATTCCGTCGTCCCTTCTAGATAATCATCTCATAGTTTGTACTTTACTCTAAGGTCTAATAAATGATTTCATTGAAGACTTTTTTGTCGCTTCTAGAGAATTTTTCGTTACTGTAATCGTGGCATGGCACCAGACTTCTGTCATAGTAACAATCCCTACAAGACATCCTAAACTGAGATTAAAAATAAATTTGATAGCGGGAGTCATTGAAACCAATCAAACTTGCCTAATCTGTAGCATGATTTTTGTTGACATCGAACAGTCAAACTTTTTTGAAGTTTAAAATTCACTGCCCGCATCTTATTCCTTATTTTAATGTTACCTATCAATTTAATGTATAAATTTGGTTTAAATTACATATTTTTGCATAATTGTGTAGCTGATGATTAAACTGTTAGTCACATGAACTAATAACTCAGTTAATTATAGTTCAAATGTATGTAGTTTTATAAAGTGCACTGTAGACAGAATTTTTTATGGGCTCCCGCGATCAAGTTTATTTTGGATTTCCTTGTACTTGCAAAATTTCAGCATGATTTCTTGCTTAGATTTTATAGAATTAATTACTATGATTAAGTCAGATACAGAAATTAAATCAAATATAAAAATCGGTGTTGACAACAACGGAATCAAACAGTTCATTAGCATATTTTAACACACTGCAGCTACCTACAAAAACTGCGATAAGCCAAGTCTTAGCATAAATTAAAATTACCAAGTTGACATTATGGTAGTAATTTAAAGTAGCACTACTACATTATCAGAAAATTAGCCAAATCGCAAGGAACAATGTAGTGTGCAGGCCGCGCCTACGTAAGAATAGTTAACTTTTTTCAGTGACGCTATCCAATTTTTAAATAAATAATAACCTGCTTTCATTAAATTGCCATATTTGCCGTAATGCGATTCGAATTTTGTTAGAAATATCTCGATAACTATCGTTAATCCATTCATGCCCGCCACTATTTAGATGACCAGGTAATTTGCACTAATGCAAATTATCGATAATTTGCACTAGTGCAAAACTATCGCATAATTGGATTCTGATTGGATAAATCTAAAAAATGTAAAAGATTTGATTGGCTTAAAGTGTGTGAGGGTAATAGACAATAAAATCTTGGCTGGTATTGAGTCTGATATCCACATGCCTAAGTGAAAATAGGGTATACATTTTAGCTATAAATCACTTAATTTTACATTAAAGTAGAATCAAACAACAAATGACAGGTCAACGTCATAGGATATGTAAGATTAAGATTGCATTAATAAAACTGCAATAAAATTTACAAAACTATTTTTGTATAATTCTCAATCAATTTCTTCGTTTTCAATCAAAAGTAGATTGCTGTGTTGCTCATATTCCAGAGGTAATATATGCACAGTTGGCGATCATTGTAGTTAATATCTTTCAGTAATTGGTCTTTCTCGTTGATTATTTAAATAATTTCGAAGCATATTTCGTGAACTTAAGTAGGTATTTTTTTAAAATTTTTGTCACATCACCTGTCAAAGTAGATTTGTTGCTAAGCTACTGAAATCTTATGAACTTACACTGAAAAAATTAAAGTGTAAACGATATTGATTCCACGAGTGTATCCACTAATCATTATTTCTTTTAGGTTAATATGATGTTAAATGCAGTCGTCCTAAAATCAATATGGATTTTATTCCTTACGAATTTCGAACATAGTTATGCAGAAGATATATGTTATCAGAAATGCAAGTGTTCATTCGACATTGGTAATGACATGACATCTTTAGCATGCACAGATGTACCTTTCCAAACTATTAAAAAGTATGTAGAAAATCAAACAAGGAGATGTTACTACTGCAACTACATCAAGATAGATAATTCTCTGATGCAAATGATTGATAGAAATACATTTTCTAGCCTAGGTGACAAATATTACTTACAAAGTATTGTTTTATCCAACAACTGCATTGAGAGTATATCAAGGGATGCATTTACTGATTACAGGCTTGATATGTTAGAGATCAGTTATAACAATCTAACCGATATTTCTAACTTTATTCAGCATCAAACTCTTAGAACCTTAAACATAGGCTTCAATAGAATAGAATATCTCAATAGCAACGATACTTTTAAGTATTTAGGTAGTTTACATACTCTTTACCTGAACAACAACATTTTAAAACACATTAATGGTGCTTTCACAAATTTATCACATTTAAAAGATCTGTATCTCAATAATAATCTTCTGGAAAGCTTATCTAGAAATGTGCTGGGGGGATTAATATCTCTTCAGCACTTGCACCTGCAAAAAAATCCTATAACAAAAATAGAACCAGAATCCTTCAAAGACCTTGGAGGACTGCTTTCATTGGATGTAAGTGGAAGCAGAATAGAAACATTGCAAAATAACATGTTTTTTGGATTAAACAACTTAGAACAACTTAATTTAACATGCTCTAATGTAAAAAGCATATTGCCTGGTGCTTTCAATACAATAACTAAGTTGACTGTGTTTGATTTAAGTAATAATAAGTTGGAATTTTTGCTAAGTAAAACATTCAGTAAACTTTCTAATTTGGAACAACTTTACCTCAATAATAATCTTATGCAAAGCATATCTAGAAATGCGCTAGAGGGATTAACGTCCCTTCATTACTTGCACTTACAAGAAAATCCTATTACAAAAATAGAAACAGAATCGTTCAGAGACCTGGGGAGGCTGGTCTTGTTGGATATAAGTGGAAGTAAAATGGAAACATTGCAAAATAATACGTTTTTTGGATTAATGAACTTACCACAACTTAATTTAACCAACTTGGATATAAAAAGAATAATACCTGGTGCTTTCAATACGATGAATAGTTTGTCTGTGTTGGATTTGAGTAATAATAAATTGGATTTTTTGCAAAGTAAAGTATTCACTGGGCTCTCCAATGTACAAAAACTTTACTTAACATACAATAATATACAAAATATCACTGAATCTTTATTCTATGGACTTGATAACATTATGGAAATTTATATTGTTAACAGTGATAGTTTAAATTGGGAAACTAATAATTTAAAGCATAACGTAATTACAGTGCAGAATAATTTCGAACTGAAAACGAATACCTTTCAGGGATTATATTCTTTACATACTCTTTCTATTACAAATCTAACTGTTTTAAATATCCAATCTAAAGCTTTTCAAAGTATGGGAAGATTACAGTACCTTAATTTAAAAAACACTACGATAGCAAAAATAGATTCAAACGCATTTACTAAATTCGGCCAACAAACATATATAGTATCTGAATTTACCAAGAATACTCGTCGCTATGATAACTACATGCTGTATGATCTACATAATTTGTCAATTACATTTATAGCTTCAAATGCTTTTAATGGTTTAGCATATGGTATTGACAAACTCGTCCATCTTAAGCTAAGTAACAATGCTCTGTCCGTTCTTTATTCTTTTGCGTTCAAAAATGTTTCAAATTTAATCGAACTAAGTCTTGACGAAACTGGTATCCACGAAATACAGCCACTAGCATTTGTTGAACTTAGTTTTCACAGCGAGGGCAATTATTGTCGTAAGATTGGAACATGTAATATCCTTCATTTAAATAACAATAACTTAACGTTTTTGAGAAACTATACATTCAGTGGGATTAAAAATGTAGTTGAACTTCGACTCAACAATAACAGCATAAATAGCATCCAACCACATGCCTTTGATGGCCTATCATTTCATTCTGAAACTTCTTCATATAACCAACTTTTTATAAACAATAACAGTTTACGATCTCTATCAAAAGAGACGTTTGTTGGTATAAGTAACCTATACGCCTTAAGGCTCGATGAAAATAAAATAGAACGAATTGAATTGGAAACATTTATTGGACTCGAAACATTAAAATGTCTAAAGCTAAATACTAATAAACTAAAAGTAGTACCAGAACATGTATTTCAAAACCTTAAGTACTTAGAGCTTCTCGACCTCAGTTGTAATGCAATATTTGCCTTATACCCAGAATCGTTTTCGGGACTAAACAGTCTTCAGAATTTGTTGATTACAAAAAACAAAATCAAGGAATTATACCTCGGAGCTTTACAAAATTTCCCTTCATTGCAAAACCTACAGCTGGGAGAAAATAGTTTGTCAGTATTCGGAACAGGAAGCTTTTCCAACTTGGGAAATTTGAAACTTTTGAATATTTCTAATAACGAATTCTCTGCACTCGACGAAACAGTTCTCTTTCCCTTAAGAAAATTAGAATTGTTGGATTTGGATAGGAATAGGTTTACTTACATAAATTACACTTCTTTGTTAATGCACCTTCCACGTCTTAATTTTGTTAGTGTTAATGATAATCCATGGGAGTGTGGGCTGCTAACCCATATGCTAATAACGTTCACACTAAGGGATGTTGATTATTTGTTTAATGTAACTTCACGAAACACAGAAATAAAAATCAATGATGTGTTCTGCTCTGAAAGTCACGAAAAGAACGGTATCAATATTTATGATGCTTTTAAGAGTATTCTCATTTTCGTAGCACTAGTATGTATTATCTGTATAGCAAATAGTATTGTTTTATATAAAATGTATTACCAATCGAGAAATAGGAAAATGAGCTCAGAGGGTTTCCAATATGGAATTGAGCTGTAATTGTAAAACATATTAAGTATTTGTAACTTGAGATATTTGTCAATGTTAGGTTATATTAAAATATTATTGTATACTATTTCAAATATGCTTGTAATAAGTACGTTTCAAGATTGTAAATAAAAATAAAATGCACAATGACTCTACTCCTTATTTATCCTACTACATAATTAAATTAATATTATTCTTTACATGTATATTGCATTAATATTACCTCCAACTACCAAGAGCTAAAAAAATACATATCAACACAAAATTATTTACAGATTGTCTATTACAAAATTATTGTCTTTGTTTTACTTTTCTAATTCCATCGATAATCACAAGAAAGAAAAAGGTTACATCTAAATTCTACAAGTCAAGATACAGCCTAAATATATCAAAAATGATGTAGTCTCTTAAAGAACCTTAAATGAAGATTTGAAGCAACTTTCAGCTACTATAATAGTTATAAAATCTGGGTAGAATGTGAATAAATGGATAAATGTATGCAAGCTTTCGTTGAGATAAGTATTGTTACAAATACCATTTTAAATCAAAATAGCAAGATTTACAATCAAGTAAACTGCAATAACAAATTTCCTTGACGAACTGAAATATTAATTTTGGCAAGTATAATTTTTCATCTCAATTAGCACACACTTTCCACATATGCGTTTCTAAAATTAACTATTTCAGGTCTTCAATAGAGAAAAATAGCAACTTCAAAATTATTGCATAATTGTTTTAGATTTTCTAAATAGTACCAAATTGCAGGTTTTATTTTTCTTGAGTATGAGTAGTAGGAACTGG
The DNA here is from genome assembly GCA_940337035.1 of Agriotes lineatus. Classification (NCBI taxonomy): domain Eukaryota; kingdom Metazoa; phylum Arthropoda; class Insecta; order Coleoptera; family Elateridae; genus Agriotes; species Agriotes lineatus. The sequence continues at coordinate 290,535 of CALNHX010000448.1, read as the reverse complement.
ATTTGGAAAGTACTAATCCACTTGCTTAAAATGTGCAGCGGCGATTACTTACTAAGATGCAATTTTCTGTACGGAAGATGTTGATTCTAATTTTCAAGAGAACAGTAATGAAAATATTATTCTAAGCAAACCTTATCAAAATCTGTTATAATAAATGTCTATTTCTTGCAGCTCCAATTAAGTACAGGGTTATTCATTATAAATTACCCACTTCTTATCATCGTTATTATTGTCTATAGAAAAAAAAATTTTAAATAAAAGTTGTGTGGTTATGACTGAATTTTGTTAACATGCTATCAAAAGTACAGTAGCGTGCAGATTTAAGGGGATACAAAAAAATAATATATTTTTTTAAATGGGATACTCTGTATATTATAAAATTTGTAGAATGATCTTTTTTTCCTGATTTGAAAAATATACCATATTTTACCCTTACCTTATACCGTTTTTAAGTTATTAAACGTCGAATATATAACATCTTAGTTAAAGTAGTTACTGTAAATATGGAAAAGTTAACATTAAAAGTAAGCTATGAAAATGACAACTAACGTTTGATAAGCGACATTTCTTTAATAAAATAATTAAAATGGTTTACAGTGAGGAAGGAAAAGTCCAAATATTATACTATACAAAATAATAATAAATAATAATATTCGACGTTTAAAAACTCAAAAACGGTATAAGGTAGGGGTAACATATGGTATAATTTTGAAATCAGAAGAAAAAGATCATTCCAAAAATTTTATAATATACAGGGTATCCCAATTTAAAAAAAAATATAATTTTTGTGTATGTATCTCCTTAAATCTGCACGTTACTGTACTGTTGATAGCATTTTAACAAAATTCAGTCATAACCACACAACTTTTATTTAAAACTTTTTTTTTCTATAGACAGTAATGCCGATGATAAGGGGTGGGTAATTTATAATGAATAACCCTGCACATAACTATTAATTACAGAACTAATTGCAGTGTAATAGTTGCAGAAACCCCAAGGCGCAGTTCAGTCTAAAAGACCGCTCTTCCCCGAAACCTTGACATACTTGTAAAGTAATAAAAAAATCAACTTTCAAATTCAATGCGGTGGTAAAGTTCACTACAGACCCAGATGGTCTGTCAGTCATATGTACTGTTAATATTTTCAAGGTTTCAATAGTTTAAAATATCACTAACTTGCAAAGCCAGGGACAATAATTAACAACGCACCAACTTCGAGAAAGAAAGTACTCTTAAAAAAAAATATCAGAACTAAACAGGTATTACTAGAGTTCAAGTAATAATAATAGGAATAGTAATAGTAATAGTAAAAGTAAGTACAGATGAGTAGGTATACCATCCAACAAATAGCAGCCTTAAGAACAAATCTTTTATAAAAGTACATTTTTGTACCGATATTTAAATTTCGATATAGGTAATAACCTCAGTTCAGGAGATAACGAATTAAAGAATTTAGCTATAACTTCGTTCGAAGAAAGCTGTTTTATGTATGTAACGCTAACCTCCGCGTAAATTATAGTTACACAATAAAAATGTGTTTAATTTACGCATCGCCCAGTCTCGCGTTATCTCAAGTTACATTTTGCCCGTGATGATAAGCGCGCAGGGACCGACGTCACGTCCAGAGATAACAAGGAAGTACCAAGTCAAGTCGCGCGCCGCTATCCCCACTTGCTATCTCCACTTGAGAACTTTTCCAGGGCACATAAAAGGAGCTACACAGTTAAATCGCAACGAGATTCCCCAGAGATTCCCCAGCGAGATTTCCAGCAAACACCTAGTTCCCGATTATTCCCCAGTCCTTCATCCTGTCCTGTCCAGAGAGTTCCTCCGTCGACTCTACCAGTACCTGAAAAATCCTGATAGCTAGTTCAATTTAATGGTTCTAAAAGAACGTCTGAAACGCCAGCTAAATTTCCCTGTAAACATCCTGATAGCGAGTTCAATTTAGTGGTTCTAAAAGAACGCCTGAAACGCCAGCTAAATTTCCCTGTAAACATCCTGTTAGCTAGTTCAATTTAGTGGTTCTCAAAGAACGTCTGAAACGCCAGCTTTCTGTGAAAATCCTGTACCGAAATCCGTTTGTAAATAGCAATAAATAACGTAATATCAGAATCCCAGCTCCTTTGGCATTTTAAATTTGGCGCTTGGCTATTCAAGCAGAATTAGAAGCTACAAGCTATCTAATTAGAATTTACCTGTGTTAATCCTTGAGAATTGCAGCGGCCGTCTTGCCTGGGAACTCTGCGGACCGAACCGACATTCTCGCCAGAGATTACACCTGGAGGCGCCAAGGTTGCTAACCTCGAAAATCACATCGATTCGGAGTTTCGATCTCCGAGCGAAGCCCCGTCGTGCGGCGAATTTCTCGGAATATTTCAACAACAAACTGTAGTTACACGTATAGGGTGAGAACTCGCGTTAACAGTTTTAATTTGTTGTTTGTTGACAGAAACCAGAACCCGCAGATTGGAAAACTTGACAGACTGCACGGAGCCACCATCAGTGCGCAGCTCGACGACGAACGAGGGGCGCCGACAATTCTCGACGCTTTCGAAGCGGAGCGCCTATGACGTCGGCAGATACTCCCAGCACGGATGTGACGCGGGTTGCAGCAGCCGCAGGAACCAGCGACATTATCTCATTACTAAAATGTTAATTTGAGCAATATACATTTCATTTATTTAAATTACACGAACATTTAATCTTGTATTATAGTTACACAAAATAAATTATTATACAGGATACTCCGTTAGTGTGTTTTGCTTGTTTATGGTATATCTGAGCGAACGATTAAACCTAACTCCGATTTATGAGCTATCCCGTGGTAAATAAATTTTACAACCCTCTATAAGCAGGGGCAAATATTACATGTAAGGATGGAGTTAAAGTACCTTTATAACAAATATTAATATTATGAACATACTCTCTGAACGACATTTTGCGATATAAGTACGAGGGTTTTTTATCCATGATGATATTAAAACAAAAATAGACAGTCAACATCTTTTTTCTGTTAGTCATTATTAACCAATTGAGTTCAGACCGTTTATGTGATACGTTGCTAAATTTCCTTATTCCGAATATTAATCTCATTCAAGAGTTCTGGACTCTTTGAATCTGTCTTTGATTATCTTTGGTCAAAGAAGGAGCATAAATTTGACTGCAATAAACAAATTGGAATAGAACTAATGCTTCACAAAGGCTTGACTTGATTTTTGTAGATAAATAGTGCCTGTGAGGGTAAATTAACTTCAGTTTCATATACGCTTTCTTTAAACAGTTAGTTACATGTGATTTGAATCGCAAGGTGCTATCAATTATAAGGCCTAGGTTTCGTGCTTCACTAACCACCGGCAAGACTACACCATCAAGATATAGTTTTAAACGGTTTTCGATTAGCTTTAAGATAATACGATTTCCGAATAGTAATACAGTGGATTTAGTTGAATTAAGTTTTAAGCAATGATCTTTAGATATATTTGAAATGTTTAACAGGTCCTGATTGATATGGGATAGTGCAAGATGGAAATTATCTATATGGAAAGAATAATACAGCTGAGTGTCATCAGAGTACATATGCGCCTGACAGCGAATAAAATACTTATAAAATGTAGAGGTATAAATCACGTACAAGAGAGGACCAAGGATAGAGCCCTGAGGTACTTCTCTAGTTAATTCTTTTGACCCAGATGAGCCACAAGACAACCTAACAGACTGACACCTGTCACTCAGGTAGCTGCGTAGTAATTCAACTAAATCACTGGCAAGACCTATATAATTTAAGATAGCACAAAGAAGCTCATGGTTAATGGTGTCGAAGGCTTTGCTAAAATCTAGTAAGACGAGTATTGAAGGTTTACCTTGATCATCGTCTAATACATGACCCAGCGCGGTAGTAAAGCTATGATTAGGACGAAAGCCAGACTATTGTATTGCTCCAGATGACCTCTCAGCTGTGCATCAATAACCTTTTCTAATACTTCAGATAAAGTTGAAACTAAGCTAATTGGTCTTAAGTCTTTATAGTGAGTAGGTTTAGGTACTTTAGGTACAGGAATGACTATAGCTTTTTTCCACTCACTTGGAAATTTACAAGTAGCTAAACATGAGTTGACTATGTCTGTGATATAGTGTATTATAATTGGAGAACAATATCTAAGAATTTGTAAACTGATTCCGTCAGCACCAGAACTTTTACTTTTTAATTTATTAATAATTGATAAAATGGTTGAGTCAGTAACAAATGAAAATTTAAACTTTGTGATATTATCGACAAGTTGATTTGCTAATATGATTGACACAGCTCAGCAACTTTATCATTGTTCACATTAGGAGCGGCATTTATATAGTAATCATTGATTGCATCGGGATTGAGGAGATCATCTGGAAATTCTGGAATAACACAATTCCTAGTCTTTAAGATATGTAGGGATTTAAGCTCACTGCACATAGCTTTCGGAATATTGTTTCTCAGAGTAAATTCAAAATAAGCTTTCTTTTTGTTCTTAATGGTTGTTACGCAACAATTTATAATACTCCCGGTGAGCTGGGTTTTTAGTTCTCTTAAATTTTTGTTTAGCTTTGTTCCTAAGTGACATCAGTAATTTGATGTTCTTAGTAATCCAAAGGGCTCTAATTCTGGTTATTTTAACAGTTTTAGCAGGGGCATGCTTAGGCTGATGCCTATCCTTGGTTAGGTCTTCCCTTATCACAATATCTGAATTTCTCAAAAGCGTTTTAGCTTTAAATACTTTTTCTCTGCATCTGTACGATACAAACTTAATGATTATAGCCCTCGGACGATTAGAACTTTTTACTCCAACCCGATGCTACCGATCAATATCTTCAGGTTTTAGGGTAATCTTTATTTTATCTTGAATAATTATTAAAACTGTTTGATTCGAGTTTTCGTTAGGAATTCCTTGCACCCCAAATAACCGTAAATTATTCCTTCTGGAATATTGCTCTGCCGCCTCATTTTTTAGGTGTGGTCTTTTATTTTCTGCCTTCACGATAGCCAATGCCTCTTCAAGCTTCTCAAGATAGACCTCCAGTTTGGTTAGCTTCTCCTTCTGTTCTTCGAGTTTGGTATTTATCGCTTACTTCATTGCATCAGTAATCGTGAGTATTAAATTAGCTTTCCATTCTTCCTTAAAAATATTGTTAATGGAGTCTTTAATTTGCTCTTTACTTGCTCAGGTATCTGCAGGAATTTTTATGAACTTGATATGTACGATATCACTACAAATATTTCACTACAGACAGCGGGCACACGCGTGCATTCAGTTCGAGTGCTGCATTGACAAATGCAGCGCTCGACATGATATATCTGTAGACCGAAAAATTAATATGTTTAAATAAGAAAATCATTTAGATTTCCGAATGAGTGATATTCGATAAATTAATTTTAAGAAAATCGCCATTGCTTGAAGTCATGAATTCATATTTTGTTATTTTTAAGGTCGGTAATAACCGTAATTGGTCGCAATGTGCAAAAATATCGATTGTATTTTGATTTTTTAATATGATGTCGCAGTTGAACGGTAATTTCAGTATTACTGTTGCTACTCATTGTGATGGTGCTAAAATGAGGGAGGTAATATTCGCTATTGCTAAATAATTCAGCATGACAAATAAAACCTGCTCTTTTAGAGCTAAATACTTCTGGACAATTACTACTCCTTTTCTTGTTGGTGGTATCTATTTATTGGTACCATACATCATCGATATTACAATAACCACGTACAGTTTGTGCGTTTGCCACTTTCTGAGATGTTTTTGCTCGACCTCCGTTTTAAAACTTTGTTTCGGAAAGATATTTGAAATATAGCTTTGGTCCTTATTTGCAGCAAAGTCAATCATGAAAATGTTCATACTTATTTCGTGGGAATTAATGATCTCTGACCGCCGTATACCGACACTGTGATAAATTACAAACGCACGGTATAAGGGCAGATTTAGAACTCCGTATCTAAATATAAAATATCAATAGAATATGAAAAGAAATATATGTTCTTTATGGATACCTCAATACAAGATCCCCCAGGGCCCCTAAAATCTATCTGTATTTCACTGAAGGTAATGTGATGACATGACACTTTGAGCTTGTTCCTAAATAGTTGTGTACTAAATTATAAAATCACAAGTTATTAGATTAAAAGTTGGCAAATAAATTCTACCTGAACCGAACAATATTATTTAAAGGGATCAAATTGAGGCCAATATTGGGTCGTTATCTTGATAATAGAAACATACAAAATCACTAATTGTTGTCTATCATAAGCAATTGTCTGCTGTATATATTATTATGTCTTAGATCAAACAACATTTGATAACATAACCAGTCTCCAAAGAAAAAAAAATAATAGCTAACCTCTAGCAGGAAGGAAAATGTCGTCACCAATGAATGTTCAGTTCAGTTGTATAAACAGAAATTTTGGTTTTTGGTAAATTGTTTCTCCGTGAATATGAATTAACTAAATGTAGGTAAGTATATTTTGAGATTAATTTCGCTGTTAGGCATGTACCATAGCAATGCGTAAAAAATGATTTTGAAAACGTTGTAATATATAATTATGTAACCTTCTTGCAGCCGAATCCCCATACGGGAATACCATATATTACGATGAGTCTAAGAATTAATTTATAAAGTAGTAATAGTGAGCATTTGAGTTTCAGTGACATTTTTCGTTTAATTAGTCTGTACTTCGTCTTCTTCTTACACCATCTCCTTTCGGAAGTTGGTAGTTCAAATAGCTAACATAGTTTTAGACATCTCTGCCTGGAATATACCAACTGATGTGCAACCAAACCAGCGGCGTAGATGTTTTAGCCATGAATTCTGGCTTCTGTCGACTGATCGCTTTCCCTGTACTTTGCCTTTAATAATGAGTTGAAGGAGTTCAACTTCCTCTCATGATATGGCCTAGATATTCAGTTTTCCTCTTCATCACTGTAAGCACTTGCTATTTTTGTTTCTTTATTCGAGTAAGTACCACGACGTTAGTCACTCTTTTGCACCCAGAAGATCTTTAACATACAGTCGTAGAGGTACATTTAAAAGGCTTCAATTTTCTTTTCCATAGAGGGGTTAAGAGTCCAGCTCTCGCATCCATAAAAGAGAACTGGGAACACATAACATCATAACATACGAGTTCTCAATTCTAAGGTTAGTTCAGGCCTGACAGAGAAGTTTTGCATGGTGAGAAATATTTTCCATGCCTGTTCGATTCTCGATTTAATTTCTTTTGTCATGTCAAAGTGTTTGTTTACCAGGGCACTCAGCAGTAGTGTAGTGGCAAATTCGGCAGTGGGGGAACGCTAGACTTCCGGAGGGTCTGGGAGGTATGGAATATCCCCCATGAAAAGGGGGTCCGGGGGTCCTCCTCCGGAAATTTTTTAAAAGTATAGGTGCAAACATATGCGTATTGATGTTTTCTGGTGCAATTTTTCCGTATTACGATGTTGCCAGTTTCGTAGCCTTAATATATAAATATCAAGCGTACAACTTTCTAATTCAAACTGTTTTTAATACTTTGCATATTCATAGCAAGTAGCAAATCATGTTTGACGTGATTTTCTGAATGAATATTGGTTTTACTTGTTAATCCTTCACTTTTAGGCCGACTAAAGAACGACATTAGCGTTTTCATTTTTTGTTTTTTCTTACTCGCTTCCATGATAACGGTAAAACAATTGACACTTTAATAGATTACTACTACTGTATACCGGTAACTCAACGACTTATTTTTCTGCATTCACTGCACTGGACAAACTGCAAGATACTTATCTCCCTCACCAGCAGACAGAGAGACATAAACAATAGAAACTGATAAGACATAACAAGATGGACGCATGCGCAGCAGAGTGATCGTTTTTCGCCACTATCCTCCGCCACTCCATCACCTAGTTCAGTCTGGTCAAGAGAAAAGTTGACCTTGGTTCTATTATTGGCGATCGCATACCGCATACCGGTACGAACTATGCAGACAAAAGTATTTACTCCATGTAGGCCTACGCCATACAATACGTTCAATTTAGTATTGCTTAATATTTGCAATAAGAAACAACGCACATTTTAGTAAATCTGCCAGTAAATTGTGTGTTTTTTTCCGTAATTATTGTATTAAATTAACTTTCTACTAAATGTAATCTTTATTTTTTTTAACTTCGCAAAAAACCAGTGGGGGAACGCCGTTCCCCCGCGACTACACCCCTGGCACTCAGATATTTACAATTGGTCCCCTTGTTGTATCAACCGTTGCTTTTTATGGCAGCATAAATCGGTGTTTTTAAGAATACCATTAATTTTGATTTTGCTGTATTTATAAATAAGCCGAATCTCTCACTATGTTGTATTAGGTTGACCATCATTTGTTGCAGCTCTCAAGGATTGCTTGCTAGGATGACTGCGTCGTCGGTCGTATCGCAAATTATTTATTGGTTTTTCATTAACCTTAATCATTCCTGATGTTTCATTAAGTGCTTCTCTGAAAATGATCTTTGAATAAATGTTAAAGAGAAGCGCATCCTTGTCGGATGCCTTTTTTAAATTTTAATAGCTTCAGTTACTGCATAATCTACTCTTACCTTGGCTGTTTGTATCCAGTATAGTTCAGTGGTAATCTGTATGTACCTACTAGTGATGGGCATAACCGGACAATTTTCATAACCGAATTATTTGCATTCGAATGATATTAATAACCGAATGATTATTTGAATAATCATTCGAATAAATTTTGGCTCTCGATTCGTTTCGATTAAGTCAGCCGGTTTGCCGGTTGGCGGTTCACCGTCATCTGCATCGACATGGGTTCACCGTCATCTGCATCGACATCTTAACTTGCAGATAGCAGAGGAACCAAAACATAATATGTACGGTCGGCGCCTTAGAAATCGGGACACGTAATATGTTCTTCTAGTCTTTGGAGTATTCTTGCTTCGGTTACTTCATTAATGTGAGATGGCATTTCATAATTGACAAACAATAAACAATCTGACGTAACAATTAAAACCATAATAACTGTAAAAACCCAGTTTATACACTTAAAAAATACATGCAAAATATATAATAATAGTGTGTAGTGCCCGATTTCTAAGGCGCCGACCGTACATTATGTGTTATGTATTGGAAATTAAGAGGTGCTTGCTAATCGTGGTAAAACGTTTATCTTTATCGATCGGGCGGATTAAAGGCTCTTTGGAGATGTAAGCAAATAAAACATTGTTTTATAGCTTGATGCGTTTGCAGTTTTTATGCGTTCAGGTTTCAGGTCCCCAGAATTTGATATTTTTTATGATAGGAGGTAGTTACGCGATAACCAAATGGTGTTTTCAATACAACCTGCTTTGTTTATGAGTTATGACGTATTTATATTTACAGAATTTTGAGCACTGCGTAGGTCGCTGAAATACGGCACGTAGTACTTTTGAATAGAGGTTTTATATTCAAAGCGTAGTAGGTACGTATCAACATGAGGTTATTTTTCATTCAAATACTTGGAACGAAAACCGAGTTACATAGGTTATTTCAATAACCGGATAACCGCTTATTTTTCATTCGAATAAGCCCATCACTAGTACCTACATTCTGTCCATACCTGTTGCTTTCAAGATGTTAATCATTTGCTTATGCTGCACACAATCAAGCGCCTTACGGTAGTCTATAAAGCAGGCGTATAGGTCTTGGTTCGTGTCCCGACATCGCTGGGCGGGGACGTTTAAGAAGAATAGTGCTTCACGTGAGCCGAGTACATTTCTAAACCTGAATTGTGTTTGATCCATTTGATTTTCGCACTTCTGGTATATTCTTGCATAGATTATGAATACTTTCAGCAGATGAGACATGAGGTTTATCAATCTGTAGTGATCACATTGAGATGAATTGATTTTCTTAGGCAGAGTGATAAAAGTAGATCTCAGCCAGCTAGTAGGAATTTTTCCAATAGTATAAATTGCATTGAATAGCGATGTAAGAAGTTTTAAGCCACAGTCATCCTGTTTTGCTATGATTTTAAGTACTTCCACATATATGCTGTCTGGGCAGGTAGCTTCTTTGTTTTTCTGTAATTTCAATGTATGATTGATTTCTTCTTTATTTATTTTGGGTACTAGTTCATTTACATCTTCCAATGATGGTGGAAATAGTCGGCCATCTCGAAAAAGTTTTTTGATATATTGAGTCCACCTCTTAAGTTTGTCTTCGATTCCTATTATTATTGTGTTATCTGTATTTCTTAAGATCGCTGTCTGATATTTTCGACCTCTATTTTCTAGTTCTTTAACTTTTTTGTGCAAGTTAAACGTATCGTGCTTTGCTTGTAGGTTTTCTATTTTTCATCACCCATCGTTCTTTAAACTCTCCTTTTTTCCTTCTTATTGATTTTTTTACCACTTTGTATTTTATAAGATCTATATTCTTATACTGCCTTCTCTCCTCCATTAGCTTGAGAATTTCCGATGTCATTCATTCTTGTTTTTGGTTATTTTCTGTTAACCCTCTTTGGTTTTCTGTATGTTATTTAATGCCGCTTCAATTGTATAGAGCATTGCCAATCGAGAGTAACCATAAGTGAGTTTAGTGATTATGTTTGATTCCCATGTCAACAGAACGTTGTTACGGTATTAAAACAACTTTACGACACCCACCCAAGGTGAGCATCGCACCACGGAATCAGTCCTGGAAAACTGGCACACTTGCCCTGAGGTTTGCTAAAAACAGGCTAAAGGCCACGGCTGGAACGCTCAGGGAGTCGAGCGTGAGTCACACGATACGTTCTGGGCAAGCGTGTTGAGGCATATACATAGGGTACGTCAAAATTATGAGGGTGCCACCAAGCCTGTCATAACCCGGATAACCGGGCTTGGGCGGTTAGACGGGGGCGAAGTATTCAAGACACTCCGTCGATAGGGGTACTCGTGAATTATAAACTCACACAACGATTTCGTGATGGCAAAAATACTTAGATCATGAAGTGGGGCTCTTTCAACCACGGTAATGTCACCACCAAGCTTACCTGCACGCTCTGATCTCACTGGCTCCACCGTACATTTATCTCCTCAATGATGGGCGCACGCTGAAACAGAATAAAGCGTCTCTTAATTAGATAAGCGTCTATTATTCCATTCTTACATTGGGGCGGCAATGCGTGCCGCATACATTGCGTTAATTCTTATAGATAAGCATCAGCTGATGGGCGCACTACTGTTACTAAACAACACCCATAACTGAACAAAATCAAAAGCAGTTTGACATATGAGTCCCACAAAGGGAACGTTTGTTCATAAAAATGCTCACATGATAATTTGGGCAAACACAGCAAAGCCCAAGTGAGGGAAGTGATTAGATCAAAAATGAGCGAGCGACGCCACTTCGCGACAACAATTTAAGATGCGAAGGGTACGTTTTTAACGGTGCACAAGATTTCACATCAAGTTCGCGCATATGCAATTTTACCGCGACCAAACTGGCGTTGCCGTCTTACAGCACGTATGCCAAGAGTTCAGCAATTATTCACATGATTAAGCGCACAGCTCGCGCTCGAGAAGTTAGTACGAGTCAATGGTTACAAATACCTTAATTTTATTGGTGACGGCCCAAGAGATCGGCATGGGGTCCAGCTGGCGGAAAACAGGTTGCCTGTGGCAATTCAGTCGCCGCTAAAACGGCGACAAAGGCTGGCGCTTCAACAAACGCCGCTACGACGGCCAAACTAGCCCAAGTGATGTCCTACCTCAACGGAATCCTCGCACAACGAGCTAAAGGGAACACTCCCTTACGTGACGACGTAGAACCGGGCATGGAATTCCATCACACCTACGCCTTGGCGTAATAAGATCGCCGCTAACGATACACACACACCTCCTTTGTGCAATCACCTGAGTTGAACTGCCGACTCTCGCTTAAAGCGAAACAGTTTATCAAACACTTGCTGAAGCAGCACGAGACGGGAAAAGGCTGACGCCCCCGCCAAAGGCGGGAGCGCCGCACGAACACACACACTATCCGACCTCTTAGATCGACGGCTCTCGGCTGAATCCCCCGCAAGAAGCGTTAGGACGCTCAAAGTGTCGTGAGCCAAAACGGCGTTACCACGTGACTCTCGACAGCCAATGGCGATGCGCCCAATAAAACAAATAAGTTTCGGTGACAAAGACAGCGCGAGGCCTCGCAGTCACACCAACAGCGTAAATTCTAGAAAGTTCGAAAATCCTGCGAGCGTTAACACCCGACTGTCAAAGTACCAACAAAGGGGTGCCCCGGATGACGAGAAATACTGCGCTTGAGGCAAATATGTGCAAAATCATTATTATGGAATTAGGCGATGAAGCCAAATAAGTAACTAAAAGGGTTTAACATACGGGCACGCTACCCTAAAGCCTAGGTGGCTAATTAAAATACAAAATGACCTGACAACGTTGAGGTGGAACCCTAGATATTTAATACATTTATATGTCGAATTTCATTGAATTTTACAACGAAAACTAGGATGAAGTAACGACGCAGTTGTAAAAAATAGCATGTACACTCACGATCATTGAAAATGAACAGGGTTATGCATGTCAAATTGATTTAACCGACGTTTTGCAATTGCGTGCAACGTTATTTTATTATTACGATGAGGAGAGAGTTAGGACAACACGATTCTGCTTTAGAGACAAGGAAAATTCAGAAAACTACTGTAATGTTTGTTGCATAGCCCTGTTCATTTTTAATGATTCTTTGTGTATACAGGGTGCCTAAAATAAAACGCTACAGACAGGTAGAAAACACAACTTGCAGGTGACTGAATTTCATCGCTTACGTCATGGGAAATATCATTTTAATTCATTTATGAAAGGTTACATTATTACTTAAGTAAATATGCATGAAGAATGTAAGCGTAATTAAATTAAATAGGTACAAAAATTTATTGATATTTAGCACTTATTATAAAACAAAAAACAAGAAAGGCAAAATCATTGGTGCAATAGATGTTGAAAGTGCTGTCCACGTTGCCGTTCACATATCATCATTCTTTTGCGAAGAAAACTTTCGACACGGCGCCGGCGGAGCAAACCAGGCGTTATTGATCTACACCAGTGGTTCCCAAACTTATTTGGCTTACCTCCCTTTTTTCAGAAGAAAAATTACTCAGCGCCCCCTGGAAACCTACATTCTTTAAGCGAACAAACAGAAAGATATTATAGTGGTAGCCTCTTGAGACTGATAATTATCTATAAGAGGTAGAAAATTATTTTGAAAAAATAAATTAATTCGCAATTAAAAAGTACAAGGAAGGATTTATACATTAAAAGTACAACATAAATATTTGAGAATTGTTTAATGAATAATACATTAGATACATTTACTGTTAAATTGCGAATAGTTTCTTAAAAAGGTTCGAGCATATAAGTTGATTTAGTTGGGATAGTTGTTGGGTAACATCAGAGCTTAGATTTTAATTTGTAGGTATTAACTGACAATCGGAATAACTAAAGTGAAAGCCAAACTCAAATGATTATCTAAAAAAGTCTTTTTTGAATATGTAACCTGTATTTTGAGTAAAAGCAAATTTGAATAATAAAATCCCTTTATTATAATGGTATTTAATTTCTGGATGGTGTATTAAAGGGCGTGATAAAGTAAAATTAAAGAAACGGAGAATAAACAGACTGAATAAATAAAGTAACAAATGGTATGAAGAAGAATAAGAACACTTAATAATGGTAAATAGTCTTCCTGGAATAAATAAATCTGTAACTTGCATTTTGTGTGTTTATTTGTAAAATAATGTTACACTATGTACACAATAGATGAAATATGTACGAATGGTTTTTCTAAATCTTCTTATCTGCTCTTCATTCTTTAAGCTTTCACCGCCCCCTTATTTTTATTCACCGCCCCCCAAATGCACCCGAAACTGCTATCGCCCCTCTGGATCGTTCCAGCGCCCCCTAAGGGGCGGTAGCGCCCTCTTTGGGAATCACTGATCTACACGAATCAATTATTCTTCCACGCAAATCTTGTAGATCTTGTACAGGTTGTGGATAGACTTCATCTTTTACTTTACACCATAAAAAAAGTCCAGTGGTGTGAGATCCGAGCTGCGTAGTGGCCAAACGTGCAATGCGCTTCTTCCTATACTGTATTGTTAAATGCTAAATTTAGGCAATTTCTGACATTAACATAATAATGTGCATGAGCTCCATTGTTCTGAAACCACATTGTTTCCCTGATATTAAGCGAAATAACTTCAAGTAAGTAGGTAAGACGTTTTTTAGAAAATTTAAATACATTTCACCATTTAGAATACCTTCAAAGAAGTGGGGCCTGACAATGTACTCTCCTAAAATACGACACCAGACATTAAGAGAAAAAACTCACTGATATTTTACGCCATAATGAATTTATTCATTTGCAAGAATAAAATCAATTGTTTATCTGAACTAGAAGTGGTCAAGGCAATCTATATAATTACACACCCTCGTATTCTTGTCCATCTCCACAATTTCCGAATCATTTCATTGCTCACCCTATCCAAAATGGTCTTTCGCCAGCTTTTTCGTAAAAAATGCATTTCAGTAGCTAACAGCTTATTATTGTTAGTTTTAATGGCATCCCACACTTTTGTTCCATACGTAACAATACTTTGGACAATAGTTGTATATATTCTTCAGTTCTACAGTACAGTTCTACTTTTACGCACTCGAGTTGTTATTTCTTCGTTACTACTACCGCTTTTGTTGAATATGACACCCAGATATCTACACTTTTCAACTCCTTGAATATGTTCACTTTTGAATGAGAGGTTTTCAATTTCTTTTTTTCCCGTAAACAAGTATTCGCATTTCCTCCGATTTAATTTTAATCCAGTTTGTTCGTAGAATTCTTTTAATTTTCACACTATGTAGCTTACATCGTCACAGTCTTTCGCTATTTCAATATGGTCGTCGGCATAGTATAACGTGCACATTATATTTTCTTCTACTCCTATTCTCATATTTTTACATTTTTGTGCCACTTGTTAGGCATTTTTAAATTAATTTCTGGGCGATCTTGCCAGCTCAGCAATTGAAGACGTCTAGTTCTTAAGAACAAACCTGAAACGGTAGAACAATAATAAACTGAATGCCCAGAGCGCCAACAACTTTTGAAATAACGGCGAATGCACCCCGGTGATCTAACGAGAATTTGTAAACTCAATACCTAGGCTATATCACACTTCCTGAAAGATAGCACCAAATAAATGCAACCAACCGTAACTAACTCAACCTTTATACTGGCAATAAAGTTCATATAATTTTCGAGTAAATATCACAGTACAAGTTTACAGTAATTATCACAATAAATAGCACAAATCGAGATAGCAGGATCGCTCTAAATTAGTTATTACATGCTACAGTATGTTATGACACAAAACAGCAATTTGCAACAATTTAAAAAAGGCAGCTCCACAAGCTACTTAGCCAGCCGATTTTCTGAGGTTAAGGTACCAAAACCAGGAGGCCAAACGCACCCCCAATACGGGTTCTTCTTGTGCCCTAAACAGGCGCTGGCGACAAAGGAAAGCGGCTCCGTAGAGGCCTAACAACGTCGACTCGCAAAACACCTGCAGCAGGTCGCCGAGGACTGGCTAAGATAAGAAAACCGACATTAATTATGCCTGGTACTGCTTGCTGTGAAAAGAGAAAGAGGTCCAGATAGAATACACGAATACAGGCGGCCCTAGAGCGTCTAGTTACTCACCCCAGATGACGGTTTAGGCACATGGAACAGCTCGTGGATGCAATTACCAAAAACGAATCCGCATAAGGAGCAGGAAAACTTTCTTTAATGAGCTCGGGGCATTAAAACCACCAAAATGTATAGGCTCGCATATCACTACATCCCCGAAAGCTCATGAATTGCTAAAACCATTATACTGCTCGATTCAAGCTGCGAGCGGAAAAGAACTCGTCGAAGACCGCACCCGGCTTTTCCCAGATAAAAGCACATCGAGGTTATTGCGGCCAAATGTCCCAGTCGCACGATGTGCGGGAAAATACCATTCGAATTCGCAATTATGAAAGGCGGCGTAATCTAAACGTAACACACTCTTTTAGAGATAGATCTAGATACATTTTGAAAAGAATATGAGGGAGACTAAATCCCTGCCGTAGGCCTTTGCTTATCTGAAGTTATTCTGTTGATGCACTACCTGTTTTTATCTTTGCCGTGTTGCTTTCATATAATTTATATGTGCCGTCAATTAATAAAGGATTTATTCCTATGTTTCTTGTTTCTTCCCACAGTGGTTTTTGTAGGGACCCTGTCATAAGCCTTCTCTAAGTCGATGAATACCAAATGAGTCTCTCTATCTCTTTGTAACCGTTTTTGAGTAATTTTTAATGTAAAATTATTATCGATCGTGGGCCGAGTTCCTTGTCTGTTGCATTCTACTCTATCATTCTTTTTAATATTTTGGAATATAATCTGCCGGCTGTGGATGTTACTGCTATTCCTCTGTAATTTTTGAATTCACTTTTAGCTTCGTTTAAGTACGCAGATGTTATAAGTATAGGATCTTTTCCATTCTACTGCAACATATTCGCCATTTATACATCTCTCGTATAGATCTTGTAGCATCGTTACTTAATTTTGTGGATGCATATCTTATTAACTCTGGGTAGATGCTTCCTGGATCAGGAGGTTTTCTTATTTTTATTGTCTTTATGACTTCATCAATCTGTGTTCCAGTTAAATGTATTTGTGCTTGTGTATTTGAATTATATCGTCTTTCAACAAAATGCGGTCTTCGTTCTTGTAGCAGATCCTAGAAATAGTCTTTCCATTGCATTTAATATTCAGCAGGTCACTTTGTGATTGGTGTTAGTTTTAAACGAATTTATTGTTTTTCAGGCCGCTGAACTCTTCGTTCCACGGATAAACTGGCCAATGCACTCACACTTTTTTGTCCAGGAAATGTTCCTTTCTTGCTAACTTCTCGTTTTATTTGTCTGCTAATTTTGTGAAACCAAGACTTTAAAAGTTAGGATGGTGAATAAATTAGAGGCATATGTATTTGAGTGTTACCGGCGCATGTTGAATATATCGTGGACATCGCATAGTGTGTCGAATGAACAAGTACTTAGATTAATATTCTCATCTTAGATATTTATGGTCGAACATAAATTATTAGGAAATATAAACAAAAGAACGGGGGCAATGGGAAACTATTCAGCTCTAGAAAGCAGAGTTTCTAAGTAAAAGGAAGATTCCACCCCAATACTGAAGTTCGAAAGACAAATTATAGACCAAACCAATTCGGGTATATCTAAAAACATTCAAATGGGAATTTTTAGAAATAACGAAATAAGAGAAACGCTGAACATAAACCCATTTAAGAAACAGTACCAAAAAATCGTGACTTTGAAGAATACCGAACCGCCAAAAGATTCAGCACTCATACAAATATTCGAAGTGCATTCTATTCTCATTATAATGACACCAAGATCGTCGGTATGACCTGTTGTCCAAACTTTATTGAAAATGCGCCTACTGAAGTAAGGTCCAAAATTGTGCACACTGTAGGCCATTCGACGTCGATAAAGCGTCTTCAGAATTTGGTGACATTTCTTTTTCGCAAACAAAAACGTTCAAGTATACAAAATAGAAATTGTCATTGCTCTATTATTAGTATGACACTTGCGTATGTAAAGAGCGGGAATGTGGGATATGTGCTCACCGATTTTATAAAATACAGACTTTAACCACGGTACCCAGATTTTTACAAACTTATCTTACATCAGTTTTTAAAAGACTTGTTATAGCCACTTATCTATTTGTTTTAACGTTTTTTTATTATACCGGCATCAGAATCGCCGTTTAAAGCACACCTGAGCGTGCGAAAACAAGCGATTAAAGCTCGCCGAGTTTTAAAGGTTGTCAAGGGAACGACTGAATGCAACAACGGACGTGGACGAGACAAAAACGTAAACAATTCTCGTAACTATAGTATCAATATTATTATGTCGTCTCGATTTATCAAGTTTTTAGTGAGTAATTTATTTCCAGTGTTGCAGGTATAATAAAAAATAGCGTAAAGTATTTGTGGATAACTGGTCTTTAAAACACTTGCTCTATTTCGAGCACTCCGGCTACGCCGTCTTGCTCGAAAACTCGCGCGTGTTTTAAAGACCTTGTTATCCACTCATACTTTAATATAGGTACTATTTTTTGCCTTTTAATATTTTATTTTCCACTAATATATTGTTTGTTGTTTATTTCTGTGATACGAGATATATAAAGCAGTTCATAACGCCCTAGGGCGTAATAATAGCGCTCGCTCATTATTCACTCTCATAATGAGCCAGCCTTATAAAGTTATGCCCGCTCTTTAAGCCCTAGGTCGTTATGAAGTGCTTTGCAAGTTTTTCAAGTTTCCATAGGCATTACTTGAAGTCCATAGCCCCCTAGCGACTTATAAACCCTCGGGCCAGAGACGAGAGACCCGCAGGCTTGTAAACATGTCGCCCTCGAAAAGGATTATTATGCCCTTGGTGCATAAATAACTATTATGCACGGCTGGGCGCAATTGGCCACTTTATACTTCATCTTTGAAGATGTGATGTGTCACTTTCCAGCCCAAGGGTCATGAAGTACTTTATTTACGACCGGGCGCAATTGCTCACTTGATACCACATCTGTGAAGGCATAATATGTCACTTTATGACCCGCTTAGGGTTTGTTGGTTTGACCACAGTATATTTACACATGTGTAAATATACTGTGGTTTGACAATAAGTGACATTATAAGTTGCCAAAATTGATAAAAAATTATAAATCTGGTTTTAATATTCCGGTCTATACATAAAATAGTGTATGCACTTATAACTAGCGTTCATGGCCCTTGTAATATATCACTTTCTTACGGTGTTATTACAATTAATATCAAATTAAATATAGCCTAGTACTAACTATTAAAAATAAGCACTATCAGGTATGGCTCAATTATTTACTTACCTACCTTACTTCTTAATACACTAAATAGAATTTGACGTATCTCATAAATCAATTTGACATTTAGAACTATGTCATGTGATTATAGTCGATAGACTAGTCAGTTTACAAGCAATGGAATTCCTGACTCCCAGCTGAATGAGTAAATTTTCAACTAACAACTTTCTCTTATAGTTAAAGACTGAATTACTTTTAAAATATAATAATTATTTGACTTTGTGAATCAAATACACGTTTTAGGTACCTCACAAAATTACATTCATGTGATATGTTTTATCGGACTTTTTCCACTGCCTAGGATGTAATATCACCCGACGTGATATTACACCCTAGACAGTGGAAAAAATCCGATAAAGCATATCACAAAAATTCACTGCCAAAAAAAATGGCATTCAGTGAACAATTACATTCATACTTTCAGTTTGTTAGTAGCGCATCGAAGTTTAATCTGACATTTCAAAAATAAATAGATATTGTCAAAATTAGTTTAATCAAATGTTAAATATCCGAACGTGATTTAAATGAATATTTTAAAAAAATAATCTAATACCAAAATGCAAATTTCAAATTATAATGACCGAAAAACGTTGAGTACTCGAATTATTATTAAATTTAGAAAATTAATTTTTCTAAATTTATTTCTAAATATTGTAGTGACTGCTCTAATACTTTTCTTAACTTGAATTATATAGTTTGAAATTTAATATTATTTTCTTATTAAGAACGATAGCGCCTTGAGACTCTTTTCAGGGTTGGTTCGATTATCTAGTTGCTTATTAATTGAAATTTTATTCTAATAATGACTTTAAATTGTTTAATGGCATGAACTGTCACCTTGTACGTCAAAACAATGCTCCACCAGTATTTTCAATCAAATATGAGAAATATTAATTCTATTCGCATCTTATTGACTCAATGTAAGTACTTGATTACAGTTTATTACACCTTTTTAATTGTCTTTTATTTATTATAGCTTTAATAGGACAAATTAAAAACCCACCTTTAACTGCTCTTACTTTTCCTGCTTCAATGTCACTTTCAAGACAGCACTCCTCCTAATACCCACAGCCAGAATCCCCAGTTAGTCCCGTTAGCCCCTCTGCTATTCTCCGTTGTCAGATCCACACGTCCTCAGTACTCCCTCAACAAATCTAGCATTTGACAACTGTCTAACCAATGTAACTTCTTATCATTTGTATCATTCAAAATAAACTAATTCCATTCAAATCGTATTTTTTTCTTGTTTTTTCAGCTTACTTGTATCTAGTTATATCACCTTCCGAATTCTCTTCAGTAACTGTTATAATAATCTTCCCAATATTTTATTTAATTTTTACCTCGTAAATTTGTTTTAACCCTTTTTTTAAATATTTTCACCAACTAGTATATAGTAAATAGGGTAATTTCCAAGTTTTTATTTAGACCGAAAAATTCTATTCCAAAGTACATTTTTTTAGTTGTAATTTTTTAATAATCATAACAAAATCTGCCTCTGTTACAATTATTAATGCCTTCTACAAATTAAACTTATTTGAGTTCTACCTACTACACACATTATTTTAATAGAAATTATAATTGTCATATGTAATATGAACATGTATTTACCGTATCACTTTCAAAACCACTATAGAATACTCAAATGCTATATATTTGATCTTAATTTGTATCAAATTCAAATTCTATTAATAACTTTCATTCAAACAGCCAATTATTTTTAAACTTTTCTTAGTTGATTGTATTGATCTTCCAAATTCTTTTTTTAACATTAATGTTCATTCAAAACTGCTCTTTATGTATCATAACAATATATATACAATTATTTTAATAATTTGCCGCACCAAACGTGCTCTATAACTTCTGAATATTTCATAAGAAATGGACACTAACCTTCTGATTGTCTATCTTGTACCTGAATGTGTTATCTCAGCTCCTAACTGGATACATTCTAGTCAGCAAACACCTCCCGGGGTTATTCCCGACTAAAACAAAGCTCGTTGTAGCTCTTTGAAACTTCTATTATGTGGATAGACAGTTCAACAGCATACTACAACACTCACTTTTACTTTTTTACTGGCTTCGTAATAAAATACCACGTTAAATGAAATCACACAATCTTGAATTTTATATTTGAAAAATATTTGTAACTTATAGTCAAATTTGATCGTAGAGAATACTATATTGCCACTACGTCTCAAATCATTAATTATTATTCTTCACAATTAATGGGAATTTAACCCTTAACTTGACTATTTATCGTAGCTTATGAATTCAAGATACTTTTTACTACTTGATATAAACAACCCTGTGGTTTCCCTTTACAACATCACCAGTTAAAAACATACAACTGTTACATCACATGATATACATTAGATATCTGGATATTATTTTAATTAAATGTATCATTCATACGGTATGCTGCATTACACCCTTGTCGTGTTAGAGCCAGTGGCTACGGCTTGGTGTCTAATTTTCACTATATTTTTGGTATTTGCCCATACTATAAAATGAAAAATATTAAAACATGAACGTTTCGAAAGACAAATTTACTTCCGTTATCGACATTAACTAATCAAATTCAATTAAGTAGATTTGTTTTCTCAAACGTTTATGTTTTAATATTTTTCATTTTGTAGTGAGGCGAAATACCCAAAAAACATGATTATTGAAGCGCCACAAAGAAGTTTTAAAGAATATAATAACTATTATGTTGTGGATATGCACTTGCCACACGGCTTTGCTTATAAAATCTTGCAAATAAGTAAAGGAGATGAAAGTTTGCGCTACAATGTTTTGTAGGCTATATGCTTAAACTTGTCTGGGCTACAGGGGGTGCATATATGTTTCTATATATTTTTTAAATGTAAAGCAATTAAATAGTAATTTAAACAATTATTTTTGAACTGTGACGCTGTTTCCTCAAATATAATTGTATGCCACTATATATCTGAAGTAATTATTATTGTATTACACGGTAACTGCAAAACTTTTCCTACGGCAAAAGTTGATATTTTACAGTTTCATGTTGTATTTATTTTTTTTATCTTAACATTAGATTTACGTATTATAATGAAAAATAATTCTAGCATACTTTTCCGAACAGTAGGTAGTAAAAGATATTATAAATTGAGCATCTTACGTAACAAATTAACTGAAAACCATTATGTGTGTATCTCACATTGTTAGAAAACGACATTTCAATGGTCAAGGACCCTATTTATCTGCGAAATGTGTAGACACAGATATAATATTCAACTAAATGTAACATTAGCTTCCGCTGAGATAAGTAATACTATAAATGCCACCGTACATAAACAGTGACATCAGTTAGTTAACTGACATATTATTATTGGTAAGTAAGAATAATATTTTTACGCAGCTTTTACTCTGCTTCTAAAAATAATCATTGGGGGCCTCATTCCGAATAAATTTATTTGGAATCTGTTAGTTTTTCAAAATTGAGTAGGTTCCACACTTGTCGGCCTTTTTAAGTAATGGACTGATAGTGTGTACTTTAAAATTTAATACATTTTTTATTCGAAACTATTTTATTGTCGCCTAAAGAGAATATTTCATTACTGTAGTCGAGGCATGGAACCAAACGCCTGTTATACGTATCATCTTTTTGAATTTGTACTAATGCGTAGTAAAAAATATGTACAAGTGGTCCTACATTGTAATATTTTAGCAAGATTTCTTTCATAGATTTTATTAAACAAATTACTGTGATGAAGTGAGGTACAGAAATTTAATTCTTATACTAAAATAGGTTGTAATTTAAAAAGTTGATAGCACGGTAAAGATTTTAAAATCACTAGAAGCCTTCAAATATTATTAAAAAATTAGTTTAATGTGGTAACAGGACTGATCTACCCAAAGATAATTAACTTCTTGTTAATGAAACTATTCAATTCTTACAAAAGTAATAATGTGCTTCCATTAAATTACCAGGCTTGCTTCAACGCGATCATAATCTTATTATGAATGTTTTCATAGCACATGCTAAAATGTATAGAATTGTTATTAAAATCTTGACTGGTTATTGGGTAGAATATACGTATACCTAAGTAAAGATAAGGTTTGCATTTTAGCTATTAAGCAGTTCCTTTAACAAGTTTATATTGCAGTAGAGTAAAAGCAAACAACAAATGACATGTCAAAAGTCACACGAGAGTAATATTTTAAGACTAAGATTTAAGACTATGGATAACAATTAAGAATGCAATAAAACTTACAATACTGCAAAAAATTCTTTTTGTTTCTGTGTAACTCTTGATTGGTTACTTTCGTTTCTAAGTTAAAACTTCATGTTTTTCTCGTGTCTAAGAGCTATACATACCGATAATTAGTATTTATTTTAGGTGAATATGATGCTGAATGCAGTAGCTCTAACGTCAGTGTGGATTTTATTCTTTATACATTTCGAACATGGTTATGCAGAAGATATATGTTATCACAAATGTGAGTGTTCATTCAACGGCCGTGATGAGATGACATCTTTAGCATGCACAAACGTACGTTTTCAAACTATCGAAAAATATGTAGAAACGCAAGTAAGAAGATTCAGCTACGGCAACTACTTAAAGATAAACAATTCTGTGATGCCAATTATTGATAGGACTACATTTTCCAATCTTGATGCAACTAGTAACTTGGAAAGAATTGTCTTGTGCAACAACAGTATTGAGAGTATATCAAATGATGCATTTAGCAATTACAACTTAAATATGTTACACATCAGTTATAACAATCTAACTAATATTAATCACTTCATGCACTGTCAAAATCTTCAAGTCTTAAATATAGGCTTCAATAGAATAGAATATCTCAACAGCAGCAATACTTTTAACGATTTAAGAAATTTGCGCACTCTTTACTTGAACAACAATCTTTTGAAACACATTAACGGAGCTTTCGCAAATTTGTCATATTTAATGTATCTCTACCTCGACAATAATCTGCTACAAAGCCTGTCGAAAAATGTTCTGGAGGGATTAACATACTTACAGTACTTGCACTTACAAGAAAATCCGATAACAAATATAGAGCCAGAGTCGTTTAAAGACCTTCAGAGACTGATCTCGTTGGATATAAGCGGAAGCAAAATAGAAGCATTGCAAAATTATACGTTTTTTGGATTAAACAACTTAAATCTACTTAATTTAAGTTACTCTAATATAAAAAGCATAATACCTGGAGCGTTTAGTACAATGAGTAGGTTGTCTGTGTTGGATTTACGTAGCAATAAATTGGAGTTTTTGCAAAGCAACACTTTCAGTGGACTTTCCAAATTGAAGCAACTCTATCTCAACAATAATCTTCTGCAAAGCTTATCAATAAATGTACTGGAAGGATTAACGTCTCTTAGTCACGTGAGCTTACAAGAAAATCCCATTAAAAAAATAGAGCCAGAGTCGTTCAGCGACCTTGAAAGTCTAATCTCGTTAGATATAGGCCGAAGTAAAATAGAAGCTTTGCAAAATTTTACGTTTTTTGGATTAAACAACTTAAATATACTTAATTTAAGTTGCTCTAATGTAAAAAGCATAATACCTGGCGCTTTCAATGCTGTAAATATATTGGCTGTGTTGGATTTAAGTAGTAACAAACTGGAGTTTTTGCAAAGTAAAACTTTCAGCAAACTTTCCAATTTGAAGCAACTCTACCTCAACAATAATCCTATAACAAAAATAGAGCCAGAATCGCTCAGAAGCCTTAAGATACTGATATTGTTGGATATAAGCGGAAGCAAAATAGAAACCCTGCAAAATTATACGTTTTTTGGATTAATCAACTTAAATCTACTAAATTTAAGTTGCTCTAATATAAAAAGCATAATACCTGGCGCTTTTAGTACAATGAGTAGGTTATCTGTATTGGATTTAAGTAGTAATAAATTGAATTTTTTGCAAAGTAAAATATTCACTGGGCTCTCCGATTTACAACAACTTTATTTAACATACAACGATATACAGAATATTAGTGAATTAGAAACATTTACCGAACTCAAAACATTACGACTACTAAAACTAAATAACAATAAACTACAAGTCATTCCAGAAAAGGTGTTCAAAAGCCTAACGTATTTAGAAGTTCTGGATCTGAGTTTTAATGAAATAATTACCTTATACTCAGAATCGTTTTTGGGGCTAAACAGTCTTCAGAATTTGTTGATTACTCATAACAGAATCAATGAATTACTCCTCGGAACTTTAACAAATTTTCCTTCATTACAAAGTTTACAGTTGGGGGAAAACAGATTGTCAGTATTCAGAACAGGAAGCTTTTCCAACTTAAGGAATTTGAAACTTTTTAATATCTCTAGTAACGACTTCTCTACACTTAACGAAACGGTTCTTTTTCCTTTAAGAAACTTAGAAGTATTGGATTTGGATAGGAATAGGTTTTCCTACATAAATTACACAGCTTTGTTAATGCACCTTCCACGTCTTAGTTTTATTAGTGTCAATAATAATGCTTGGAAGTGTGGGTTCCTAACTCATATGCTGAAAACATTCAGAGAAAAGGGTGTTGATTACTTGTTCAATGCAACTTCACGATACACAGAGGAAAATGTAGATGGCATTTTCTGCTCTGAAAGTCATGTATCTAATTTCAACACTTATGATTCTGAAAATAATACGGATAAAAATGCATCTTATGCTAAACTTAGCTTAAAGACAAATTCAAAAGAAAATCTTGACACTTTAGTTTCATTAATACCAAATATATACAATAGTTTGAACAACTTGGAACTAGATATAAATAGCTTTAAACAAGATAAAATGCCAATGCAAAATCAGCATGCAAATAAGAACAGTTCCAGTATTTCTGATTCTATTAAGAGTTTTGATAGTAATTCACAATCAAATACCTTCACTATGTTTATTTTTATTTTCGTAGCACTTGTCTATATGTGTATATTAAATAGTATTGCTCTATATAAAAGATATTACCAAGGAAGGTATAAGAAAACAAGTACAAAAGCTGCCCATTCTGAAATTGAGTTGATAAATACACTAACTTGAAATATGTTCAAGTTCTAATTAACAACATATTATTAGATATTTGTAAGCTACAGATATTTTGCTAATTTAAATTTGCATTAAGATATTATTGTATACTGTAATAAATATATATGTAATAGATTTTAAGATTACAACTAAAAATAAATTAGACAATGATTATGCTCATTATTTATCCTACTACATAATTAATTACATTAATTTAATTCTTACGTGTGTATTGTACTCGTATTAATATTTCCTTCAACTTCCTAAAAGCAAAATTATACAAATTAACACGTTAAAGTAGTTACGAATTGTATGCTATATAGTGATTGTGTTTAATGTTATCTTCTTTTTCACTTTCTTAATTCTATGTTTGTATTAAATTTCCATTAATAATGGCAAGAAAAAAATTAAATCTAAGTTCCACTACTCAAGTTATAGCATTAACGTATCAAAAACAATGAACTCTCTTTCCTTAAGAACCTTAATCAAGAGCTTAAAGCAACTGTTAGCTACCTGCAACAGCTATATCTTTCAAAAATAAAAGTCCAATCAAGTAATTTATTTTCTATTGAAGCAACTGCTATTGAATGTTCTACAATTATTTCAAAACATCCTTTAGTTTAATTACAAAGTGATTTATTATTGTTCCATAAGAAAATATGAATTCAAATATATGCAACCAGATCGACCAATCTAGTAGATAAATACAAGTTGTATTTACATTATCTTGTAAACTAGCACGTCATGTAACTTTCAATGATTCTGCAATTTACCTCTGATCGTCGTCTAGAATGATGACACAGTAGTATAGATAAATGTTATATAAGCTTTCGTTGAAATAAGTATTGCTACAAATACCATTTTACGTATACACAAGCAGCAAGCAAATTTCTAATAAAGTGAACTGCAATAACAAATTGCCTTATCGAACTGGATTGTTAATTTGGTAAGTATAATTTTTTATTTAATTGATCACCTAAATAGTAGCACAGAAATAAACAATTTCAGGTTTTCATGATACAAAAATAACAATTACAAAATTATTGCATAAATGCCTTAGATGTTCCAAACAATACCAAATTGCTGTCTGTATTTTTTCTTTTAGTATTATAAGCGTCAGTGATAATGATAACCAATACATTTGCAAACTACTAATTCGCATGCTTAACATGTACAGCAGCGATTTTTTATTCAGATACCATTTCCTATACAGAATGTTACGAGCCTAAATTTCAAGAAAACAATAATAAAAATCTGTAAAAAGCTTTACTCAGAACTTGCCTCGCAAGTGCAGGTTGTGACACAAAACAATTTTAAAAATAAAGGAAACTAGGGGTAAACATATTTTAGCGTTTCTAGTAATACATAAACAATAAAATAAAACACTTGGTAATACGAATTACATCAACTTTCAAATAAAAAACATCGGAGGTGGGATTCGAATTACAGCACCTGAGGATTCGATTTCAATGCCGCTCGTGTGTCTCACTGGGTCATGCAAGACCTATCTGATCTGTGCTATGCTCGGCTGTATTAAAAAAACTCACTTATTATTGACCCTTTTTAACTCGTACAACATTTACTCTGTATCTGTTAGGTCCCATTTTCGTCAAGTGGAAAGCCTGAGCTATGTTCAAATTACTACTTTTATCTATTTCTCAGTTAACGCAAACATATACAAAAATGTTTAAGGAAGATGTAAAAATTATACGGCTGAATATTAAAACATTTAAAAGTTTGGTTAGGAAAACAAAGATAACAGCCAAAATTAATTTCAAAAATCCAGGATGCTTTAATAGAATGAATTACGTTTTGTTTGCCTTGGCACACTTCTTCAGATTCAAAATTATTTACATTTGTATATTTACATGATTAAGGGTTCCTAGAATGAGAGAATTAGGTTAGAAAAATTAAGCATGTGTTTTGATAACAAATCGTACCTTGGATTATTTAAAACATTATGAATAGAATAAAAACACTAAATATATATGATAGAATTTTAAAGGGAAGAATTAACACTCCCCTTCATTGTTTTTAAATAGCACATTTTATGCGAAAGCAAAATAAAGAAATTATGCCGGTCACGTCAGATTAATATAAAGTTTGATGTGAAGTTATCTGGGAAGAAATCCCGTTGGTTCAAAATGTTGATATATGAAAATATTTCCAAAATTGGGCCAAATTCAAATTTGAAAATTAATAATGACAGAGATTTCAAAATTTTTTCAATTATCCAGACAAAATACTATAATGAATAAAATTAATATGAAATATTAAAAAGTTTATAAATTAGAGAAAATTATAAAAAAAATCAAAAATGCAAATATTTTCAATTATTTATAATTAATTATAGAATATAAATTTTGTTTTTATGTTATCGAATCAAAGGAAACGATTTACTACAGTTTGATAATCTTTGTAATATTTTATTGGAGATAAATTCTGAAAAGAAGAATTAAAATTGAAATTTTGGTAATTCCCCAAGAATATTACAAAGACAGTCAAACCTAAGTAAACGAATTTTTTATGAAATGATAGCAATAAAACAAAATTCAAAATCTATAAATTATAAAACAGATATTGAAAACCTACATTCAATTTATTTTAATCATCTTTAAATATAGATTTTTTAATATTTTTATATATACCTGTTTTCATAATAACTTTTGTGCTTTTTGTTTATTAGTTTTTTGGAAATTTTCCTTCATATAACAAATATTGATAATTTCTTTTCAAAATTTATCTCCAATAAAATATTACAAAGATTATCAAACTTTAGTAAATCGTTTCCTTTGATTCGATAACATAAAAACAAAATTTATATTCTATAAATAATTTTAAATAATTGAAAATATTTGCATTTTTAATTTTTTTTTATAATTTTCTCTAATTTATAAACTTTTTAATATTTTATATTAATTTTATTCATTATAGTATTTTGTCTGGATAATTGAAAAAATTTTGAAATCTCTGTCATTATTAATTTTCAAATTTGAATTTGGCCCAATTTTGGAAATATTTTCATATATCATCATTTTGAACCAACGGGATTTCTTCCCAGATAACTTCACATCAAACTTTATATTAATCTGACGTGACCGGCATAATTTCCTTATTTTGCTTTCGCATAAAATGTGCTATTTAAAAACAATGAAGGGGAGTGTTAATTCCTCCCTTTAAAATTCTATCATATATATTTAATCATGTAAATATACAAATGTAAATAATTTTGAATCTGAAGAAGTTTGCCAAGGCAAACGAAACGTAATTCATTCCATTAAAGCATCCTGGATTTTTGAAATTAATTTTGGCTGTTATCTTTGTTTTCCTAACCAAACTTTGAAATATACAAAAATGTATATAACCTAAAATTTAAGTAAATGTTATAGCTTATAGGTGTTATATGAAATGTAAGTTTAAATTACATGTAGTGTATTTTGAGTTAGTTATGTTGGCATGAATACAGAGCACAGTTTGGTTATGTATGTTTTTGTAAAGTAAACCTATTATAAATTATTAAATACCATTCTCAGAGATCTGAAGCTACTTTATTAGTCCAGTCGTTGAAGGTAAAAATATGCTATTAGTTCAGAATTCTTTGAACCTTGACCGATTGACGTGAAATTTGGTGAGTGGTTAGGGGATGGCTCAAGGAGCAAACGTGACATAGCGCCGATGTGCGCTTTTACCCTGAGAGTGGATGCCACCTCTTCTCGGGGGTGGAAATTGTTCACTCAAAATAACTCCGGAAATGGATAGAGGGACAAATTCTAAGTAAAAAATATTTTTTATTATACCTACATCAGAATCGCCGTTTAAAGCACGCCTGAGCGTGCGAATACAGGCGATTAAAGCTCGCCGAGCTTTAAAGGTTGTCAAGGAAACGACTGAATGCAACAACGGACATGAACGCGACAAAAACGTAAATAATTCTCGTAACTATAGTAGCAATATTATTATACCCTCTCAATTTATCACGACAACAATTATATCTAAGTTTTTAGTGCGTAATTTATTTCCAGTATTATAGGTATAATAAAAAATAGCGTAAAGTATTCGTGGATAACTGGTCTTTAAAACACTTGCTCTATTTCGAGCACTCCGGCTACGCCGTTGTGCTCGAAAACTCGCGCGTGTTTTAAAGACCTTGTTATCCACTCATACTTTAATATACTATTATATAGTTTTTTCGATAGATAAATACTTTTCGAGCTATTCGCGATTGCAAACTTAGATTTTTCGTGATAAAAATGCATGTTTTTGGACGGTTTTTCGCGAATAAGTCGAAAACTTCGCATTCTATCAAATAAGTTGTAATAACCAAAAATGAAGCTTAGAAAACAGCAAAGAGATTGGTTTTTTATGAATGCTCTAGGTCCAAAATAAAAGAAGTTATGGCTCGTTGAAGAAGATTTTTTTGCAACAACTTTGTTCGAAGTAATCAACGTTAATTAACCACAAACCGACGCATTTTTCGGGAAAAACTTATAGAACATTTTTTGTAGTGATTGAAAAGACCTTTAAAATGAGCACTATTAAAAGTCGACTGCATTATAACTAAGCGAGTTACGATGCAAAAACGGTGAATCACTCGAATTTTTGAAAAAAAAAATGAGCGCTAAAACCACAGCGATTCCACCAGAATTAATATTGACCATTATCCCTTTACAAATTACTTTATTTTAGTATTACTCATGTAATCCAAAAGTTTTTCGACATGCTCAGACTTTGCATATTCAAAAAGTAAAGAGTTGAAGAGCTCGGGAGGGGTGGTCCGCGCACTGTAATGCAAACTTATAACATTTATATCTCCGTTATTTTTTTTCCTACAAAAATTTAAAATAAACTAAAATGTTCGTTGCAAAAATCCCCATTTTTGTACATATTAATTTTTACGTGTTTTTCTTTAGTTTTAAGTATTTTCAAAATAAGGCATTTTTCAAGAAATTTAAAAAATACGTTTTTCATTTTCATCATATTTTTTTCGAAAAATACGCATTCTAACCTGCCGAAACTTCTGGATTACATAAGTAATATTAAAATAAAGTAATTTGTAAAGGGATAATGGTCAATATCAATTCTAGTGGAATGGCTGGGGTTTTATCGCTAATTTTTTTTTTCAAAAATTTAAGTGGCCCACCGTTTTTGCATCGTAACTGGCTTAGTTATAATGCAATCGACTTTTAACTGTGCTCATTTTAAAGGTCTTTTCAATCACTACAAAAAAAAATTCTATAAGTTTTTCCCGAAAAATGCATCGGTTTGTGGTTAATTAACGTTGATTACTTCGGACCAAGTTGTTGCAAAAAAAATTTTCTTCAACGAGCCATAACTTCTTTTATTTTGGACCTAGAGCATTCATAAAAAAAGAATCTCTTTCCTGTTTTCTAGGCTTCATTTTTGGTTATTACAACTTAATTGATAGAAGGCGAAGTTTTCGACTTATTCGCGAAAAACCGTCCAAAAACATACATTTTTATCACAAAAAATCTAAGTTTTCAATCGCGAATAGCTCGAAAAATATTGATCTATCGAAAAAACTATATAGAACATTTTTTACTTATAATTTGTCCCTCTATCTATTTCCGAGGTTATTTTGAGTGAACACATTTCCACCACCGAAAAGAGGTGGCATCCACTCTCAGGGTAAAAGCGCACATCGGCGCTATGTCACTTTTGCTCCCTGAGCCATCCCCTAACCACTCACCAAATTTCACGTAAATCGGTCAAGGTTCAAAGAATTCGGAGCGGAAAACCTTCAACGACTGGACTATATTTACTATATTGGATCACTATGAAAAGCTAATAATACAAGGCGTTAGGTTTGTCGCTGTGGAAACTTGAAATGTCGAACAACCGAATTTTGAGATTAAATACAAGTGCAAGAAAAAAAAGGTTGACATTGTACGTAGTGTAAATAATTCCAGATGGAAGGTTTGGAACAATTCTTAGCTCTACAGATGTAAAACATACAGTTGCTAACCAGCCAAATACAAGAAATGCTGAAAAACAGCAGAAAGTACCGCATGTAGTTATTCGAATATGCCATGGCCAAAATCGTTGTAGGTGGATACAGTTGAGATTCGCCAAAGTTTTGAGCTGTTTGAGTCCAACTGGGAAGCTTACGTTGTTGCTACTGGAATGGACAAATGGGATGATGCAAAGGAGTCTCAGAAAGTCAACATTCTACTAACGGTTATTGGGGACGCTGCGAAAATTAGGTATTCCAATTTTAGCCTAACAGACGAAGATAAAAAATCTGTGGCAGGAGTGTTAACCAAAATCGACCAACAGCTAGCTATCAGAAAACATTCTATGTACGAGAGATGGTTATTTCACACAAGCAATCAACTTTCAAAGTCCAAAGTTTTGATAAATACTATTTTAAAAATTATTTTAGGAGATTATTAAGTCAAGTTTTTGTTAAATTTGCATGATTAATATTAAAGATAAATAAAAATCATTAAGTCGTAAATAGTTTAATATTTAAATACGTTTCGCACAATTAAAATTTGATTCTTCAGTTTAAGAATTATAAAAGCATTATGTTAAAAGAATAAAATTGGAAAATTTACAAATCTGAAAGGTTATAGAGAAAAACACGAAAAAATTTCCTCAAATATGCATACTTACGGTTTGTTAAAGTACTGGAGATCATAATTTCTAAATCATTACGACTTTTTTTTTATTAAAATAAAATAATTAATTAATAAAATTTACATTTTGACGAATAAGAAACTGTTATAAATACACATAATTAATATTTTAGTAACCTTCATGTTCTGAAAATTTAACTCCAATGGAAGCTATGTCAGAGAAAACAGTAACGGCTCGCCAGCAAAACACTACTAGCAGAAGTAAACGACCTTGGAACGCAGATGACGACCCAAGCCACGTATAGGGAAACAAATAATCTAAGGACAATGACTGAACAAAAACGAAGAGACAAAAAAATAAATATAACAACTTGGAATATACTGACCATCAAAAGAATTGGAAATAGTAGAACAGATATACTTAAGAAAGGTTACAGGATATACAAGAAGAGATGAGAAATAATTAGAGGCAAAGTAAAACAGGAGCCAGTAACAGCAAAATAGAGAAGCAACAACTGAACTAGATTGGACACATATGAAGAATGGATAAAAAAGTTACCCAAAATAGTACTCCCATGAGTGGAGGGGCGTAAACCAAGGGGAAGGCCAAGAAAGAAATGGAAGAAAAGTCATAGTAGTAAAAAAAGGCAGACTCGACAAGACTAGCAAGCGACCGCAAAGGGTACAGGAAGTGGATAGAAAACCCGACGTCCTAGGAGCAGGAAATGATGGACAAAAATAAAGTAAGTTAAAATAATATCACATTCAATCAACTCTTTTTGTATCTATGTATAAGGATAGGAATAATTTTGTTGTCATAGTTTTTACTATGGAAATGAGGGTATCTATTTCACCATAAAGATTGTTTCGATGAAGCAATTGCTGTGAAGAAAGTTTTGGCTCGTATTTAATTACGTATTAAATTACAAATATTCAAATCATTGGCCTTTCTAGTTGCTCTTGCCTTTATCTGAAATCATTCCTTAGATAAAACTAAATAAATTTTGATATCATTAAATAGCCAACCAGCTGCTTTCAATGCAACACACATACCTTATAAGAAATAAATACGTAATTTAGTGAAACTCAAATATTTGGTAAAGATATCTTATAGTTTTAAAACTAATATAAATACGAATTTCAAGGACTCTTCGATTTATCTGTATGCATACACGGAAATACAATATATGAGTAAGCGCTACACAAGCTTCCTCCACGATAAGCAATCTTGTAAATGCAGAACCTCTCATAAACAGAGCAGTTTAACAACAAAGTAAATTAATCGTAACAATAAAATCAATCCATAAACTAAGATTAATTTTCAAACTTCTAGTGCCGTAGCTCAGCCCTTTTTCAGCCTAATAATCTTGTTGTCAGCTATAATTAACCAGGGGCAGTGATAGTCATCCCCAATAATTTTGACAAATAACAACCCGAAAGTAAGAGACGCAGCCAAGGGTTACTTATTTTAGTTTCGGTTTAGTCACAAAGTAAATAAAAACGTGTTAAAAAAAACTCATTCGCAGCATGCCATGATCAAATTGAAGTTTACCGTAACTTGAGATAGGTATACCCATTGATGCAAATGAACTACGTCAGAGAGAACTAAATTACATCTTGACCTTGAACTATTTTCCTAAAAATATACAAAACACTTAACAAAAACAATTTTTATTGACCGTTATGATTATTACACTCTTAATACTGCTTAATACAATTAAACTTAATGCAGTGTAAACTTTTACCTATCACAGTGACAGATGTTTTCATAAACAAAATGCAATCTGACGTTCACCTACAGAATTAAGTTAAGACATGGCTAGATTTTGTATCTTTCGTTCCAAGGCCTACTCTAAATGATTTTTTTTTAACACACGGTATAATTCGATAAATTTGTAATAGTGATATGCTAAAGATTTGTGTAATCAAACCGATCATCTAAATCTCCTCTTTTTCTAATGGCACTACCTCTCTAATTTGTAGTCTTGGTAGCGCAATGGTAGAGCACTTAATTCGCAATAAGTGTGTTCTCGGTTAGAATTCGATGAAAGATGGTTGAATGTTTTTTGGAGTACAATACAACGTATTAGTTGTATTTTTCAAATCACAAATTTATTGATACAAAGTACCATTACGATCATCCGAAGGTGCACGCAATTTTTTTTGTAACTTTGCCTTTTTATCGTAGGCGTCTCAAACTTTTTTAAATGTCACTGTCATCACTTTCTTTATAAATAATTTGAAAAAAGGGAACGCCACTGACAATAACTAATTATAATGTATGAAAAAAAATAGAAATTGCCTTAGCAACGAAAAACCGTGCACGTTTGGATGATCGCAATTGCACAGATGATGTACTTATATAGGGTGATTCATTTATTCATTCGTTCCTAAAGGTCAAACTGTAAACGCCGCATTCTACGAGGAAGTTTTGAAACGGTTGCTCGCATGCATCTGGCGCGTTCGGCCTGAGTTCAGGAACGAATTCACTATGAATGATGTCATCTTTGTTGAAAAAAACGATTAACATTGTTCTCCATAATTTGTAGTAAAACTTCATGTTAACGCGTTGCTCCATGTCACTGTGACAGTACGATTCACACTGACGACGTTAGACCGCCAGCATCTGATCACAGTCTATATACAATACAGTCAGGTCACTCCTTTGTCGGCACTTTGATGTTGGTGTCCCCGAAAAATTACTGCGCATATCCCAGGAGTCGCTCACGGAGGCGGGAGTTATCAATTTAAAAAAGCGCGCGCAAGCTGTGCCGGTGGCGCGAGTTACGAATTCGAAAAGTTTACGGTTGTTGGAAGGTAACCTTGAACCTCCAATATCAAGAACACGCCTACTGTAACTACTGCGCATATACTGGGAGTCGAAATGTTGGAATATGCGTCCTGGAATTTGGGGACATAATTTTGGCCCAGTGAAAAGACTGGCCTATTTCCGTTGAGATATCGGAACATTCACCGAAGTTTTTAGACACACCACGTAGGTACATTGCAAATAGTTTTCAACTAGTAACTTGAAGTATCTACTTGAAGAACAGTTTTAATGGTATGACAAATCATGCATTTACGTTCAGAACTTTAAATGTAATAGTTATTTACCTAACAAGTTCGGGAAGTTAATTTTCCCGAAAGAAGTACAATGTTTTTTGTAACGAATAACTCAAAATATTTAAAAAAGTTAAAAAAATATTATTTAGTGTTCTACAACTTTACTGAGTTGGCAGCACAAATTACTGAAATTTTATACGTATCCTAGCACCTGTTAGCTTTTGTTGACGTTTACAGCACCTCTGGTACCATAGATCTTGTGAAAAAAAAACACTCCGGTGCGAGAAAAGTTATTTTCGGCGCATCGGGAATGACCGGGAAATATGAATTTTGAAATCATGAGTGCAAAAAGTATTTTTTATGCGACTTCAGAACGTATATTGATTTTAGATAAAGTTACGCGACTGACTTAATTACAAATGCTGT
Source organism: Agriotes lineatus (assembly GCA_940337035.1). NCBI lineage: Eukaryota > Metazoa > Arthropoda > Insecta > Coleoptera > Elateridae > Agriotes > Agriotes lineatus. The sequence continues at coordinate 254,459 of CALNHX010000448.1, read as the reverse complement.
TGGAAACACTAAAAATGCATTCCTCTACCAATAACATTCAAGAACTTGAAATGCAAGTCAGTGACCGAACTGCTAAAACAATATATTTCAATTTATTTGGGCAGTGCAGAATTAAAAATAGGTAAACCAAGGTATGTTATTAAAAAATATCCTTCAATATTTGTGAATCAAATTTTTATTTAAATTTGTCTGCATATTTTTAAATTGGGCAATATGTAGCACCCTAAAAAGGGTTTTTGACCATTGAACCGGACTCACTTCATCGACAGTGGCATCAACATTTGCTGTCGTTATTTATCTAATATTTTTGTATCTGTATGTTTTTAATATAAATTAGTTTGTTAATTTACTCAGTTCTTTCGTTTTTTAGGTGTGAGTGTGGCAGCAAGCTAACATATAACAGACTAATATAAAAATCCAGCACTACTTATTCTTTGCTGTTCTGCTTATATTTTTAATACATTACTATATACTTTCTTTTGTCATATCATAGATTTTCATTTTTTCTTTGGACCGGTATAAACATTTCATACATAAATATTTCACTGCGACAACAGAAAAATGGGGTATACATTAGTTGGTAATTTTTTAAAGCCTCTAAAGCAATTAATTCAAATATAATTGTAATTATAAATCGTTATTTTTGACGGATAACAACAAATTTATCATTTAAGAGCCTATAACGAAAATAATAGATATATAAAAAGCATGACGAACTAACTCTTACAATATTTTTGCGTTGTTCTGCAGAAAAATATTACATAACAGAGCAAAAATTCGATACTGGCCAAAACAGAAAATGAAATGCTATAATGACCGAAAATTATATAGTAAGCCAAATAAAAAAATGCCGTTACGCCACTTACAACTCGCGCTACTCCAGTTTTCATACCCCATAAGCTCAGCCCAGAAATAATATTTGTACACCCACACATTTCCCGCCCTGGAATTTTTGGGTAGATACTATGGGGTATCGCTTTTGGGGTATTTGGGACTTCTCCATCGTTCTAAAGCTTCATAAAAGATCTTCGTAAATTTTCACATATAATTTTATAAGAGCATTAATCCTTTCCGGAAATAGGATAAGAATTGATGCTCGAATGCAGATTCAGTAAGAAAATCGTAACGATACAAACCCTAAAACGAAGTAATGTCTACCTACAAAAAATTTCCAAGAAATTTTGTTGTTGTCTTGGTTATGGCTCGTGAAATAATTTTTCTATTGGTCATTAATGGGTATCGTAAGATTTTCATAGAAATTCCACTCTTCCCCCCTCCCCAGAACCCCTTTCCACCATATGTCACCCTCCCTGGAATTTGGGAAATGTTGTTTGTGCAGATGATCAAAGTCGTTAGAAGTAATTTTTGAGAACAAAAATGTTGGTCATTTTTTCGAATTTTGTTTGGGTATTTGGGCCTCCTCACACCCAACGGTCTATCACAGTGGAACCAAAGTCTGATATTATCGTTCTACAGCGTCATAAAACACCTCTGACAATATTTGTGGAAAGTGGTCTGTATGAAACGTGTAGCCCCCTCCTTCCATATATCTTCCTTCCTTGAATTTTTCGGAAAATATTGACTATGGGGTATTACTTATGAGTAAGAGTAAAAATCTTGTCTATGATATGATCAAAATCTTTAGAATAATTTTTTTAGGAAAACATTTTGGTTGTTTTTCTCATTTTTTGGGGTATTTGAGCTTCCTGATGACGAACACTGTAACGCAGTAAAACCAAAGCCTGTTGCCATCGTTCCAAAGCTTTATAGAACATTTCTGTAAATTTTCATGACTATTCAACTCACCCCCTTCATGTTAACTATTAAACAATCATAATTTAGTATTTTTGTTACTTGCACCAATTAGGGTGAACTATATCGATAATTTTCACTAGTGGTATAGTGAATATTTTATGACAATTTTCACTAGTGAAAATAATCGACAATTTTCACTAGTGGTATAGTGAATATTTTAAACAAATGTTATTTTTATTAGAAAAAGTCAATATTAGTGTTCTGTTACTATAGAAATTGCGTAGTTTGTTGCTAGATTTATTGAAAACTAATTTGTAAAAGTAGTTTGGTTCATTGAATAGACCCTCGAATACCATTCTTAGTCAAAGTTAAGTAGAATATTTTTGCGGTGGTACCACTACTCATGTCCATTGCGCTTAGGATTAGGACTCGTGCTAGCGCACTCGTCCTAATCGAACCTAAGCGCAATGGACATTCGTGATACCACATCAAAAATATTCGACATCACTTTGACTACTCATGGTATTATAAGTGAAAATCCATCCCTAACTTTCGCAGTGATGTGTGGAACATACGTACATACCCAGAAATAAATAGTCGCCCAGTCGTTTTCCCTCACCTCGCTCGGTGAATTATTATTATTATTATAAAGTCAAAACAGACAAGCCTTTTCATAACTCGTTATATTATTTGAGTTACAAGCCGAGGAGTAGACAGGGTGAATATACTCCGCGACATTTAACTCGAAGAGCATGAGCGTTAAAAGAACTTCTTTTTTGATTTTGTATGCTAAGTACTAATCCTTCAAGCGTATTATAAAAAATATTAATTTTATTTCCAAAACTGACGGAGATGTGAAGTGCGCGGCAAATTTTGAATGGGACAGCATAAATATATTGTTTCCCCATTTTATAGTTTTACTTTCTACTTTCAGGGGTAGAGAGTTCGATCCCCGATCCCGGTGAAGGTTTTAAAAATATTTAAAATGCTGATGAAAACCTCTACAGAATGCCATCATTCGGAAGTGATGTAAAGCCGTGGCACAGTGGTTCAAAATCAAAAAAAGTCGATCGAAAGTCAAAATTTTCATTGTTTTATATGATGCTAAACATAACACATAATTGTTCTTCTAGTATCCGGCCAACTTCTGAAATACATAATTCCAAAATTAAGTTACGTAGAAAGACAATATTAGTCCCGAAACGTGCGATGAAACATACATTTCGAACAAAAAAATTTTTTTTTAAATGCGGCCTCTTCTCTGAGCTGTACAGACGTCCTCTTGCAAAATGTTTAAGAAAAATGAATATATTGAGAACGCTTGAACCTTTAGGTATCACCTGAGTGCATTATTTTTCTAAAAAAAATTACCCGTTTTTAAATTCGCTGGTACTTAATGGACCCTTCATATTCGAGTAAATTTCGCACTATTTATATTCTACGAAACAGAGGACAAAAGAGGACAAAACAATTCGTAGTTCACATTATTGTTTAGGATCTTAGGTAAACAAAAACACCTCATTGGTTTGCTTCGGTTTGCCCCTGCACCCCTTACGACATGTAATGGGGCGGACGGTGCCGGTGTCCGTAGACCATTTTACCGCGGTGCAGCATTGCTGCTGTCTTAACGTGCATCATTTTCGCTTGCTGCTTGCAATTTTAGTGGCTGTTTTGATGTGATTTAATATTGTGTGTTGTTGTATAACTTTACTTTGTGTGTTTTGTGTATATTCTAACAATGGCGGTTCGTCCAGTTGCACGTTTCTCATTACACGAAGAGTTTATAGAAAATATCGAATTATCCATTAAAGTTCGAAAAAATTGTGTTATAGAGTATCTAAAAGATGTTTTTCATGCAAACGTAAATGAGGTTGCTACAAAGGCACTTATAGTTTTCACTAGAACACATTTTTTCGCGCCATATATTAAAAATTGGAAGAATGTAAAACGAAATAATGAACGAATTATACAGAAATTTGGCAAGTGGCTTGACGAACAAATAAAATTCCAGGATATTGTTCTTCGTTGTGTACCTGCTCCTATAAATTATCCGAAGAGGCACAAGAAGCAAAAAATAAAGATTTGCGGCGATATAAGGAACACCACACCAGGAATATTAGTGTCCTGAACATAAATGCAGATGTTTTCCACCAATTAATATTAAGTTCAGATCCCAAATCAAGTTCTTTTTTACAGGGCAAATAAAAACAGAAGATTAGTGATGTTGATGTCCTCCAATTGATTAATATTTCTGAAGAAAACAAGTATGATTTCGCATTATATCGTATTCTACGCTATTAGGTATTATTATATCATTTTACAATCTCAATATTTTAATTAATTTGTATTTCTATAGTTTAATGTTTTTGTAATTAAATTTAAAAATTGTGCAATTGTTTTCATTTTTAGATAATAATAAAACATTTCAAATAATTTCTAAGTTGGAAAATCGCGAAAAACAAAATTATTGTCATTTTATTATTATTATTATTATCAATGCATTGATTTTTTTATTTCTACATAATATTCAAACATATAAACCCCTTAAAAGAATTGCTTTTGCAAAATCGAAAAAAAATATTTTATTATTGTGATTATTATTATTATTTTTGTTATTTTTTTAATATTATTATTATCAAAGCATTAGTCTGTATTTGTAGTCTTACACCACAATATTTTAATTGAAAAATGCAATTCATTCACGAGATATGAATTTCGATCGACTTTTTTTGATTTTGAACCACTGTGCGTGGGTCCCATGTTACTACAATGTGTAGCATGTAAAAAAGTTGGAACTCCGTAGTCTCGGCAAAATTACACTAAGTAGGACTAAGGTACCTTGTACTCTGGATACCTAGACCTTATCCACGGGGTTGACAGAAAGGGCTTATGAAGGGCCTACTTGCTTGACATCAGTCTCCCCACAAATACTACTACTACTACTACTTTCAGCAGTATCAAGTTTGTTTTGCAAATAGAATCGCAGTCAGGCATACTTTTCATAAAACATATTTTTTCTACAACCGTGTCTAAAGTAGATACTTTAAACACGTTAGTTAGTTTGTAAAGTGCCACTTTTTAAAAAGCAGTGCATGAAAAGTTCTTTACAAACCCTAGTGCATAAAAAATGAAATGTATTTTGGGTTGCCTATTTACATAACCTTATTCTAGATGTTAATCATGTGAAAAACCACAAATATGGCATTTATTTAATAGAATTTGGTAATTATAGGTACAAGTAACAGTAATAGTGCATAAAAGGTTCTTTACAAACCCTAGTGCATAAAAAGTTAAATTGATTTTGGGTTACTTATTTACAAAATTTTACATAATTTTGACAGTTCATCGATCACGATCAGTGGCGCCAACTTAAAACTAATTTCAATCAACCAATCAGTTTCGTACCAAAATAAATAAAGCAATTGATAAAAAATGTGAAACGTTCGGTTGTAGAAAAAATCTAGTATGCAACACGTGTGTAGAAGGTCTTTTTTTAATCTCGTGCTACCATTTGCGCACTCGATTAAAAAGACCTACTTTACACACTAGTTGCATAAATATTTATTATGTAAGTGGCCTTAAAAACTTGCCAATAGAATAAATAAATTTATGAAGTTCAATAACAAATTAAAATTTAAAAGAGCAGTAGGAAACAAAAACATGTATTTTCAAATAAATTTGTAATCTCTGTTTACTGTAGGCATCGTAAATTGTGATATACCGACGGATATATGAATAATAAATTTCCTCTGAGATATTACATAGTATGTGCATAATATGAATATGTGCAAATTATTAAATCATGTGGTTTGGCAATCAAGTAGCAGGAACTATTATTTCCTTTTCTATTATATTTACGTGCACATGGAGACTATTTTATGAATTTATAAGGAGTTTTTGCCTAATAGGTGTGCAACGGTTTATGCATGGTGTGAATTGGGAAAATTTAGAATTAAATGACTTACCATTAATAGTAATTTCCGTTTTTGGTTTACTTCTTATAGACGTGACTGTTTTATGCGGGGTAGGTAGATGTTAATTTCGTATTAGAAATTCTTGTATCTATGATCGGTATGCTATTTGGAATTTGTAGCGTCAAGGTCCGGGCAAAATTTGTAACATTATTTATGGGGAACTACAACCAACGCTGAAAGGGGTCGTGCTGGTACTTACCACTCGGCTGTCGGCTCAAGTGACGTTTAGCTGTCAGTGGTAGTTGTTCCTCGGTGCAAACCGTTTGGAGCGAACGTAAAGGATCGTTCGCTGCCGGAGAACGTTTCTTCTAGCTGTGAGAAGCTAATCTTCACCGCAAACACAAGTGTATTCAGATAAGTGAAGTAAACTTAAAGTGATTACCTTGATATTTCGCGCAACCCAAAATTGTATAACCTCTTATACGCCTCTATTCGATTTGAATGATTTGCAACCATAATTAATAAACCAGTTGTACAGCTATAAATCTTTCCATGTGTTAATGCTGCTTTCTAATATTCAGAGATTGTAATGGTCTAAGCTACATATATTTTCTTTACCTATGTAAGTGTATTTGATTGAAATGTAAAAACTTGTTGACACTCAAATAAATAGAAATTTTCATTTAAGAACTACAAGCTCTCTCCTCTGTAGCTAGTGGCGTACAAGTTGAATTGAAGTTTGAACAGTGCGAACAAATTGTCATGCCAAACAAATTGAACCTATCTTAGGGTAATCACACAATTACTATAAAACAACCTTTGTTGAAGTGCTTTAATATTAATTTTATGTTCCTCGTTGAAGGTATCGTAATTCACTGATGTTGTTTAAAAGCTATTATCAATACGAGAGTACCACAATCATCAAAACTATCTAGTTTCCATACTACATTGTATATTTAAAGATAAGCACATCAGTGCGGAAATAGTTAATGGCTGCTACCATGTAGGAGGAGCCAATCTCTTTAATAAATAGACAAGTTTCACCACGACAAACGGAATAAAGAATATATAGTATGATCAACAATTCATCTAGTATGGATATAGAATAGTTAATTTATGAATGTAACTATAAGTCACTTAAAAATCAAATGACAAGTTTGACATTTTAGTATAAACGTAGTTGCATTCATAAATTAGAAAGTATTCCATACTAGATAAAAATCAGTTTTGATCATACTTTAGTTAACTTTAAAGAATTACAAATGCTATCTAACAGTGACAAATGGTATGTAATATTTGTTTTCTTATCGCATGATATTATATATTAAATAAAAATTATATAACGTGACATGAGTTGCTTTGAATGCTAATTGATAACAAGTAGAATTGTTTTTTAAGAAACAAATATTATAATCTTTTTTTAAAAATTCTCTATAAATATAAAACCAATATAATTTTAAACCAAATGGCAATAAACAGGAAAATAGGATAAATAATAAAGTAGACAAACTTACATTTTTAAATCTATTTATATATGCAACTTAGTTATCTTTAAACTAACAGCCAAAGTAATCTAAAAGGGAAATATATGATTGGAATCACCATATTTCAGTGTTTCTCGAAATACATATACCTAAAATACACAATATAGTATGTATATTATTGCAATGCTACAGGAGTTTTCATGCAGTTTTATTAGATGTTTTTGATTTTGCCCTTTACTTAGTAGCTCTAATAGGTCAAGTTTGTTTCAAATATTCACTTTGATTGATTTAATGGAGACAGTTTAACCCAAATATCATTTATTAACAACTATGTACAGTACAAGTTATAAAATAAATAAATATTTAATTAGGCAGTAATTATGTACAAAGAATAAACAAAATATAAATATATTCAAGGCGCGGTTTGGAGTGTGGGCAACCCGCGTCGCATGTCTGTTTGACGGGTCCGGACTGTTTGATGGTTACTGAAACTTGGCAGGGAATTTCACCAGCGTTGCTAGCCCTATGAATTCAAAAGAATTATTTGGTTGTCAGTTGTAGATGAAATAAACAGTGCTTAACCGCAGTTGCTTTAATTAATAAGGAGATCAAATAATTAGTTGAAACCATTACCACATGTGCAAGTGCAACTGTGTAGGTGGGTATGCCGATATGTTATAACTAAAGCTGATATTATATGGCAAATGCATATTTTGTATAATTGATATGCCGGCGAAACTTTTTGCATATGTATACTAATTATGTGAAAACAAATCGTTTAAGCCAAGTTTTATTTTGCATATTTTGCATATTTATACGTTTTTGGGCATATTTTATAGATTTTGCATATTTGGTTATATTTAGCAATAATTTGTAATGTATAAAGAACTTTTTGAGAATTTTTTGTAAAATTTACTATTTTATTAAATTTATTAATAAAATTTTTATGTACACTTCTGTGCAATAAAATTAAGCACACACGGATTTGTTGTATTTATTAATAGCGTTTTATTTTTGAAAGGTCTTAGTTTTGGTCTTTTATTAAAGGTGTTATTTTCAAGTTATGGTGTCTTATCATTTATTGAAACTGCTGCCAAGCAATTAAAATAGACCCGCATTATACAAACTAGAATATTGTGAAATATAGTAGTAAGACCTGTGCTTAATTTTATTGCACAGAAGTGTACATCTGAGATATATATTTTCACATTCTGCTACTGGACTGTCCCTGTGAAAATCTTTGACTATATAAACATAGATTGCCAGCAACCCCCACTTTCCCATTTCAAGAGTGTTGGGTGAATAACAGTCCGGTGGGGTTAGGGTAAATCTCATTTTTATGTTGCTTATAACGTGAAGTTGGTGTTGGCAGTCCATGTTTATATAGTTAAATGTTAAAATGAATGACGTCTTTGAATAAAAATTGGAGAAATAAATATATTCATACAAAATAATCGAAATTTTTACATTATTTAGAATACTCTTACTTATTTAAAAAAAATTAAGAGCATATTTGTGCATATATTACAACTTTGGGTGCATATACTCAACAAAATGTATGCAAATATATGCGCATATTTTCGTACATTTGAGTGCATATAATTATCAGCTTTAGTTATAACAGTGGAATGCGGCTAACGACAAGCTGGCCTTTCTCACGGTTTCTATATGTTCGCTATTTAATAAACTTGCTCATGTAAAAACTATTAAAAATACTAAACAAAATGAACCGCGGATTACGGATAATGTTAAGCTCTTAATGAATTTGAGAGCACATACTAAGTATAAAAGATTCAAGCAACGTCAACATATTAATTACTACAAGCAATTACGTAACGTACAATTAAACATGAAAAACAGACGAATTTAGATTCTACGATTCATAATAGACCTTCCAAACATCTATGGAACCCACTAAAACAGCTTGAGATGAAAAATAAAGATAAACTGCTCGACTTTTCCAAGGCTTTCGATAGCATCAACCACTCTCTGATGCTTGCGATTTTGCATAGCTTCGGGTTTAATCATTCGGCCATCTCACTAATAGAGAGTTATCTGCGAGGTCGTCAACAATGCGTTGTTTTAGAAAATAAAACGTCTGATTTAAAAACTGTTGCGCGAGGCGTGCCTCAGGGATCAATATTGGGTCCATTACTTTATGTAATTTATTCATCAACTTTGTGTAACAGGCTATCCCACTGCTCTTATCATCAGTATGCTGACGACACGCAGATATACCTATCTTTTGATATAAAAGATCGTTTAAATGCATCAATATTAATTAATGAAGAGCTGAGTAAGCTAATGGAGTTTGCAGCTTCACATTGCCTTCGAGTTAATCCAGCTAAATCTGTAGTTATGTACTTTGGATCTGGACCTTTAAGAGACATATTGCTGCAGGACTTCGTTGTTCGGATAAATAATGTACCGTTGCCTGTCTCTGAAACTGCCAGGAGTTTGGGGGTGATTTTTGATCAAAATCTTCGATTTCGAGAACATGTCAATTCTTGCATTAGAAAAGCCTATGGTAACCTGAAGTTGTTATATAACCATAGACGAGTTTTAAACAAGGAAATTAAAACTATTCTTTGTGAGGCATTAGTTCTCTCCCATTTTAATTACTGTGATGTTCTCTATGGCCCTTGCATTGACAGCAACACAGCTCGGAAAATCCAAGTTGTTCAGAATTCTTGTTTAAGACTCATATATGGTGTTAAGCGTAGGCAACACATCTCACCAAAATTAAAAGAAACCAATTGGCTCAACATGGAAAAAAGACGCTTACTGCACGCTTCTGTTTTTTATCATAGGGTGATTCTAAAGAACTCTCCTCCATATCTTACTCAAAAAATACGTTTTCGTACAGATATTCATAATTTGAACTTAAGATTTAGGGGTCTGATTGTACTACCAGCTCATAAAACAAAGTTTTTTGAAAGGTCATTTACTCACAACATTTACAAAGTGTATAATTCTGTACCAAAATGTTTTAAAACTGTCTTGGTATCTGTTTTTAGATCACGAATTAAAGAATGGCTTAGTTCTAAGTAGACTAAAAGTAATTTTTTTAAAAATATATCAAATTTGCGAGTGTCAGTAGCTATAATTTTCTGCTTTCGTTGTATTTGTAAACCCACAACAACTACATGTGTATATATCCATATAACTTAGTTTTTTTTTGTTAGCGGAGGTATGGTAGGGCAGTGGCTTTTTCTGCTTTTAGAAAAAGCCACCTGAATACCTTCGCTTTTCCAAATGTGTGTGTGTATAATGTTAGTAATTAATGTACAATATTATTTTGGGAATAAAACTTATTATTAAACCTGATATGGGTGAATTTATGTGCTAATGATATAATAGTAGTTTATTTATCTAGAACGAAAAGTGGCATTTTAAAGACGAGAAAGTTGTTTACGTCCGAGGCTTCAGCCGAGGACGGAATTACTTGCGAGGACCTTTAAAAACACTTTTCGTTCGTGGTGAATACAACGGTTTATTTCATAATGCAAGTTTAATGGATGTTAAATAAAAATTTGCAAATCATTTCAAATTGCATGTCAACAACTGACGGTATAATTTTAAAGTACTTGAACTTTAAAATTTTACTTTAAAGTACCTACTAGGACTTTAATGTTCAATTTTTTGTACAATAAATAAGTTTTAAAGTACTTGAACTTTAAAATTTTACTTTAAAGTACTAGGATTTTAATGTTCCATTTTTTGTACCATAAATAATCCGAAAAATGTCATTTTTGACATCAGTATGAAATAAATAATTTTAATTAATGAATCTTTAGTGTCTAATACTTTTCCATATACCTGGAAAAAGACCTTGGTTATTCCTATCCCCAAAATTAGAAAACCTATTAGTTTTAAGGATTTAAGTCATATTAGTATCTTACCTGTTCTCTCAAAAATACTAGAGAAGATTATTAATTACCAACTTCAAAATAATTTAAAAGATACAATAAAATACCATCGAATCAATCTGGTTTTCGACGTAGGTACAGCTGTACCACTACAGTGTTAAACCTAACTGACGAGATTTTGTCTGCTACCAAAGAGTACTATAGTTATATATAAATTTAGTACTCTTTGCTGCTACTGATAAAGAATTTGTAATTGCTCTGACATTGCATCATTTCAATAAAGCTTTCGACATTTTAAATCACGAACTCCTAGTATCAATATTACATTATATAGGTTTATCACCATCTGCTATTCAATTACTTCAATCTTATTTATCTAGTAGAGAACAGTGTGTCAAACTGCGCGATGAAGCCTCTGACTTAAAACGTTTAAACACAGGTGCCCATCAGGGCTCCATTCTTGGTTCCCTGGTATTTAGAATTTATACATGCTCTGTTCATAAATTTATACGACATTGTAAAATACAGACGTACACCGACGACACCCAACTGTATTAATTTTTTCATTGTAGTGAAACAGCTGATGGTGTGTCGAAAATAAACAGTGATCTTGCAAGTATTCATAGTGTTTCCACTAACCATTGTCTTCTCTTGAATCTATCAAAACCGGTGTATATATTGTTTGGCCCTTCAAATAAAGTAAATTTAATTAACAATAGTTTTATATTACACATCAATAATAGTAAAATTCAGATGCAAAGTGAAGTAAGCAGTCTAGGCGTGTGGTTAGACAATGCCTTTAGATATGAGAAGCAAATAAATTCTTGTGTTAAAAAAACCTACTAAAAACACGGGCCACATTTCTGTATATAAACTCTGTAATATCGATGTTAATTTAATATACCTTTAGCAATGATCGTATATTCATTGATAGTGGTTGACGAAGGCAACAATTGTCTGTAACGGGGTGGTTTGGCCTGACCATCTCACACTATCTCTTATATCAACGAAATAAGCTCCATCTCATGGCAAGTAACTAACCTGGTTCTACAAACTATAAAAAAGTGCTAAGCTCCACAATGGATTTGGATACCTTTTTTACAGCTTGTTTTATAAAATTATGGAGAATAAAACACCTTTAAACTTATACAATAAAATTCGGTTCAGAACAGTTGTCCATAATATAAATGTTAGAAATAAAGGATTAATTACCACCCCTCACCGCACCGTGTTAGGTCAACGATCATTTACATTTCAAAATTTACAATTTACAGAATCTATGATAAACTAACTGCAGAATTGAAATTATGTACCGGTAGAACATTCAAAACTAAACTAAAGGAAAATTGCATACAGAAATGATGTATGAGTTTTAAAATATGTTTTTGTATTAATTATTTATTGTAGTAACTGTGAGAGTAACTAATTAAAATTATAATTGATTTAATTTACACTTTATTAAGGTTTTAAGCCGAAAACCAAATGCGTGTCTGTATTGCACTTATTTTGAGCTTACGCCTTAAGATTTATCAAAGTACGTTGTAATTCTTTCCTTCTTTTCTACATCTTGGTATATGAGTCGAAAAATAAAGACCATTATTATTATTATTATTATATGTGATAGCAACGACTCAACCTGGGACCGAGGTGACGTTAATACCTGGAATTGTTCCGGTGAACTCCAAAGTGAATTATGGTATGTTGCTGCTACCAGAGAAAACGCCTGTGGCGTTCGACGACTTTGTAGTTTGTGAATTTTTACGGCTTCTCAGTCCCGGGCGCCCTAAGGCACTGGTAACATGAAAACGTGAAGCTCTTCATGTTCTATCGTGATTAATTAGGGCTTAAACAGAAGCGAAACTAACAATATAAGAAACCACGAAACTAATTAAATAATAGTCGTAGTACTCCTAATACAAACAAAACATTATGCAATAAACACTTTTTTTTAAATATGGTCTTCCATTTTCGCTCTTATTGTTGAGTTAAAATGTTCATTCAAGCTATACACCATTCAGTTTATTCTGGATTTCTTCACTTTTGCACCAATCTTATATGGAGAGCGTTATGCAATATTATATTACTAATATGGCCTAGAACTTCGCTTTGGAAACATTGGAGACGTAATACCAAAGTAGCAATAATCACATTTTCATTACAGGATAGTATTGATGTGACAAAACTTTTTAGATTATATACAGACGATCGAATGTTTTTCTAACGTCTAGAAATACTGCAGAACACACTCACTTTTTTTCAACGTATTTTCTTATTACGTCTACTACTCTATAAACTGGTCCTAAGATGCACCCAGCTAGCGGAGTAACGTCAATTTGACGTCGACAGAAGGTGATTTAAGGTCGACGACGTCATTTTCCAAATATATCACGTCTTTTAAACGCCACTTTCTAACGACTTTTCCACATGAAAAATTAGACGTTATATTGAAGTTTAAAACACCTACTTTGAAATAAAGTAAAAAAGATTTAAACAGTTTACAACAAAATACCAATATAATGAAACCTTAAAATCTTATAATCAATGATCAGATTGTCTGAAGAAGATATATTATATCACATCAGTTTGTTCACAGACGTATGGTTATATGGCAAACTAGATAATGTGTACCATATAATTTTTTTATTCCTTATTATTTAATTTCCAACTTGGCGATTGAGTTATTATTGAAAAAGGTGCTCAAAAACTATATTTTTAAATTCAGCGGGCATCGTCCGTGTTCTATGCCAGAAACTATACCTTCAGCGCATGCTTGGTGGAAGTAGTAAGTTAACGAATTTCCGTTTTCTACTTATTTGGTTTGGGGCGTTAATATCAGGCTATATTTGTTCAGTGTGCTGTAATTGTATGTGTTGTGTAGTAATTAGTGGTGGTCAGTTAATTATTTTATTTGATACTAGTTAATAGTGGTCATTTTCTTTACTGGTAACTAATCTACTAGTAATTATATCGAGTAATTTTTTCTTCAGACGTACATAACCTAACTTTACGCATTGTATTTGTCAAAGAAAAATTGTTTTTGCGGTAGTTGAATTTACGGAGGATAACAGCGTTGCCTATAAGTGATTCGTGGTTAACGCCATTAAAAAATGAAGTCTTTTGGCCACCATATAAACAGCAGGCACAAATTGACAGTGCTTTAAGAAACCACGTGGAACCAGATGACTATAACTGATAGTTGTATCGTGTATCACGTTGTTTCTGTAAGTGCCGTAATAAAAATCGGTTATAAATATAATTGTGGTAAATAACGTTAAGTGTTTGTCGAAGACTATGAAAGGGCAAGGACTAAAATAAAGCAAACTGGAGTAACATCGAATATACGTACACATTGGCGTGGATGATAAAACACCAGTCAAAAACGGTCAGTATCTCAATAACTGTTATATGGAAGCAGCGATGAAGATGCAGATGATACCATAAATAATTTACCACAGTTTGAGCGATTACCTATTATTAAAGTAAAGAATGCGAAAATAGTAGGTTAGTAATGTTTTTCAGTTGATGAACAAGTTATTTCACAAGATCTTAACTAATATGTTGAGAGTAAAGTCTTATAAGTAATATGTTAAGATTTCTGAAGTAATTAAATTCAAGTTTTGTCTTATACAAGCGACAGGTATGCAGGGTAATTTAATTATTGATTCGACTCGGTGTTCAGATTTTAATCGAAACATTGAAAATTGATATAGGTAAGTGCGGGTAATAAGGCCAACCTAACGATCTACCTATATTAAAAAAACACAACTAATAAGGCCCACCTATTTAAGGTGAGCAATTCGGGCAAACAAAAACCTCTTTGTCCTCCGCTGTGAGCCCAACACAATCCTCATGGACCCAGATGAGACACATAACACACTGACGCATGTCACCCACGAAGTCTGTTTCACATAAATAGCAGAACCAATTTTCTTTTGAATTGGCATCCACATTTTCTTTCGAAGTGGATGCAATGGGTTCTGGTCTTCTGGTGCAGATATTTTCGGCTTCTTGCTTCCTCTTGAAGTGGATCTACTGACACATGGTTTTGAGTCTCTGCTTTGGAATAGGTGTCTTGTAACTTCTTGGGCCTTATAGTTGAGAGCTTTCTTTCGCACTGTAGCTGCCTTTGACTTTTCGGTGTCTGGTGTTACCAAGACTTCAGAAAATGAATTAGAAGCAGCTGTTACCGGTCGCTGCGCATTTGCAACCAAGGAAATTAATGGCTGCTCATCCTCAGAATCCCATGCTGCAACATTTGGATCTTCTGTGTTGACCTCTGGAATTACTCTTTTGGTGGGAAGACTAGGTGCATAAGCGTAGTCGGGGATGATGTTTTTATTAAATGGGTAAATACCAGTTGCTCTGAAACCGCTGCATATATTGTTTATGGCCATTGATCTTCCCCAAACAGGAGTGAATATGTCAGAAAATCTTTCTTTATTCAAATTTCTTCCAGGACAGTTTTCCCAGTACTGAAGAAGTTCTTCGTCCCAGTAGTGTTCAAAGGGTCTGAACACAGCCTTGTCCATTGGTTGAAGCTCGTGAGTTGTGTTACTGGGCAAACACAACAAGTGGATACCTAACTGTTCAGCTTTGTCAACAATGGAAATATCTAGATGAGAGGAAGCCCCGTCAAAAATCAAAATGACTGGAGGCGCTGACATGAATTTTGGGAAATGGTCCAGCCATTTTACAAAAACCTCGGTCGTCATGCTCCCTTTAATGGTCATGGAAACCGTAGAACCAGCCGGAAGTCCATCGGCAAAAGTTAGTTTCATTCTTTGGCCCTTGAATATAATCATGGGAGGGATAACATGACCCATAGCATTCCCACATGCCACAATAGTGACGTTTTTGGCATGCTCTTGAGCCACTAGATGAACCCTTCTGGCACCTCTTTTCGCAATAACTCTTTGCTGGTGATGTAAGGTAAGTCGACACCCTTTTTCATCCATGTTGTACAACTTCTCTGGGCTATTATGCAATCCCGTTTTCTTCAAAAGGACCTCCAATTTATTGAAATAATCTTCCACGATGGGTTTGTTTAATTTCTGAGCCCGAGCTGGATTCATATTTTGTGCCTTTCTTTGAGATAAGTTCGGATGACGCATCATGAACGATCTGTACCATTCCCTTCCAGCTAACTTTCTAACTTCATTAAATTTATTTTTAAGTTGTCGTTTTTCAACGAAAGAATAAACCGTTCTTCTTAGGGATTTGGGAGTTAGGGGAAACCCCATTTGTGAGAACCGGATTATTTTTGCTTCTAACTCTTCTTCTAACTGTTTACTCAAAACTGGTGGCCTTCCAAGTGATCTTGCAGATTTGCCAGATTGAACATGATTTCTCAAAGTACGACGGGGAATTCCACAATGTTGTGCAACGTACCGCTGAGACTTCCCTTCTCCAATCAACCTTAATCCCTCTTCCATATCTTCTTTTCCCCATTTAGCACGAATGCCACGACATTTTTTACCCATTATTTCCCTGGAAAATAAAAAGAATCGTGTTAGAAATGACGACACGAAATAAGGCCCATTAAATATTTAGCGGGCTTTATTACCTGCTTTCTTATTTTTCGACATTTAAGGTTATATTTTTCACATGCTTCGTACAAAATCGCCAATTTTCTAAGAAGACATTGACAACACATATATTAATACATACCTGTAAATGCAGAATAATTGATTGAATAGTTTTACTCGTAGATGTCACGAAAAACAACGCAATCCTTATAATTTCCACAACGAAATTTTACGCTGTGACACTTGTTGAATTTGCGACCGGTAAATCAGAGTTCATCCGCGCAGGAATGGTTCAGATATCATTTCGTATGAAGAAGTGCCAATAGATGGCAGTACTAGTACTTCATTTTGAATTATAGAAAGTTTAATGGGCGTGGGCTTTATAAAAGAATAATAATTATTGGAAACATAAAAGAATATTTCACAATACCTTATAAGGTAAGTGCGGGTAATAAGGCCCAGCAGGCTATAAAGAGGAACGGCTAAAGTTAGGACGGCGTACCAACGTTGCCAGTTCGTGCACTGATGGATAAAGCGGGAAACTTAAACTTTCAAACTAATACGTTTCAAATTACAATGATACGTATATTAACTCAAAAATTTACCGTAACAGCTACTGTTATGATTACGCATAAATTCTCCAAAATTTTCTAAATTATATTTACTTTAATTTTCTTTTAGAGAAGCCAAATGCCAATATTCATTTGTTAAATTAATAGAAATCAGTTTATTTAAACAATTTACATTTTTTATTACAAAAATTTAGATATAATATAATTATTAATTTAAACAATTATTAATGTAAATATTAAAAGATAATACAAAATATTTTTTTCCTAATTATTCACTTATATAAATAATCATTTCCAGGATCCTTTGATACAATTTCTGAATGCGTGCCATATAAAGTTTCTGTAATTAGCCGAGTTTCTTCAATATTGGGTTTCCTACAGTTTCTGTTCTTAATTTGTTTACGTGTTGAATGAAAAGAGACCTGTTTTCGAATTTTCTTATGAGCTGGCTCTTCAACATATTCTGTTTTCAAATCAAAGTTTTTTAGTTCCATTTCACTAATGGATTCCGCACTTTTTATATTATCTAAAATTAGTTTTAATTGTTCGGTTGAATACTCTTTGGTTTTTATATTTTGAACTAGACTTAAAGCTCCAGAACTTATTTCATCCAAAAGTTTATCAATATTTCTTGAAAATGTTGCTAAATTTTGAATAACATTGTTAACTTCATTACTACTATTTCCTGCTATTATATTAGTGCTACCAGGAGCTGAGTTTGGGTAATTAGATGCAATATAATGTATATGTTTACAGATTAAAGTTCTTATATTGAAATCCACACAAGTGCAGCTAAAGGAATGCAAACATATGGAGCAAATAGAGCATTTTATTGGGCAGCATACATTACCGTCGGAAAAATTTTTTGTAATTAAATATGAGTTTTCACTAGAATCACATTTAATGGTATAAACTTTGTTGTCTTGTATTACGTTCTCAGTAAACTTGGTGAATATTGCTACACGATGTCTTGCATGGATATTTTTCACTAGTTCTGAAGTATCCTATTTTGTTAGTTTCATAATTCTTTCAAATTTTTAATTTTTTAAAAACTCGATCCAAACATGAAGTGTCTTGTCTAAACGTTTAATTTTTTTACTTTGTAAGTAATAATATTTTAGTATGCTATGTTTTTCGGACTTTTTCCACTGTCTAGGGTGTAAATCACACAACGTTTCGGAAGTTTTGATCTACTCCCGTCTTCAGGTGTACCTGGTTAGTCCTGAGAAGGACTGATATTGTACGTTTTTCAACGTAAATTTGTGCCTCCCCCGGGGTTTGAACCCGGGACCGCTGATCGCTGTGATTACTACTCTGCCACTCTAACCACTAGACCCTGGTGGGTTTAAACCCCGGGGGAGGCACAAATTTACGTTGAAAAACGTACAATATCAGTCCTTCTCAGGACTAACCAGGAACACCTGAAGACGGGAGTAGATCAAAACTCCCGAAACGTTGTGTGATTTACACCCTAGACAGTGGAAAAAGTCCGAAAAACATATCATAATAGACCACTGCCAAAAATGACATTCAGAGAACAATATTTTAGTGTTTTATGCATACTCTCGAGATGTATATTTGTATTGGCAATTGCTCCAACTCGAAAACAATAGGCCCATTTTTCAAAACAAGTTGCATAATAATTAATGAAATATTGACGAAACTTTTGTTGATTAATTTTTCAGAATATCCAAAAACTTGGAATTTCTGCAGATCCAAAAGTGTCTGTAAATATTTTAAAGTTTTATAAACCCATTCCCTCTTCTCAGCATTATTAATTTTTGACAAATTTGACTGCCACGCACGATCTATGTGCCAGGAACAATAAAGCTGTTTATGTGGTGGACCCATTATATTTTCTCATGGATTATAAAATACATTTTTTATATCTGACATAAAAGTGTCAGTTTTTATAATGCCCACGTTATCTCTTATTTTCTGAAAGAAAACTTGATTGATATAAGAATTTTTCCTGTTAGAAAACATAATTGCTAAGGGTATCACTTCATTAAACTCATCTACACTTAAAATGGAAGTGAGGTCAAAATCATAGGCAGTAAGCCCATGTGTGCTGTCAATGGCAATAAATATAGTTCCAAATTTTTTAAAAAGTACTGAATCCATTAGTGAAGTGGAAATAAAAAAACTTTGATTTGAAAACAGAGTATGTTTGATAGCCAGTTAATAAGAAGATTCGAAAACAGGCCTCTTTTCGTTCAACACGTAAACAAAATAGGAACAGAAACTGTAGCCGGAAACCCAATATTGAAGAAACTCGGCTAATTATAGACAAATTACATGGCACGCATTCAGAAATGATATCTAAAGATCCTGGAAATGATCATTTATATGAGTAAATAATTAGGATTTTTTTTTAAATATTTACATTAATAATTATTTAAATTAATTATTATATTATATCTAAATTTTTGTTAATAAAAAATATAAAATGTACATATAAATAACCTGATTTTTATTAATTTAACAAATGAATATGTCATTTGGCTTCTCTAAAAGCAAATTAAAGTAAAGATAATTTACTAAATTTTGGAGAATTTATGCGTAATCATAACAGTAGCTGTTATGGTAAATTTTTGAGTTGATATACGTATTGTAATTTGAAACATATTATTTTGAAAGTTTAAGTTTCCCGCTTTATCCATCAGTGCACGAACTGGCAACGTTGGTACGCCGTCCTAACTTTAGCCGTTCCTCTTTATAGCCTGCTGGGCCTTATTACCCGCACTTACCTTATAAGGTATTGTGAAATATTCTTTTATGTTTCCAATAATTATTAACTAATATAAAGACCATAGTTTGCTTAGATGAGGTTTTAAAACCTTTGATGGTTGTAAGTGAAAGAACTATACGTAGAAAGGTCAACGACAATTGTAATGTTATTCGACATATATCTGACGTGCAACCTACTCCGTCATCATCATCATCATTAATTACTACTATAATTAATACTTTTTATATTAGTATTTCAAAAGAAAACTATTCTCACTTCTTTACCGAGTTAAGAAGCAAAACACTCAAATATTAGAATTATTAAAGTAACAAACTTCGACCATTAACGTATATAATCCAAAAAGTCCTATAAGTCCTATAAAGTTAACAGTAACTTACAAAAACAGTAAATGATTTGGAAGAGTCTCTTCAGAACAACGAAAACGTTTTTGCTTTGGTTGTACCGCTTCCTTAAATGAAGCGTTGACACTGTCTGGACTAGCTCAAGAACTCTCGGTAGAATATGGCGTGGTGTAAAAACTAGGCAAAGGTCCTTCAGTCTTTAAAATTGGACAGTAGAATTAAGAAAATATGAGCGCCTTGTCGTTACTCACAACATAAAAACAAATGTAGCTTATTAATAACACACCACCTACCTTTAGTGCTTCGCTGCATACCTATATAAATTGTACAGACGAGAGGGTTGAGGAAAGAACACAAAACCATTATCAGCAATAGGGGCATCTGATCAAAACCAAATAATCGCAATAATACTTGAATTATATGCATAAGCCATTAAGGCTAAAGTGCCAACAACATGAGATTTGTAGGACAATTGCCTAACAAATAAGTAAACAACAAATAGGAATCAACTTCCAAGTATTTTAGTCACAAAATATGCTAATTAATAGCTCGGGGTGCAACTGAGGATCGCAGTTGACATATGTGTTCGAGTCCAAACAACGCGGCGGAAGTGAGTTTTGGTTACATACGTATTTCAGCAATTTTGAAACGATTAATCACGCTTTTAGCGTTATAAACTGATTGATTAAAAGGAGTAATTAAACACGCTTCAGTTGAATATTCTAAGGCCTTAGCAAGAACTAACTATATTTGAGGCAACTGTCTTTGTTGATAAGAACGCTGAGGAATGCATGTACTTACATTTTGATTCGATGTTATTCCTAGAGTAACTGTAGAGTAACCTTAAGAAAGCCGCATGGGAACCGGCCAAAGCTGTTTACGGCCGTTCGTGAAGAAAATAACGCGGCTAACGGTTTTCATTTGTTCAAATCAGAGCGGTCTTGGCCTGCTCCTTTAATTTCAGATCCCGCGAAGACGTTCCGTGAGAAAAACCTACTCAGAAAAAGCCTTGCAAGTGCCTTATCTCTAAAGTCAGGCGCTTTACGCGATAAACCTGAATTCCTTTGCTACATTACTTAAATATAAGATGGTCGGAAAGAAGATGCAAATTGCTAGAACGCGCTATTGAAACGGGACGTTACATGGTAAGATAATATTCCTCACACTAACAAAGATGTTAATTGATTTTCTTTACTAGCGGCCTTATCTGTCTACTCTAGGAGGTAGAGACTTAACGTTAAAAGTAAATCGAATCCTCAAAACTGTTTTAAGCGATGCAGTTGCTAGTAATTTTTAACTTTTTTGGAATACAGAATAAAAATCTTTGTACAAAGCTTTGTTTTGTTAGATTGCAGAAATTTACGCTCTACGCTCATATTCACTGTGCAGGCCAAGAATTCTCGTTCATTCTGACAATTCGCTTCGAACAAAATCTTGAATAAGAATTCGTATTTTTAAACTATTGTATAATAAAATTCCGAGCGATTACGTTTCCTTTTATTTGCAATAGGAATTCAATGTAAACTAAACTTATTTATAAAAGCCTGAAAGTTCAATACATAAATTAAAAAAATAATCCAGTGTCACATGTTTACATTACACAACATTTATATATTTATTCATTATTGCAAGACACAGAAAAAACGGCATAGGAATGACAATGTAATGATGCCCAATATAATTTAATGTGTAACAATTAACTTCCATTAGTTAATTCATTTTAATTTTTCCCTCGTATTTTGTGCTTATCGAACATGTAAGCACGGCTGGTCCGCTCGCTCGCAAGTGGCCGGCGATAATTTGAGCTGGAATTTCCGCGAGGCTCGTAGAACTGGGATTTCGATTTCGTTGAGTTATTTTGGGAAGATTTATTAGTGCCAAAATTTGGGATCTACTTCGCAAAAGAACATATTTATATTGTGGTAATTTGGAATATATTGGAGATTTCTATTCGCAATATAAGGTACAGTTTTGACTCGATTTAATTACGTTACTGAACTAATCAATTTGGGAGAACGAGAAGAAATCCGAATATCGGAATTAACCAAGAAGCCGCTCAACAACTTAGTACGTATGAGAACGAGGTTTCGTTGTACGTTTTGGTAATTTTATTGTACATTTTCAGGGCCTTTTTCTTCTCTTGGTCTTGCATCCATTTTGTCGAGCTGGCAATAATTACCTTCGCATTCTACCCATCCGTTCGTTTGTGTGGTCTGCTCTATGGTCCTCTGATTCATGCGCTACCATAGAATCGCATTACGTTCTGCTGATAGAAATTTTTGGCTGTAAGAAGTTGTAAATATTCCGTTTTTTTTCACCTATGGTCATATAGTAAAAAACAATGATAAATCAATTAATGACATTAGTGACATAAGAATTTGTTCTTTTATGTTTAAGAAAATGCAGCTACATAACGAATTCTCCAATGCTGAAAGGTTCGTTATGTCGCAGCATTTTCGTAAGCACAAAAGACAAAAAACTGATGTCACCAACGTCATTAATTGATTTATTGTTGTTATTTACTAGATTACAATTATTACCTAAAATTTTTCAAAATATTACAGATAACGAAGTTAAAGCTAAAAAATTTTTGAAAGATAGGTAACGTAACTCTTACAGTCAAGTCTAGTTTACGAAATTTTCCCTATTAGTGCAATACATAATAGTAAGCAAGTGTACCAACCTTCAAATCGATATCTCTACATTTGTGGAAATTAACAAAAAAAAAATAAGAAAATAAACTTCAATGCCCTATAACTTCTAACTGAAGGGACTTTGTACTAAGGTATATTACGTTTAATCGATTTAGTATGACGTAAGGATACTATGACTAATCGGTGTCCCATTATTTTAGGGACACCCTGTATTGTAATGATCGCCCCCCTTAGTTATGTAAAAATAATAAGATAAATAAATAGAGACGTATCACACAGATTACAATAAAATAGTTTTAATAAAAGAATTTAATATTGTGTGAATCTCAGGGTTTATTAAAATGGAAGTTATAATAATTTGCTTAATAAATGGTTTGTTGCTCTTATGTATTTTACTTATTTGCAATTAATTAAAGCAAACCTCTGGTCTAGCATGAGATAAACTTTTTTCAACAGTGGTAGGCTAAACAACTAGTATCACAAATACTTTTGTGTATGACAAATTCACTAGTATGAAAATTGCTTAAATTCGTTTCTGACAGCTCTAATCTTCAAATTAACTGTAATCACAAAGATAATCTGCACGTATAAAAATTTGCGTAATTCGACTTCAAACACCAAAACGGCAAAAATCACCTCCGGTAAAATATAATGCAAATTATATGACGTAGTTTCCGGATAACCTGGTTTTGTTTCAGTGACGTAAACCGACGCTAGATGTGCATTTGTTCTATTTCCGGCAAATCTCGCAAAATCGGCTTCAGACCACAAATTTGAGGGAAGCTATCTCCATTACCCGAATATGGATAAATCTCTGCAGCTGGGACCACGTTCGCGACATCGTACGATGTCCAATATTGATGCAACCCTGGATTTACAGGCCTTCAGCAACAACTTTTCAGTGAATTTTACCTTGCAAAGAGCTGCGTATGCTGGTTTCACCCAATCGAAAGATGCCACGGCAATTACGGACTTGGTGATGGCTTCTTCCTCCAAATTTCTGCAGCCAGGCACTCAGGAAAGTCTGCGTTAAGCGTAGCACATATTATTCTTGCTGGCCGATACCTGCAAGTAGTCGAAAAGAAGCTCCAAAGTTGATCGCACTTAGGCAAATCTTGCAGCTGGCTATCCCTCTTTACTGGGAAATGTTATTACTATGAAAACTACACTTAAAGATGCCCTGCATACTGGTGAATATGGAAAACACCATTTGGCTCATACAAATAACGTTTTTATTAACAATTTTACACCAAAACCTCCCCTTGCAGCCTTGCACCCAACAAATATTACAAGGCATGTTTTATATTAAAAAATTGACTGTATCGTATCCTAGTAACCTAGATTTACAATTGGTTTTTATGAAAACAGTTTTGATATCACGTTTTTACTTATGAACTATAGTTTTTATATGCTGTTTTTGCTTAAATACTAAACTGTCTTTTCTTGGGAATTGTCACTTTTACACTTTAACATCTGCTTTTTAATTACTTCAGTTTTAAATGCACTGTTTCTCAAGTTTATTTTAGCACTGCGCAATGTCTGTTTCCTTTGATAGGTAGCCTACTTGCTCTTTGCAATCTTTCCTTCCTCGTACTGCTTTCCAGTGTTCCTTTACCCTTCACTTCCCTTGCCGTCTGCTGGTGTTACAAACTCTTACTCATACCGTTCATATCATTTTTGTAACTACTCAAACCATCTCTGTATCATTAAAATGCATATTATCGTTGACGTTACTAAACTCAAATCTGTCAGCTACACAAATTAAGCTGCGTTTGCCATAATTAGCATCAAACATTGACTGAAACGCTGAACGTAACCCTTCTGAATCCTGTCTTATCTAATGCCAATCTTTCTCACTCGAATTATAATTACTGCTACTCATCGTAAGTGCATTTATTAGTGTAAAATTACTGACTTTCTTGCAATAAATAAAATATTTAATTTCTTGCTCAATTATTCATTTTTCGTGTTAGTTGGGCAACCAAAATTGCTGTGGGCACTAAACCATTAGAATATATTGTTGAGGATCCACTTGCTTGTGTATGCCTAACTATTTATTTAATATCGGTACCTACACAATGCAATGTATTTGATAATTTAAATTATTTTCAAAATTTTATAAAAATCAATACCGCCTTGAGACTCTTATTAGGGGTGGTTCGATAATGTAGTAGTTTGTTAATTAAAATTTTATTTTTTACAATGACTTTAGATAGTGTGCTGACACTAACTGTCACCCTGCACGTCAAACAATACTCCAAAAATATTCTCAATTAAATATGACAAATATTCCTCAATACCATAAGGTAAGTATTTGATAATATTAATTACACTCTTTCAATGGTCTTTTATTTAGTATCGCTTCAATAGAATAAACTTAAAAAACCCACCTGAACAACTTTCACTTTTGCTGCTGGAATGTTACGTCCAAAAACAACACTCCTCCTGACGTCCACAGCCTGGATCCCCTAGCTAGTCCTGTAGTGATGTGCTGCTTAATGACCAATATGCACCGATCTGTCAAAACCCTGGCTGCTAACAGGGAAGGTCCCGTTCCACCTCAGCAACGCTTCAGTCACCTTCCAGACGTTCCCTCGTTCCAACGGCCCCACGGCAAGTTTGCTATTCTAGATGATTCTTGATTAATATTCTTCTTTTATAGCTCCAACCTTGGCAATCTCCGTTGCCAGTAACCAAACAGAATCTCTCGTGTCCTGAAGTCCCCCTGCTATCCTACTTAGTCAGCTCCTCACGTCCTTAGTACTCCATCGACATAATCCCGCAATGTATAACTTTTTACCAATGTTACTTCTTATCACTTGTATCAATCAAAATAAATAACTTGTTAAGCCATTTTGCAGCCTTAGGCAATGAAGTATCGTAGCTAAACCTTCAGCACAGTCTGTCTGTATCTCAAATCGGAGGTCAGCACTTTCAATTTCATTTAGCAAATATTCACAAATACCAGCTCTGTTCTTTCCCATTTAAATCCGAACACCCTGTGTATGGGCGTAGCGGTCTCGCTGCAACCATTTTCAGTTCACCCTTTGTATAACGCGTGCCCATCTAAGGCGCGAGGAACTGGCTTGAACCGGCGAAGACGCAGCGTCGTTATTGGTTGTTGCTCCGCGGGGGGAAAAGCATAGCGTCACCCGGCTACTTGCAGACGCGAAATCCGGCAAAACTACAGACAAGAGAGGTCGTGTTGTGCGGGTGGCAGTCATTACTTCAAGGCATGGGTGCGATGGGCTTTGCGCGTCCGATTCTGCTTCTGTAAGGGGTCTTCCCCTTTAACTCGATGCTCGAGGATCTATCCAGCAGGACGTATTAGACCTCTTTTTGCCGCCGTCGTTGCGCTCGTAGGAGTGCTTTCCATGGCCGCCATATTTGGCGGATCTTAGTCCGTTTGCCCCAAATGCCGCATCGCGGCTGATTCAACGCCACGGACTGCCGCCTACTACCAACTGATTGCACGACATTCTCAGGGACCGCCTGCGGAATAAGGTACTTGTAAACGAAACTTTTTATACCTATTAGCTGTTGCTCATGCGAGCGAGGTTGTGTTTGTGCTCATTTTGCGTGGGCGGATTGAGACCCGCTTTGCTTGCTCATTACGGCTCTGTGTGGTGATCCGAGGCACGCGAAGCCATACGACGTTACTTTGCGAGCCTCTCAGTAATTGCATGTGCGCGAGCTTTGTGTTGAACCGCCTAAATAGCTAAGGAACTCTTCGCATACGTTTTGTGATGCGGTCTTGCTAGATTTCAGTACAGTAAATTAGTGTGCGAGGGCTTCTTTATTATGTCAAGTGACGAACCCACTGCGGCCAGTCACATATTGTGTTGTTCATTATCATTAGCGCGTCCATCAGCTGATGCATAGTTAAGAAGTAACATAAGTTTGGCGGCACGACTTGCTGCCCGAATATAGAAATCGACCAATAGACGCATATCTAATTAAGGGACGTATTATTCTTGTTCGCCTTGTGCATGCTCTGTTTCAGATAGCGCCCTTCAGTGTAAAGATTGGTGTACGACGGGACTTGAGAGATCAGACCGTGCAGGTAGGTTTGGTCGTTGCGCAGCCGCGGCCAAAAGGTCCCAATATTGCAATCCCAGTATGTTCAGTCACGAAATTGTTGTCCGAGCTTACAGCTGGTGTATACCCTTATCGACGGAGTATCTTCAATACTTCGCCACCGTTGACCGTCCATGCCCGGTTATTCGGTCACATCTTTACTACAGGCTTGGTGGCGCTCTTATAATTTTGACGTACCCAGTATATGTCTTAGCACGCTTGCCCAACGACGTACCGTTTGAACCACGCCCGATTCCCTGAGCGCTTCAGCCGAGGCCTTTAGTCTGTTTTAACGAATCTCAAGGCACGTGTGCCAGTTTTCCAGGACTGATCCAGTCGTGCCATGCTCACCTTGGGTGGGTGTCGTTAAGTCGTTTTGATACCGTAACAAACTCGATCCAAATGTTATTCTCTTCTAGCTTCTTTTACTTGCTTGTATCTAACTAAATAACCTTCCAACACTCTTCTATAACTGCATCTTCACAAATTATATCTGGTTTAAGTTTCTCATTATATTCACCACGTCAATTTACTAAAACCCTTTTTAAAATGTATTTGACTAATTTACATAATAAAATTAGGGTAAATTTCTATTTTTTTTATTGGAATCGAAAAATTGTATCAAAATTACATTTTATGTTTTATTAGTTGTTGATTTTCTAATAATGGTAATAAAATCTGCTTAGCTCGTAAGTTACAATTCTTTATGCGCTCTACAAATTAAAATAATTCCAGTTCTACCTACTCATCTTATTATTTCAATAGAAATTATATGTGTCATATGTAATCTGAGCATGTACTTATCGTATACCTTTTAAAGCCATTAAAGAATACTCAAGTGCTATACATTTTAGTTTGCATCAAAGTTAAATTCTATTAATGACTTTCAATTAAACAGGCAATTCTTTTATAAATGTTTCTTATTTGATTATATTGATATACCAAATTTTATATTTAAATTACTCTTCAACATAGACTGCCCTTTATGTATCATAGCAATATATAGGTTTGTGGTGAATGCATAGTTTAGATGTTATATTATGAATATACCGGGTGTCCGTTCTCAAAGTCGAACATAGGCGATTAACATTGTATTGAACGTTTTTGCCGATTCCTGCTCGCCAATTCAACTTACAGGGAAGGTAATTGTATCAATGAAAAGATAAAATTATTACGCATCAAATGATACCAATAATAATATTCAAGATGCGATTTTTATTTTAAAATACTAATTTCAAACTTGGGAATTTTTAAATATGCCATGCCTTGCTTTTCAAGTTCGATAGCATTTGTCAAAAAAATTGGTAGTTATTTGACGTGAATCAGGTATTTTCCGCCAACGTCTGTTAAAATTATCTACAGAAAAATGAAATATTTCAATAACGAACGAGTGACTGCACTAATGTTAATTGCCTATGTCCAACTTTGAGAATGGACACCCGGTATACAGTGTGTCTACTTAAGTTGGAACCATATGGATTTTTTTTATTATTGGTTTTAGGAAAAAAAGGTATTCTTGATAAAAAGTTCTGCATGGTCCAAAACTTAAAATGCAACCGTCAGATATCAATTTTTTCAAGCCGTATACGAGGTTTGTCAAAAAATATAAATTTTGCTCAAAAGTAAAGTAGGTTTATTTTTGACAAAATCGAAAATTTTCATTGACAAAAGTTGATTAGAATTGAAAATTACATTCAAATATGCAATTACACCGATCTATCATAAAAAATCAGATTTTATGATTTTCTACTAACTTTTCTACACATTAATTCTAATTAGTAAATATATGGTACCCCCCACCCAAGAAGGGATTTTTTTAAATTCGACCCCTAAGAGGGTGAAAAGGGGTAAAATGTGTTTTCACGAATTCCTCAATATTTCTTACACCCGATAAGATATCGACTTGGTGTTTACTTGCAAAGATTATCAATATAAATACCTAGAAACGCATTTTAGGATTTTGCCCTAATCAACCCCTAAAGGTGCAAATCTGGATTGGGGGTGAATCAAAGAACCCTAAGTATTTCCTATGTTTATTGAGTTAGAACATTCTTTTTTGGCACATAGATTGATTTTTAAAATATTTAGAAAGTGGTGTAAGGGAATTTGAAAATGTTAATCCTAAAAAGGTAAAAGGAGAAAAAACTGAAAAGGGGTGAGGGAGTTAAATTTATTAATTTTTTTCGCCGTGAGTTCTATTTCACAATAAAATGGGTTAAAAGGGATTTTTTGAAATTCCTCCCTTACGGGGGTGAAAAGGGGTTAAATGTGTTTTCACGAGTTCCTCAATATCTCTTACACCCGATGAGATAGCGATTTGGTGTTTACTTATCAATGCAAATACCTAGACACTCATTTTAGTATTTAGCCCTAATCAACCGCTAAAGGTGCAAATCTGGATTGAGGGTGAATTAAAGACCCTTCGTTATTCCTATGTTTATTGAGTTAAAACAGTCTTTTTTAGCATATAGATATATTTTTAAAATATCTAAAAAATGGTTTGAGTGATTTTGAAAAATGTACCCCTAAAGGGGTAAAAAGGGGTATACTATGTTTTCACGAATTCCACAATATCTCTTAGGCCCGGTAAGATATCGACTTGGTGTTTGCATGCATAGCTATCCAATTCAAATGTCTAAAATCACATTTCATTGCCCTAATCAACCCTTAAAAGGTGCGAATTTGAATTCGGGGTGAATTATAGAACCCTTTGTATCTCCTGTGTTTGTTGAGTTAGATCATTCTTTTTTGGCGTATAGATGTATTTTTAAATCTTTAGAAAAGGCTTTTAAGAGTTTTTTTAAATTTCAAACTAAAGCGGCAAAAAGGGAAAACTGAATAGAAGTTAAAATTATTTTTTGCTGTGGGTTCATTTCAGTATAAAACGGGCTGATTTTTTTAGAAATTTCAGCCCTAAGAGGCGAAAAGGGGTAAACTGTTTAGCGTATTGAGTGATGGAGGAGGGGGACACTCTAAAATTCATTTGAGATTTAGAAGAAAAAACAAACATTTGTAGTCCGTACGAAGAACGGGCATCTTGCTAGTTATATATATCTAACAGCAATGAGATAACATGAACAAGATAATAAAATGCTTGGGTAAGAACGAGATGAACATACGAAATAAAATATTTTATCCAACACCTCCATATAATAACACTATTATTATGTTGATTTTGCATAAGTAATGTGATATATTACTCACTAGTGAGAGAATACTCAAAAAGTCACTAGTGAGAGAATGTAGAAAGATACCATGAATAAAAAAATTAGATTTAACAGTATTTATTTATTATTGAAATTGATATTTGGAACCCTGAGGGTCTCCTTGGAGAGGGGCGGAGCCCCGAGGGCCCCATTGGAGGTGGGCGAAGCCCCAAAGGCCCCATTGGAGTGGGGCGGATCCCCGAAGGCTCCCTTGGAGTAGGGCAGGGCCCCGAGGCCCCCTTGGAGAAGGCGGAGATCCGAGGGCTCCCTTTGAGTAAGGCGGAGCCCCGAGGGCTCTGTTGGAGTGGGGAGGATCCCCGAGGGCCTCCTTGGAGTGGGGCGGAGCCCCGAGGGCCCCCTTGGAGAGGAGCTGAGTCCCGAGGCCCCCCTTCTTTGGTCAGGTGGAAGGCAGGGGGAGGCAGGGGCGGGGTGTGTAACAGAATCGAATAGCCCAACGTAATAAGCCTACAAATGGTGGTAAATTGAATAGGGTAGACCGCGCAATAGCGCGCGCAGCCCCGTTTATTTTTCAAATACATTTTCAAAATAATTACCTACATGAACAACATATGGAGGTGTTGGATAAAATTTTGTATTAAACTCGTGTGGAATTACACATTAGTCACTTAAGAAAATTAACCACTCGACCTAACGGTCTCGTGGCTAATATTTCTTGCGTGACTAATTTGTAACATTCCACACTCGTCGAATAAATAACTATTACTTGACATGTCATAATTACAATGAGCGTCAAGCCTACTCGCATGTTTGCTACTATATTTTTCTCTTTCTTACTCAAGCAATACGTGTTATTTTCTTGTTCATGTTATCTCATTGCTGTTATATGTACAGGGAGTTTATTATAACGCGCAATATGTGTAAATGCGTTTATTTTAAAATGCAATATGACAACTTTACGGAGTATGTAAAAACATAATATATTGTACGGGGGGAAGAACTTCGGTTTACAGCAAGTATGTGGGTTATTACAGGCCCTGTTGTTCTTTCTGATGCTTCTTTTTCAATAAAATTACGGTTCATATATTGCATTTTAAATTAAACGCATTTACACATGGCGTGGCGTAACCTTAAAAACCAATAGTATCAATCAAGTCCTTATGGAAACGGGAATGCCACATTGCGCGTTATAATAAATTCACTTATATAATTTTGGCCCCATCGGTATAAAGCACTATAGTAAGTAGTTAAATACTCTCAAAGGTATGTAATTACCTTTATTCCTAAAAAAATATATTTTTCTACTCATGACATTGAAATCAGTCCGGTGGTTGAAGTTGCATGTCAACCACTAGAGATTGAAATGCTCGGACTACCGGGATTTCAAACTGTTTGACATTCAATTGATGACAAGAGAAATGTCACTTTATGTTTAATTTTTTCTAAAGTGCAGTAATTTGTTAAAATAAGTGAAAATTCGTAGAAAAAATAGTATATGTAACTCGTGGCTGATAACATTTCAACGTCTCGAGTTACTTTTTTCAACTCGCTTCGCTCGTTGAAAAAAAACACTTTCAACGTTGAAATTTTATTTCAACCACTTGTCCTATAATATACTATTATAACTAGTAAATACTTTTTGCGTAATTTTAAACATCCAATACGTCATCTTTTGAGAATATTTAAATACTTAAAGGATATCTAAATACTCTAAAAATATTTAAATAGTATTTAAAAGTATTTAAACACCTTCAAAAATGTGTTTAAAGACTAAATACTTTGCAAAGTATATGCACCTACAAATACAGCCCATTAAAAAGTATTTATTTGTTCCTCACTTGTAAACATTAATTTATCAAGCCATTGTATTCACCTTGAAAATGGCTCTTAACTGGCTAGCCTGTAAATATTTTACTGGCTAGCCAGTAAAATTTTACAAGCGTGCTCGTAGATAAATGATAGCGTACAAAGCCAGAGTTGTCTGCCTTAGTATGTGTCATATTGATGAATTTAGATGCTTGTCAGTTTGACATTGTGAATAAATGGTAAATTTATAGTTATTTACAAGTGAGGAACAAATAAAATATTCAACAATACACGCAAGGTAACGGGTTTTACTGGCTCCAGAAGATGACTGGCTCGCCAGTCATATCCTTCTGTCCGCCAGTAAAAACCCTCTTACCAAGCTAGTAATGTTAAATACTATTAAATACTACAAAATATGTAAATAAAAAAAGTATTTACAAATACAAATACTACCAAGCTCTGTCGTATAGTATGACTTTTGATACAATTGATAAGTGAAGAGATCCTGTTTAAAACGTGACAATAAGGAATCTAATAGATGATATCATGTTTCTGAAGTTATGATTCGGACGCAAAACCACATAAAAATGATACAACTTCCAAAAACTAAAATGTGAAAATCTCTTTCTATACTTACTTGGCTTGTTAAACTGTAAAATAACAAATAACTTGTAAATATGCAGTACCGTACTAAACATTTACACTAAACATTAAGATTTTATTGTCAATAAAGAATATCAGGTACATAATTTACATTTAAAAGAAAGTTTAAATTAAAATTAATTTTTACAACTTCCAACTAGAGGGAAATATAGCACAAAATGTATGCCTTAGCGAACCCTTCTTTGTTACATAAGCTATAAGTGAGGTTTAATGGTGGTACGTTAAAGCTGGTTGCAAACACATCACAAATAGCTACATGTATGATTCTATACAAGCATATTTAATACTTAATCCTGAGCGCCGATACAACTTATGTATACCTGTAACACCACATTTAGATATGACAGTACAATCACTGGTGAAGTTATTGTAGTAAAAGAAAAATATGAGAATAGTGAGCATGCTTTTGTTTTGACTCGCATCAATTTACTTATAGCTGATTGATCAATTCTAATATTATTCCATCACTCATATCATTCCAAAGTTATCTTTTCTATTTTAACTTAATTTCAGTGACCCTAATTCTCATACGTATGTGTTTTCATATGTGCAACTAAATAACTTTTACGAACTGCTTTAAATTTGCAAATACAACAAGAAAAGAGTTTTCCTCCTGTATGTGTTATCATATGTGTAACTAAATTACCTTTCTGAGCTGTTTCATATTTGCAAATAGAACATGAATAAGTTTTTCTCCTGTATGCGTTTTCATATGTCTAACTAACTGAATTTGCTGAGCAGCTTTATATTCGCAAATCGAACATGAATAAGGTTTTTCTCCAGTATGCTTTTTCATATGTGTAACTAAACAACTTTTATAACTTGCTTTATACTGGCAAATAGAACATGAATAAGGTTTTTCTCCGGTATGCTTTTTCATATGTGTAACTAAATGACTTTTCAGAGCGGCTTTATATTCGCAAATAGAACATGAATAAGGTTTTACTCCTGTATGCGTCGTCATATGTCTAACTAACTGAATTTGCTGAGCAGCTTTATAGTTGCAAATCGAACATGAGTAGGGTTTTTCTCCGGTATGCGTTCTCATATGTCTAACTAAATGACTTTTCAGAGCTGCTTTATACGCGCAAATAGAACATGAATAAAGTTTTTCTCCTGTATGCGTGTTAGTATGTCTAACTAACTGAATTTGCTGAGCAGCTTTATATTTGCAAATTGAACATGAATAAGGTTTTTCTCCGGTATGCGTTCTCATATGTCTAACTAAATGACTTTTCAGAGCTGCTTTATACTCGCAAATAGAACATGAATAAAGTTTTTCTCCGGTATGCATTTTCATATGTGTAACTAACCAACTTTTATAACTTGCTTTATACTGGCAAATAGAACATGAATAAGACCTTTTTTTTCCTGTATGCACTTTCATATGTGTAACTAAATTACTTTTCAGAGCTGCTTTATACCCGCAAGTATAACATGAATAAGGTTTTTCTCCTGTATGTGTTTTCATATGCCTAACTAAATTACTTTTCTGTGCTGCTTCATATTTACAAATAGAACATGAATAAGGTTTTTCTCCTGCATGCATTTTTATATGCATAACTAAATTACCTCTTTGTGCTGCTTTATAATCGCAAATACAACATGAATAAGGTTTTTCTCCGGTATGTGTTTTCATATGCGTAACTAAATTACTTTTCAGAGCTGCTTTATAGTCGCAAATAGAACATGAATAAGGGTTTTCTCTTGTATGTCTTTTCATATGTCTAACTAAATGATGTTTCTGAGCAGCTTTATATTTGCAAATAGAACATGAATGGGGTTTTTCTCCTGTATGCGTTTTCATATGTGTAACTAACTGAATTTTCTGAGCAGCTTTATATTTGCAAATAGAACATGTATAAGGTTTTTCTCCTGTATGCGTTTTCATATGTGTAACTAACTGAATTTTCTGAGCTGCTTTATATTTGCAAATAGAACATGAATAAGGTTTTTCTCCGGTATGCGTTTTCATATGTGTAACTAAATGACTTTTATAACCTGCTTTATACTTGCAAATAGAACATGAATAAGGTTTTTCTCCTGTAGGCATCTTCATACGGTTCACTAAATCACCTACAAAATAAATAACATTTTTCACTTGTAGGGGTCTCCAAAGGGTTAACTAACTTACATTTCCCTGCAATGTTATCTTCATCAATGGAAGATGTATGAAATTGTTCCGTTTTAGTTATCATATGTTCCAAGAAATTACTCTTGTCTTTTGCTGGATATTCACGGAGTGTGCAACCTGCTTGTTCTTCTAGGTAGTTTTCATTTTTTGCACACATATCAAACAATTCATTTTTTAAATCAACTTCCTCTTGTTTAATATCCAACTCGTGATAAGTGGTGTTGTCGATAGTATCTTGAACGATCTGTTGCTGAACATGTAAGTTTGCCACTACTTTACTTTCGTTTTTTGTCAGTGGTTCATGTAACATGCTGTCTACTGCATTCGACAAATTATATTCAACTGAGTCATGTTCCATGTCCATTATTATAAACAATCCGAGTGTAATACATGCAATATCTGAAAATGCAATGTACAACGAAGTTCGGTTAGGAGAACTTGGTTATGCTTAAAAATATTCCTCCTCTGAGTCTTACTTACAAGCTGTAACATGAAATTTTACGAAGTAACTTGTTTAGAGGATGAGCTAGCAACAAAGGCAACACTGGGTTACTGCACAACCACCATCGCCGACCATTACAGTCTGACAAAATCGATTAAGTCAAATTGAATTCAAAAGAACTACTGTGGTATACAGTGTGTCCGGCAACATGATCGCCGTAACGTGTCGCCATGTCCTTGGTATTATTTTACATGAAACATTTCTACAAACACATATATTTGAGCGTTTTCTCAAAATAACTGTCAAATTCAAAGTACGGTTGTCGCAACAAAATTGGGACACGTATTTTTTCCCAATGTAAACTCAACATCTAGAATAAAATCTTCGTGCAGTACGTTTCAATTAATAGTCCAAGAGCCAGCAACGGATTTCTTACAGTATTTTTAACAAGTCTGTGACTGTTATGGAAGGTCCCTTTGAATATACTGAGAAGGAAATCCGAAGTCTGGCAAGCCTGCGGTGGTGGTTTTAGCCCCCTTGCGCCCTTAAAGGGCGGAAAAAAATAATGTGTCAAAACTGACACAAAACCTAGGAATAATATGTTGGTAACACTGTAAGTCTATGTCAAATTCGAGGTTAGCAGGTTAGATTTTGCGCCAGTCTGTGTCAAAACTGACAGAAAACCTAACCTGGTAACCTCGAATTTGACAGACTTACAGTGCCACCAACTTATTATTGACAAGTTTGAATTTCCACAGCCCGCTGAGGATCCGTTTTTTTGGATCTCTCGATATTTCACAGTAAACAGTTAAGTTTATTATGCAACTTTATGTGAATCTGGGGTAAACTTACCACCGGCGAAAGCGTCTGTCAATCTTTTTACTTACATAAGATATGATCACTTTAACATAGCAAAGAGCCAGACTTGTTATTATACATTTTTCTTATTATTTTTTTCCATCCTTCAAGGACGCAAGGGGGCCAAAACCACCACCACAGGCTTGCCAGACTTCGATTTCCCTTCTCAGTATATTCAAAGGGACCTTCCATAACAGTTACAGACTTGTTAAAAATACTGTAACCAAACCCGTTGCTGGCTCTTGGACTATAAGGCCCCTCAGTCACTGAGACGATTCGATTAAGACGCAACTGACAAGAAACTCATAAGCGATAATCGCATGGCGATTGTTCTATTTGTTATGTGTTTATGTACTGCACTGCACTGGGGAGTCTAAGGGGGTGTCAATGGGGTCAATTGACACCCCCTTGATCCTCTTAAAAAATGTAATTGGATAAAAACTTGACTGCTTTGTTTTAATTATAAACAAAACACATCAGCTCGTAATTTAAATTTGAATTTACCGAATGCTTTTTCAACATTCTTCATTACTTTTTAATTCCAATAGGCGAAAATTTGCCCCCACCCCCAGCGTTGGTGGGGTTTTCGTCGCTCTTCGATGTCGGTACTGTGACCTGTCTAGTGTTTACCAGTCTCCGCTATACAAAACGATGTACTGTACCTGGTGCATAGTTATCGGCGTATTTGTAAATGTTGCTAATAATATAATGTTTTCATTGGTGTTTTAAATTGTACAACTAGTTAGTCAAAGTTTAAAATTTCCAAAGCCTGCAAAATGTTAGCCTGAAGACACACGAAGCGGTTCACGCCGAGTCGGCAGCCGACTCGGCCCATGATTCTATGTATTTAAAGCGGACTAAACACACGATGCGTCATGTAGCGAGTACGCCGAGCGTACGCTCGTCGAAACCATGTGCCGAGCCAGGGTTTATTGCTTCGAGTGTACCCTCAGTCTGTGATATCTTACCACAGTGTAAACACGACAAGCGGTTTCTCGGCAGTGAATATCATGCGCGATTGTCAAATAACTTTGTTACATATGAAAATATTTTACTTAGATGGGTACCTACCTATTATCTGATTGAACATTTGTTTTGAAGGTTATATATTGCAATGGATGCTCTCCAATAGCCTGGTTTTAATTAATTAAATTGTAAGTTAGAGCAAAATCCAATATGCACAATGCTATGTTTAATATTTTGCTGTGTACGGAACTTTTGCCTGTTATCAAATTCTTAGGCTGATTAAAATATGACCTGTACTTATTTACTTGTTCCAAAATAAATGGTTATATGCCCTTTTAATATTTTATTTATCTGCAATTAATTATAATAAAACGCTAGCTCAAGTAGAACAACAAGCTTCTTAACCCAGGTGGGTTCCTAGTTGATTGAGAGTTACAAATTAACTGATAAAGTCCTGTTCACCTCATTTAGTGTCAATGCGCTGTAGCTAATTGTTTGCAATACGGTCAAAAATCTACAAAATGGAGTGAGTGTGCAAGTCTGCGGTATTTGACGTTTAAAACCAGTGTAATTATGATAATTCGTACGGTAATTATTTGAATCTTTGCACTTTGGCGACAATTTACATCTTTTGTTTCAGGCATTAATTTATTTCATGACGTCAGAATGGACGCGGCCGGAAAATTTACCACTTGTTTCTGAATGCTTTGGGAAACCGCTTATTTTTCGAAATGCGCCTTCGCTGTAGCCGTAGAAATGCTCGAATTTTGTTAAGTAAGGTCTGGTCTCTTATGCAAATACATTTCCTGGCGCTAACGTTGATATTTTTAGGCAAAATTGGTACATTTCATAATCGGCCGAACGGCTCCGGGTCCTCGAGATGACTCCGTTGGAATTTCGTCGCTGTTAGTGGACCCCTTGAAGTCAAATCTCCTGGAGACGTTGTTAACGAGCTGCACTATACCCTGGAATGTTGATCTCTTGGCTCAGATGAGAATTTGGGTTGCAGTCGATGATCGGAGACTGGAGGTGCTCGCTCCCGAACACACAATTGGAGGCGAAAGGAAAATTTAAATTTTTATGTTATGGATCCTGTCGCAAACACTTGTACAGTGGCACGGATATGTGTAGAATAAAACTGGGTACTTTTTATACCTACTGTTAAAACACTTTATTCTATATGAAAACAGTAATTAATATGGAGCACAAATTTGTCCTGTCATTTACATATTTATTTCATTTGTTCTCTTTCACCGTTATTAAATCAAATTAGAATCTATCGCTATGGTTACAATACAAACGGAAATAAGTTTTGGTTAATTTAATTACATTCTAGAAAAAAGTTTGATAACATAGTTGTAAATCTTCAAATTTCTTACAAACTAAATTTATTGTCTGTTTCTTAGATTTAAATATCGTTTATTTGCGCCACACACACAAACATGTTATATTATTTACTCTGCTTTTCACAACCGTTAAATGCACTGATTATATTTAGAGTTCCTTGCTTCTCAATTACTTTTCCATGTCCTTCTGCCAGCTTCATTCAAAATTGCTTTTCCATGACCTATTGCCTGCTTTCTCATATGCTCTTTTGCAATGTACTGTTATCTTATTCTGACTTCTTTACCTTTTTAGGATCCCCACAAAATGGTCTGTGATCGGTATACATTATAAATTTAGTTCCAAATAGATACGGTCTAAATTGTTTGGTCGCCCAAACCATAGCTAAAAGTTCTCGTTCTATAGTGGTGTAGCTTTGTTCTGCATCATTTAAAGTTCTTGATGCATAGCAAATTGTTTTACCGTCTTGTGACAGTACGGCTCCTAAAGCGTATTTAGATGCATCTGTCGTTAGTTCAAAAGTCTTTTCGAAATTACAGTATTGAAGTAGAGGTTCATTTGTTCAAAGTTGTTTACAATAGTCGAAATTTTGTAAAAATTCAGGTGTATGTATAATTTTGTTATATTTTTTGAGACATACTGTTAGAAATTTTGTGACTTTGGCAAAGTTTTTAACGAATTTCCTATAGTATCCAAAGAGTCTTAAAAATGATTTTATTTCTGTTCTTGTCTTTGGGGGGCTGGAAAGTTTTTGATGGTTGAAATTTTTTATGGATCCGGTTTTATTCCATCCGGAGTAATTATGTGTCCTAAATACTTAACAGATTTATGCAAAAATTCTGATTTATCGAGTTGGATTTTAATATTGGATTCTCGGCATCTATTGAAAACATTTTTTAAACTGTTTATGTGATCTTGGAGTGAGTTTGAGTAAATAATAATGTCGTTGAGGTAGACAAGACATTGTTGGGGTGTAAAACCTATTAGGGCATTTTTTATTGCTTTTTGAAGCGTCAATGACCCGTTTTTTAAACCAGGTGGTATACGCCGAGAGTGGAAGTGACCTTTATCTGTAGAGAAAGCTGTTTTCACAAGATCGTTTTCTTCTATCTCTATCTGATGATAACCAGATGCGAGATCTAGGGTTGTAAAATAAATGGCTCTACCAAGGTTGCTTAATACTGTTTCGATACAAGGGAGAGGATGTTTGTCTCCGATGGTTTGTTCGTTCAATTTGCGATAATCGATTACGATTCGCTATGTTTGTTTGCCGGAGACGTCCATTTTTTTGGGCACTACCCATATGGGGAAATTGTACGGTGATTCAGAAGGTTCAATTATTTTTTCACTTAACATTTTATTAATTTGTTCTTTTACCTCATTCCTATGGACACGTGGGATCGATAGGTTTTGGTAAATATAGGTGCATCAGTTTTAGTTCTGATATGATGTTTTGTTAAATTGGTAGCGGATAAGGGTATATTTGGAGAATAAAAAATATCCTTATACTGATGGCATAAGTTAATCAAAGTTGTTTTTCTTCTTCGTTAAGATGGCTAAGTCTCAAATTGTCTTCTAAATTTGTATTTAATTTTTTTTTTGATATTCGATTCAGAAGTATCGACGTTCAAATTGTTAATTTGTATTGAGGTGTAATTTGTTTCATATTCTTCTAAAAATAAGGGGTTATAAATGTGAATTTGTTTTGTTTCATTTGAAGTATTTATAAGACTAGTTTTAAACCAATTATTATGAAGTTTGACTACTGCTGAGGGCATTATGACATTGTTATCAAAGTTTAGTTTTGGGGCTAATTTTGAACCGTTGCTTCCGACTGCAGGAAGAGTTACAAATAGCTTTGTTCGTGGGGTTATTATGATTTGTTTTAATAAATTTTGAGTAGTTTTTAATTTGGAAAAATTGCATTCGTTTCTTTTCTGAACTTCTTGTTTGGTTTTAGAGGGGTTATAGTAAAATAGTACAGTGGTGCTTTCTGTCTGGTCTGGATATGCATCCACTGGTAGTCTATTGTTGCAGGTAAATTAGAAAGTAAGTCTGAACCTACGAGTCCAACGTATTCATTATGAAAATCAAACAAGTAACATGTATGAGTACCTTCTTCTTTAAAAAGATTTGGAATAAATAAATCTGCTACAAAATTATGTCGAGTAGTTCCGTGTGATGTAGTTATTTCGAAATTGCATGAATAGATTGAATTTGGAAAATATGTTAGTGCAAATTTGGGGGAAATAATTGTTTTAGAACTGCAGGTGTTTATCATGAGTTTGTCGCCAGTGGTTGGTATTACTATATAGGGGCGATTGAATTTTGGGCTTGTAATATAACGTCCCACTTGGTACGTCAATTGAAATATTTATATGATAAATTTAATATATAACTTACCTCACAAACGTCAATATTTGACATACAAATATTGTTCAGTTATATCTTTCTAATTATTTAAATATTTGCTCCGGCTAGTCAGTAAAGCTAAAGAA
The DNA here is from genome assembly GCA_940337035.1 of Agriotes lineatus. Lineage (NCBI taxonomy): Eukaryota > Metazoa > Arthropoda > Insecta > Coleoptera > Elateridae > Agriotes > Agriotes lineatus. Next base: position 213,641 of record CALNHX010000448.1, on the reverse strand, counting down.
ATACTCCTTACCCTCAGCTGAATGGTGCTTCTTAATAACAAGTATTACTGCTTGTTCAAATATCTGATTAATATATAAAGTAATTTTACAGTTACTTTCAGGTCTTTACTGATATTTTAAATATCTTAACGACATTCATATATGCTTATTTACTTATCAATGACGTAAGGATAGTCAGTTTGTTTTATATAACTTTTAATAAATATTTAAAACCCAAAATCCCTAATTTACAAATCCCAATCTTAAATTAAATCAAAAAGGTTATAATTTCAAAATATAATGGCCTAAACTCCCCGAGTATTCAGAACACGAAAAGAATTTAGATAAATAATAATAATTCTTAGTTCTAAATACAATTTCCTTAATATTAAACACACAATTTAAATATTCTTGAAGTATTCCCAAAAGTTGTTCGAAAAGTTATGAAACAAACACTGACCTTAGCGTCGCTTTAGCGTAACCTGATCAGCAACCTATAGAATTCCTCTGCAAACGAAGCAGGACAGCTAACAGTAACTGGCTGGTTGAAATCTCCAATCCCCTTCCAAAAAGCTCTTTGGATATGTTGCTATCTCCCAGATAGCACTTCTCAATTGAATGCACAACACTCACGTAAACACTGACTCTACGTTAAGTATATTGTAAGTTATTTACTTTGTAATATAACTTCAATATGATATTGCAAACACTTCAATTATGTCGACTTGATAGACGGTTTGATTTGTTGAATTTAATTTGTGTCATTACCAGATACTTTCTGTGTAATGATCTTTTACTTAAATTCAAATAAAAATACCAATTGGTTGGGATTGAACCACCATCGGTTTTAATATGACCGTCTCGAGTCGAATTTCAAATTGAACTTTTTTATAATATTGTTTATTTACTTCTCTTTGGTTACCCGTAACTATTCACAACATATCGATTGTACATAAACTTTTTAAATTAGCTATCTGGATATATTTTATATGAATAAATGTGCCATGCAGACTGCATGTAACATTACAGTTATTCCCTCCAATTTTAGAGCAAAAGATCGCAAAGAGCTTTTTGTTTAAAATTGTTAAATCTCCATTCTAATAACTATAACCATTGCAACCCAACAATTGTTAAATAATTAATGTATAACTTTAATCACTAATCAACCCACCATTGGATTAATTCATTGACAGTTATACAATGACATAAAGAATTCATTGACTTTTATACCAAGACATAACCTCTTTCCAATCAATATTATTTTTGACTTTGACATTAGATACAATCACCTCATTTGGTACATCATTATTTGACGTTTCTGTGTAGTATTTTTTCAAATTAATTACATTTTGTGTATATTTATATTTATTTTGACCTGGATAATTTAATACATAAGCGTTTTCGCCTATTTCTTTTACGACTTCGTAAGGTCCTTCATATAACAAGAAAAACTTTTTTATTGTTCTTTCTAATGTCGATGATTGAACATGATTTCTAACTAGTACTAAATCTCCTTTTTTAAATTTAATTGGATGTTTTATAGCTTGATCATGTCTATTTCATTATTAAAATTAATATAAGATACGTTAACCCCATTTACGTCAATAAGTTGTTCAAGTTTATTGGTACTACTTCTTTTCAATAATTCGCACTTCTAAATTCAACTTCTGTTATATGAAACAAAAGTTTCACAATACTACATCACATAGACATAGCTATTACTTAGTAATCAGCACCACATTGGATACTGATCCATAAATAGATCCCCTGTTCTTCTAAACAGAAGTCTTTTAAATACTGCACCACATCGGATACAGTTCATAATTCTTCTTAATATATTCGCAAATCACATTCTGTGAAACACATTCAGAACCTCCAACATCTACTCAACTAAGCTTCGATTGGTTAATTCTACAATTCCATGCTGTTATCCGGGTTTACGGCAACATGAACACGCTTAAGGCCGAGGAAAATCGCTTTGATTTACCGCAAAACTATTGACGATTAAAAGTTTTGAGGTTAAGTATCTAAAAAAAAATGCAAAGTACCCATGGAAAGAAACTACGCTAGTACCCTACAATGAACTATTTATATATTTACAAAAGAAATTCATTCACCTAGTTAAATGAAATATCACGAGTAAGTACTTGTTAAAAACCCCAATTAACTAAACAAAATTAATCCAAACGATCCCAAAATTAATAAACCCTAAAGTTGAATTTCATCACATTGGCCAAAAATAAACTACTCAAAATTTATGTGATTTATCCGAGGACTTCAGTGTCTTAGTTTGACTCGTTTATGGTGGTTCCACACTCTAGCTTCTGCATTTTCTCTTATTGAACAAGTTATCCTAAGTACCAACTTTACTCCCTTCCAGGTATCGATTTCAAAAAACTTACTGGCTTTTAAACTAGCCCAAACCACTTCCTTGTCATTAACATTCATCTGACAACCATACACATAAAAAGACACCTTTCTGCTCTTGTCACATTGGTACACACCTCGCAAATACGAAACAACATCTGTTTTCGTCCAATTCTGGCTCCCAAAGATATCATTCTCCAATTCAGAACTGTCAAGAATAAACTTTTTAGCACCAACACCTAGCTTATCCCCGTTTTCCTGCACAATAATTCCCCCAGTAAAACGAACTTTGCTATCATTCGTTCTATTCCCCCATTCCTCACTCACATTCATTACTTTAGCATTTAGTGTACCCGTCTGAATACTGACATCGCTTTGACAGTTGTCAATTTTACCTTCAAAATCTAATTCCCCCTTAATTTTTCCTACTTTGAAACCATTCACTTGCATTTCATTCTCAACAGGCTCCACTACCTCACTCAATTGTACCTCCAAACGTTCCTGTACTTCAGCTCCAATATTCTCCTTCTCACACCTAAACATACCCAAACTGGTATCAACTATGTCCACCTTCGTTGACATTTTAGAAATACAGACATCCAATCTGTTTAAAATTTTCTGACTATTAGTTGACATTTCCCCTTTTATATCGGTTGACATTTGAGTCATCATTTGTTGCATTAATTTTAACATGTTATTTTCACTGATACTATTCCCTGTATTAACCCTTGATGTACTAGCCTCTACTATTGGATTGACTTCCATATTTGTTACATTGTCACCTTGTTCTAATCTAATTACCTCCATTTTATTAAGGTTTCTTGCTGGTTTTTTAAAACCTGACCTTAAATTCATGAACTAAAAAGTTTCCTTGTTATATAAGCCCTATCGAGCTCCACGTTGACGCGTCAATTGTTATATAACGTCCCACTTGGTACGTCAATTGAAATATTTATATGATAAATTTAATATATAACTTACCTCACAAACGTCAATATTTGACATACAAATATTGTTCAGTTATATCTTTCTAATTATTTAAATATTTGCTCCGGCTAGTCAGTAAAGCTAAAGAAATACTCCTTACCCTCAGCTGAATGGTGCTTCTTAATAACAAGTATTACTGCTTGTTCAAATATCTGATTAATATATAAAGTAATTTTACAGTTACTTTCAGGTCTTTACTGATATTTTAAATATCTTAACGACATTCATATATGCTTATTTACTTATCAATGACGTAAGGATAGTCAGTTTGTTTTATATAACTTTTAATAAATATTTAAAACCCAAAATCCCTAATTTACAAATCCCAATCTTAAATTAAATCAAAAAGGTTATAATTTCAAAATATAATGGCCTAAACTCGCCGAGTACTCAGAACACGAAAAGAATTTAGATAAATAATAATAATTCTTAGTTCTAAATACAATTTCCTTAATATTAAACACACAATTTAAATATTCTTGAAGTATTCCCAAAAGTTGTTCGAAAAGTTATGAAACAAACACTGACCTTAGCGTCGCTTTAGCGTAACCTGATCAGCAACCTATAGAATTCCTCTGCAAACGAAGCAGGACAGCTAACAGTAACTGGCTGGTTGAAATCTCCAATCCCCTTCCAAAAAGCTCTTTGGATATGTTGCTATCTCCCAGATAGCACTTCTCAATTGAATGCACAACACTCACGTAAACACTGACTCTACGTTAAGTATATTGTAAGTTATTTACTTTGTAATATAACTTCAATATGATATTGCAAACACTTCAATTATGTCGACTTGATAGACGGTTTGATTTGTTGAATTTAATTTGTGTCATTACCAGATACTTTCTGTGTAATGATCTTTTACTTAAATTCAAATAAAAATACCAATTGGTTGGGATTGAACCACCATCGGTTTTAATATGACCGTCTCGAGTCGAATTTCAAATTGAACTTTCTTATAATATTGTTTATTTACTTCTCTTTGGTTATCCGTAACTATTCACAACATATCGATTGTACATAAACTTTTTAAATTAACTATCTGGATATATTTTATATGAATAAATGTGCCATGCAGACTGCATGTAACATTACAGGCTGATGTTAAAGTTTTCTATGACTTCCAAAGCTGTTATTGAAAATTTACAGATTCGTCGGGGTCTTCGTTATTGTGATTTTCTTCATTGAGATTCAGATGACGGAAAAAGTCTGTTTCAGGTAAACAGAAAAAATCTGTGGTTGGATCTAACGTGCTAAAATTGTTTTCACAATTTTCAAATATTTCTTGTTCATAATAAGGATCTTGTTCATATTCAGGGAAATTTGAACTTGATTGTTGAGAAGTGACATTTTCATTGAATACTTCTTCAGAATGAAAATTTCTTGGTTGGCTGGACTGTCTTATTACATTTTGGGAGTTTGCACGGAATTTATTCGGGTTAGTTAATTGTTGTGCTAACTTCCATGGGTTCTGGTCGAAAAGAGGGTTTAAAATGTGGTTTTTGTGCAAAAATATTATTTTGGGGGGTTTGAAAATTTCTTGATTGATTAAAATTTCTATTAGGATTTAACTGCGATTGTCTGAACTGCGATGGATTGAACTGCAAAATTGTCTGGATTGCGATTGATTGAAACGGGGTGTGTATAAATTTCGCGCTTGAGCATTTTGTGTAAAATAATTTGGGTTGAAGTTGTGTGTAGCACACAGCTTTGATGGTTTTTGGTTTAAATTTGAAAATTGTCTATTATTTTGGGTTTGAGAGCATTGCAAGAGCTTCTTCTAAAGATTTGGGGTTACGGCGTCTAATGAAACTACTTAAATTTTCATTTAGTCCGCTTACAAAAGTTCGGAAAGCTAAGGCTTTATTAGCTTCTAATTTATGATCTTTTATTACTTGAGTTTCGTCGCCTAATGAAACTTTCGAATTATATATAGCTATATGTGTCCTGCCTTTATTGAAAAATTCCATGGGGCTATCTTTATTTTGTTTTAATTTTGTCAAATATATTAGTAAATTGAGTTCGGGTCTCTGGTTTCCAAAATTTTCGATTAGAACTATTTTTAATTCATTCCAAGTATCGTAATGATCTCCAGTAATAACTTCTAAAGCTTGGCCTTTAAGCTTGTTCCTAACTGAGGAAATTATTAATTTGTTAATGTAATAATTTGGTTCGTTAGTACAAAATTGAGTGATTATTACTTCTGTTGATCTTATAAATTCTGATAGTGTTGCTGGATTTTCATTGTAAGTTGAAATTTCGTTTAGCAATGATACGCTAAAATGAGAGAAAAATACTACTGGGTTTGTCATATTGTTAATTCTATTATTATTTAAAAATCGCAGATTACTATTTTGTGAAAGATTTCTATTGCGGGGAGATCTTTATCTGTCCCTTGACATTAATATTTAAATATTTCAGGAATCGAGAACACGGCACAAGTTTTATTAAGGTGTTATTATATGTTAGTACTTATGAATAAACCTAACCACGGTTCCTACGCACAGGCACGAAGTCGGCTGGCAAAATTATACACACCAGATCTTCATCTCATATGGCACCTGCCTAAACTTAAAGTTAAAATTCTAAAACTATGTTAGTATCGTTTTAAAGTTATTATTTCGATTCACTTTGATTTAATTTACTTTACTTGATGTAGCAAGTAAAGTTACAAAAAACTTAATAATTGGAATTTTCTTACTTCGTTCCTTTGTGTTGATCATTTGCTGATCGGGGGTGGTTTCAATAACCAGATGTCCTCGATGGACTGGTGATCTCGATGATCAGAGAATTCTGCCAGCGGCGATGCTTACCGGGGCGATGTTTGTCCCGTCGAAGACTTCGCTGCTCAGTAGGGGTTGTTCCGAGTTCACGACTTTGCGGGTCCCAGGGGGGTCAGTTGATCTTCGGCTTGCCTCAAGGCGATGTTTGTCCCTTCGATGGCGTCGCTGCAAGATCTCCGGAACGTTGGTAATCGCAGCAAAGTAATAAAATACACGGAATTTGGGTTATTTGATTTTTAAACTGCCCAAATTCCTCCACGTATCCACAATACTGTGCCAGTTTCGTTTGGTAAACTAGGAAACGAGTTTTTAAAAAGCTTTATTTTACCATGAAGCATATATAAACATCGGAGCTTAAGAGCGACTTAACACTAAGAGCGCCAACTTAAGACTTCCTTACAGTAAGAACGACAATTTAAGACTAAAGCATACAGACCACGCAAAGCAGGAAGCAAAAAGTTATCTTATCTAAATTATGCTGGCTTGCTGCAGATTAGCGACTACCGCCGATCCACATGTTACTTACTAAGCTATTCTAATGATATAATTCGCGCTCGAGTTACGTGCACCTGCTTATCAAGAACACGACGCCACGCTGATAAGGCACATCCCAGCTCATCGTTATCTCTTTGCCACATTGCAAATTATGTAAAATGTTAGATTCATTCTTTGCTTGTTTGTAACAGAGTTAAGACGGTTTTTGCTTTTACCTGTAATTACAAAATAAAGTTAATTTTTAAAAAACTGTTTTTTCGATATAATAATTTAACTGGCGCAGTCGGTAGGATAGTGCGCGGTTGTGGAAAATCTCTTTCGCATCGTGTCGGAAAATTAGAGACTTTTCGCGACTTTGGAGTTTCAATCCCTTCAGCGTAGATCCTGAACCATTCCTTCGAGGACATCGAAAACAGCATCTCTGTAAGCAGCAAAGGATCGGAAAAGGAACACGAAGGTCTACATACCAAGTAGGTGCCAAATTTTTTTTTGCCTTTCCCAGACCCTCTGTTTAAAGACTTTGGGGAAGATAGGGTAGTGTGCAGTCTATTGCAGACCATTTAGTATTTAAGAGGATATTTTTGAATAAAACGTTCGATTAATATTTAACAAATAAGAAGTAATTATAATTATTATCGATAAAATATTCTTTATGATTGAAATTGTTGGATCAGTTAAATAACCTTACGTTTCAAGAAAATCCAACAAGTTCTGACATTGTTCAAATTGAGGCAGGTTATTCTAATAGTGAGAATAATACAGCATTAAATATGACGAATACTAATCAAACTAATCAACCAAACCAACCAGCTCAAGTGAACTGGAATCTTTTTAAGTCTAAAATAGAGATTATTAAACCTTTTGATGGCGACAGTGATACTTTCACTGTCTGCGAAAGTTTAATTGCAAGTTATAGTAAATTTAAAGACCCAGAGCTTGATCAACACATTTTCGAATGCATCCAAGAAAAGTTAATTGGTAGGGCAGAAGCGATGGTAGGTAATAGAGTAGAATTGAATACCTGGTCGAGTTTAAAAGAGACTCTAGTGCAGTGTTTTTCGGACCGTAGGGATTTGAATTGCTTAGTGCAAGAATTAACCAGAAATAGGCAGTATAAAGGTGAACACGTTTACTAAATTTACTAAATTTCGGTAGCCGTCTCCAATTACTAAGAAGCAACGTTGCACAAAGAACAAGCAACGATGTTAAACTTAGTGAATCAGAAAAATTATGTCGAATCAATCATTATGATAAAATTGCACTTGATACGTTTATTGCAGGTTGCACTGGTATTTTAAAAAATAACATGCATTTAAAAAAGCCAGCTTCCTTAGAAGATGCCATGGCATACGTTAATGAATTTGAGAATTTTGAAAGACTTCACGGTAGTTTAAGCGATAACAGTAAACAAAACTTCAAAATTAATTTTGGCAGTAATAGAAATGTGTACCCAAAGAACATTCAAAACAATGCGTCATACTCTCAACCGAATGCGTTTCAATCGCACTTTAATGTCCCTCAAAATTTGAAAAACCAAAATTTCTCAGTAAAGCCAGTATGGACCAATCAGCCTATAAATATCCAACCCAAACAACAACCTCCTAGAAGATACCCCACTAACCGGGAAGTTTTTGGTCCACCTCGTAATGTATTTAGACCAAACCAAATTCCAACAAACCAATTGCATAAACCGGAGCCCATGTCAACGACATCGAGACATCCAACAACGTTTTCGAAAAGATCCCCTACGCAACAGTTTAATAAATCGCAGTCTTGAAATCAAAACTCTCAAAACCAGTTCCAAAATTTTCAATCATACCCTAACCAACAAAGACCAAACTTTATTTTTGAAGAATTACACGCAAATGAATGCGATAGCGAGAACTTAGATTCTTGCAATGTATTGATTCAGAAACTTTTAATTATGATGAGATACAAAATGATCCTTTAGAGGAGCAGTATCAAAATTGCGAAAACGATTACAATAATGAACAATACTACGGAAATAACATTGAATTGGATACCACTCTAACTGAAAATTTTTCCTTGGACAGCCGAACACAAAAACAAACCTAGCAGAAATAAATATCTCCTCCCATAATGCGTTACCTTACGTAGAAATTAAAAACTCGAAATTAAAATTATTGATTGATCGAGGTAGTTCTAGGTCAATTATTAAACCGTCTGTAGTAGACGATTTTTATCCGCAAACAATTTATCACGCTAATACCGTAATAAAAACAGCTATTGGGAATAAAAACGTTGGATATCAAGCAATGATACCAGCATTTTCGGAATTCCATAGCGACCACGAAATTGATTTCATTTTATTTGATTTTCACGATTATTTTGACGGAGTAATAGGCTTAGCAGATCTTATTCAAATAAATCTTAATATTGATTTAGTTAACAAAAAATAAATAGGGCCGCATGTGCAAATTCCGTTTAAATTTCGACAACCCGTTGATGTTAATTTTTCGTTTTCGGTAAATCCCGAAGAGAAATTGATTAAAAATCTCCCAGTTACTGTGTATAATGGAGAAATTTTAGTTAACGCACGTAATATTGATGAACTTTTCATTCCACACGTTTTAACTTATGCTAACAATGGTTACGCACCCGTAGAAATACACATCCAACGCAAAGAACAATTTCAGTAACCTTAAACGAACCTCTATCAACAATTCGCTTTGAACCGTCTTTGTATGAAACTTATAAATTCGAATCATTCCCTAACCCTTGCGAAACAACAAACTCCCAAGTTGACAAAAGTAGCATAAAAGACCTAATACGTACCGATCACATGAATCAAGAAGAGAAAATTACCATTATTAATCTTTGTAACCAATTTTCAGACATTTTTCTTAAACCAGGCGATAAACTAACTTTTACTTCTAAAATTAAGCACGCGATAAAAACTACAGACGAAATACCAGTACACACCAAGTCATATAGATACCCATACGTACATAAACAAGAAGTGCAACGACAAATTCAGGAAATGTTAGAAAAAGGAATCATTAGGCCATCTTATAGCCCGTGGTCGTCCCCTAATTGGATAGCCCCGAAAAAAATGGAAGCATCGAGAAAACAAAAATGGAGACTAGTCGTGGATTATCGCAAAATTAACGAAAAAACAATTGATGAAAGGTACCCCTTTCCTAATATTAACGAACATTTTGAATATTTAAGGGTTCCATATGGATTAAGAAACGCGTCGTCAACGTTTCAGAGAGTGATGGACGAAGTTTTAAAAGATCTACAAAATAAAATATGTATGGTTTATATGGACGACATAATTATTTTTAGTACAAGTTTGCAAGAACATGTTCAAAATTTAAAATTAGTATTTTCCAAATTACGCGAAGCACAACTAAAAGTTCAGTTAGATAAATGCGAATTCTTGCAGAAAGAAGTAGAATATTTAGGGCATGTTGTGACACCAGATGGCATCAAACCAACCAAAAAGAAAATAGAAGCTATCAGAAAATTTCCCATTCCACGTACACAAAAAGATATCAAATCATTTCTGGGCTTGTTAGGTTATTATCGTAAATTTATACAGAATTTTGCTAAATTAACCAAGCCAATGACGCAATGTCTTAAGAAAAATCAAAAGGTAGAACACACCAAAGGATTTATTGAATGTTTCAATATATTTAAAAATATACTAACTTCGGAACCAGTATTAGCTTACCCAGACTTCGACAAATCCTTCGAATTGACGACAGACGCATCCAATTATGCTGTGGGTGCTGTACTCTCTCAAAATAATCATCCAATTTCTTATGCATCTAGAACGCTAAATCCAGCCGAAATAAATTACTCGACTATTGAAAAAGAACTCTTTGCTATCGTGTGGAGTTGTAAATATTTTAGACCATGTCTTTTCGGCCAAAAATTTGTAATTCTAACAGACCATAAGCCGTTACAATGGTTATTTTCACTCAAAGAACCAAATTCACGTTTAATTAGGTGGCGTTTAAAATTAGAAGAGTTCGATTATACTATTAAATATAAAAAAGGTAAAAACAACCAAGCAGCAGACTCTCTTTCGAGAAATCCACCAGATTTCGATTTTAACCCTTTAGAAACCTCTTCTATTGACAATAATCTAGGAGATATTGATCAAGTAATTCAAGAAGCACTAAACGAAAATCAACCAATTCCATATTTGGATAATTATACCATTTCCGAAATACTGGAATCATTAGGTGAAAATCATCCAAAAGTTAATGTAATTTCTGATATCCAAATTAAACCCCCTGTAACAATACAACAAAACGACGAAAATGATCTAGAAACAGTACATACATCTTAAGAAAATCCTATTTGTACTATACCCATAACAGAATGACCTTTAAACACATATAAAAATCAATTGTTTATAACAAACGGCGACATCGATTCAGTACAATGTCGAAAAACGGTAATTTTTGAAAATTCAAGGTTCTACATAACGTTGCCGAAAAATAACGTCAAATATCACGTTATGCAACTTCTTAAAGAGTACATAGATCCTAAGCAAATATATGCCGCTTACTTTCAGCATTCGTCATTACCCAAAATGTTTGCTCTAACCGTTCAAGAAATATTTAAAAATTCGTCTTTTAAGTTTATTCACTATACTAAATTTCTTACAGACGTAGAAACGCTAGAAGAACAAAAACGAAAACTTGAATACTATCATATTAGCAAATCCTGTCATAGAGGAATAAATGAAATGAAAATGTCTTTTGTAACGTTTCGCTCTGGTTTGAAATGCATTTTTAATAATATATAATATTAGAGCATTTAAAACGCCGCAACAATCGGTTTGCAACAATCGGAAAGTTTCAGCTCGCGCTCGAGTCGCACCAGTTCCTCGCTGTGCGCAAACGAAACGAACGCGCACATTGATACGAGAGGAGGAAACGCGATAAGCTATAAAACCACATCGCGCAGCGAGCTCAAGGAGATCTTGACCAGAATTTAAGCGGGCTTCCAGCCGCCCTCAGCGGCTGGCGCCCCAGAACATCCCGGATCTCCAACCTAAATTAACCAGGGCCTTCAGCCAAACTTAGGCCAGAAACCGACCTTAAGAATTCGAAATATTAACTCGATTTTTCCCCAGGTACCTGCCTATATAAACGTATTTCTGGACTCGGACTGCGTTTATTAGGATTTATTTGTAAATTGAAATCAATAAGTTTGATTCGCACAACTCTGGGAATCGGATTGTGCAAGTTTTATTCTTACAATTCCGTAAAATTTGTCACGAGCGTTCGCATACGAATTAAGCTTATATTTGGGCTATCGAAATAACTTAATTTCGTGGGCGAGCAATCCAGGTAAACTTACGGAACGAATAAATCCCAATTGAACTTGGCTGGAATATCGGCGAGTTTCAATTGAGTTTATTCCGTAGGAATAAAACTAACATTCAAATATAACATCCACGAACACTGAAATAACAATAAATTCAAATCCAGTAAAGTCACGAAAGACCTGTCAAAATATAATTAATTTCAAGAGTACATCCGAGTACATTAAAGTAAAGTCAGTTTGAATCACAGAATTAAAAATTACAAAACCAGTCCCTTATTTTACACGGGGTTAAACAAAGTATTGCAAAAGTCAAAACTCACCGACCCTGTTAAAATGTTTACGGTGTGTAGATGACCTCCGCACGTGTCGGAGCGTAGATAACAGTAGAAAGAATTCGACCTCGGGTCAAAGGCTAAATGCACATCCTGTCTATCACTAGAACGTGCACTTGCATAGATATTAACATAGATCAAACAACTCGTAATTTCAATCAAGTCACTTTATAGTTGAAGTAATTTTGAAGCTCCCGATTATTTACATCAGTACTAAACTGTAATTTTTAATTTGTTTTGGGATTACTGGACTGCCAACGCAAACGTGAGAACTCTCGATTGTCCAACAACCTGGCGTCGTAAATACCACGGTCTTACACCGGCGTGAGGAGGGCAGCCTACCTGTCCAGTAACTAACCAAAGGATTAACGCAAAACAAATTATCTTGTACCTCTTGTAATTGTACCGGATAGCATTGCACTTTAACCTAAAGATGTTAATGGACGAAAATGGCACAAGATATCGAATATTATGTTAACAACTGTGAAACATGTTTAAAAAATAAATACGACCGAAATCCTCCAGTAATTAAATTCAACCTTACTCCAACAACTTCAAAACCCTTGGAACACATTCATGTAGACACATTTAAAATAGCTAACGAAAGTTATTTGACTATTATTGACGCATTTTCACGCTACGGTCAAGCGTACCAATTGGATTCTGTCACAGGCATAGCAGTAGTGGAAAATCTTTTAAATTTCATTTCACACCACGGTTTACCTCAAAAAATAACGACTGACTGTGATACCGAATTTAAGAATCAAGATCTAGAAAATTTCTGTAAATTGCATCGTATAGAACTCCACTACACAACTCTAAAAAAAGTAATTCAAACTCCCCAGTGGAGCGATTTCATTCCACTCTAATTGAACATTTTCGTTGTTTAAAAGAAGATCACAAAAATCTCAATTCAAACCAGCTTATGAAGCGAGCTATATTAGGTTACAGTAATGCAATTCACAGTGTCACAAAATTCACCCCGTTCGAAGTTTTAAAAGGTCACATCAATAATACCAACTACATTCAGGACCATAAAGAAACATCCAACAAATTATATGAAAAAATCAAAGACGCTAATGAAAATGCAAAAGAAAATATTATTTCCAAACACAATGAAAATCGAAATGCTCCTCCAAATTTCGCAAATCAAAAAGTTGCATATTTGAAAACAGAATTTCGAGATAAAAAGTTACCAAAATTTAAAAAGGCTAAAATACTAGAAGAAACTGACATTAAGTTAATCACGGACAAAGGGACATACCATAAAAATATTGCTAGAAAACCTAAAATTAATTCCTTGTTACAGGAACCTAAGCGAAATGAGGCTACTAACCTTATTCCTGGTCCTTCAGATATTACGAGTTCGTAGTATAGATGAGGATATTAAAATCAAAACAATTGACAACCCTATACTTCCTATACAGTTAGGAAATGCTAGATTAGTTTATAGTAAGCACACATTTTTGCATTACTTAGATTTAAACGTAATTATTAATCAGTTAAATAACCTAAAGAAACAATTTTTCGTAGTTAGAGATAGTATAAGCAAAGTAAATATTACAAACCCTATATCCTATCACGGCTTAGCCGAAGGCATGTTACTCAGATCAGAATATTTAATTCAAACAACTCAACAGAAATTCGAAAATCTGCACCCTCATATTCGAAATAAAAGAGGCGCAATTAATGGCATAGGCAAAATCAATAAGTGGCTTTTTGGCAATCTTGATGCAGACGACGAAAAACGTTATGAGCACGCTATTAATGTACTAGAACAAAATCAGAAGGACTTACCGCATGAAATAAATTTACAAACTTCTTTATCCAAAAAATTAATTGCCAACTACAATAAAACAATAATAATCTTATATATATTTCTAAAAGTCCTGACTGACTCATCAACGCCCAGCCCAAACCCTTGGACCTAGAAAGCTGAAATTTTGTACAGGGGTTCCCTTTATGATTTATACAAGGAATAAGGAAGGATATTTCGAAATTCAACCCCTAAAGGGGTAAAATGGGGGTTCCAATTTTGTATGGAGAAATAATATTAAATAGCCATTTCGACTTGAAACTTCGTAGGAGTACTCCTAAAAACAAATAAGCAAACACATATTTTGTAATTTTCCGAAAATCAAACCCTTAGGGGGTGAAATGGGGTAAATAAGCCTAAAATACGATATGGGTGTCGTTATTGAGGTTTTTTGGAACGTTGATTGCGAAAATGGCATTTATTTTTAAGTCCAAGAAGGTGGACATGACATAAGGGAAGGGACGGGACGGGACGGGACTGGACTGGACTGGACGGGACGGATTGGACGGAAATGAACTGGACGAGACTGGACGGGAAAGAAAGGGACGGAACGGGACGGGACGGGACGGAAAGGGAAGGGAAGGGAATGGATGGGATCGAAGGGGTGGGGCCGGGACGGGAAGGGACGGGACTGGACGGGACGGGACGGGATTAGACTGAACGGGAAAGGAAAGGACGGGACGGGAAGGGACGAGACGGGACGGGGCGGGACGAGACGTAAAGGAAAGGAAAGGGATGGGATGGAAGGGGAGGGGGGTTCCAATTTTGTATGGAGAAATAATATTAAATGCCATTTCGACTTGAAAATTCGTAGGAGTACTCCTAAAAACAAATAAGCAAACACGTATTTTGTGATTTTCCGAAAATCAACCCCTTAGGGGGTGAAATGAAGTAAATAACCCTAAAATACGATATGGGTGTCGTTATTGAGGTTTTTTGGGACGTTGATTGCAAAAATGGCATTTATTTTTAAGTCCAAGAAGGTGGACATGACATAAGGGAAAGAACGGGACTGGACGGGAGGAGAAGGGACGGGACAGAGCGGGACGGAACAGGACGAGACGGAAAGGGAAGGGATGGGATCGAAGGGGTGAGGCCGGGACGGGAAGGGACGGGACTGGACGGGACGGGACGGGATTGGACTGGACGGGAAAGGAAGGGACGGGACGGGAAGGGACGAGACGGGACGGGGCGAGACGAGACGTGAAGGAAAGGGAAGGGATGGGATGGAAGGGGAGGGGGTTCCAATTTTGTATGGAGAAATAACATTAAATAGCCATTTCGACTTAAAACTTGGTAGGAGTACTCCTAAGAACAAATAAGCAAACAAGTATTTTGTGATTTTCCGAAAATCAACCCCTTAGGGGGTGAAATGGGGTAAATAACCCTAAAATACGATATGGGTGTCGTTATTGAGGTTTTTTGGGATGTTGATTGCAAAAATGGCATTTAATTGTAAGTCCAAGAAGGTGGACATGACATAAGGGAAGGGACGGGGCGGGACTGGACTGGACTGGACGGGACGGACTGGACGGGACGGGACTGGCCGGGACGGGACTGGACGGGAAGAGAAGGGACGGAACGGGACGGGACGGGACAGGGCGGGGCCGGACGGGACGGGACGGAAAGGGATGGGACTGGACGGGAGAAGGGACGGGACGGGGCGGGACGGAATGGGACGAGACGAAAAGGGAAGGGAAGCGATGGGATCGAAGGGGTGGGGACGGGACGGGAAAAGACGGGACGGGACTGGACTGGACGGGAAAGGAAGGGCTGGGACGGCAAGGGACGAGACGGGACGGGGCGGGACGGGGCGGAAAGGAAAGGAAAGAGGTGGGATGAAAGGGTAGGGGACGGGTCGGGACGGGATGGGACGGTACGGAGACGTTGACGGAGAAAGGGACGGGGAAGGGGACGGGAATAGGATGGGATGGGATGGGATGGGATGACAGAAAACAATTAGTCATTATTTAATGCACAAATAACGAACGTCGCGCGAACGAAGTCGCGGGTAACAGCTAGTATTAAATAAAAACCAAGAAAAACTTGAAAATGACAAAAACTTTCCAGGCAGCAGTTCAGAATACTATTAATGACCTCAGTACTTACATTACTTTTCAAGGCCCAATCTCTCAATTAAATTTAGACTGTCAAATCTTAATACCTTTCATAGACAATATAGAAAATGCTGTAGTATTCTCGAAATTGAATACCCTGCATAATTCAATAATATCAAGTTATGAACACCGAGAGATGCTCAATTACTTAGAAAAAATATACAGTAAAACAGAAATTCCGAAATTCAAAAATCTCCTCACGTACTACCAATTTTTGGGAACGCAAGTAACTTTTGTAAACTCTAAATTAGTTTTTGCTATACACGTCCCTATAATAGGAACCGAAGTCCTGGACTTCTACCGTCTTTATCCAATTATCCAAACCCACCAAATTATTATTCCAAAACACTAGAAGAAACATTTTATTGCACCGAAAACTTCATTGTGGAAGACAACTGCACCCTTAGGCTTCTCGAAGGAAATCCAGCGAAAAACTGTCACGCCCTCGAAATATTTATAGAAGAGTCCATCATCAAGCAAGTCACCCAAGAAGAAGTGTTGATAATTCCTGCAAATCAAGAAAGGCTGTTTTCCAAATGCAAATCGGACCAATATTTAGAAATAAATCTTCCATCTCCAATAAAGATTCCCAAATTGTGCGAAATCCAATTGAACGGCAAGAAATTTATAAATGACGTTAAATTGCAACAAGGCAAACCGCTCATTTTACCGAAGTTTGGCATAGGACACTGACATTTTGAAGCAACACAAAACTTCAAATTTTAAAAAACTGGTCATAGAAGAAATTTACCAAATTAGTGAAATCGCAAGACAACTAACACCAATCAAGCAGATCGTTCATCCGGCAAACACCACCCCAATTATTAGCACCCTGATTGGTCTACTAATTCTCGCAATCATTGTGCTGTTTATGTTAACGTTTAGAAAACAATGCAAAATCATTGGAAAGTCCAAAGGCAGCCGAAAACGAAAATCAAAATGAAGCTGAAGAAGTGGAAATGGGCCAGAATCCAAAAAACAACTCCGTTATTTTTTCATCTTAAGGAGGGAAGAGTTACGTGCACCTGCTTATCAAGAACACGACGCCACGCTGATAAGGCACATCCCAGCTCATTGTTATCTCTTTGCCCCATTGCGAATTATGTAAAATGTTAGATTCATTCTTTGCTTGTTTGTAACTGAGTTAAGACGGTTTTTGCTTTTACCTGCAATTACAAAATAAAGTTAATTTTTAAAAAGGTATTTTTCCGATTTAATCATTTAACTCTCGCCTGAGTTATGACTTTTTGCACTTTTTTATGTTATCAGGGCAGTCTGTAGTTAGAACTCATAATAGTAACATGTGCTTTACGTAATAATTGTAATCCTTGTCAAAATAAAGTTGTTTTTAAAAAGGACCTTACGGCAATTCGTAATTTAAGTTATATATATATATATATATATATAGGTTTGTGGTGAATGCATAGTTTAGATGTTATATTATGAATATATATACGGATGGGGCCATATTTATATATAACAGCAATGAGATAACATGCACAAAATAAAATGCTTGGGTAAGAACGAGATGACCATACGAAATAAAATATTTTAGTAGGCACAAGTACTTGACATATCATAATTAAAATGAGCGTCAAGCCTACTCGCATGTTTGCTACTATGTTTATCTCTTTCTTACTCAAGCAATACGTGTTATTTTCTTGTTCATATAATTTTGGCGTAATCGGTATAAATCTCTATAGTAAGTAGTTAAATACTCTCAATGGTATGTAATTACCACTATTTCTCAAAAAATATATTTATAACTAGTAAATACTTTTTGCGTAAGTAATTTAAACGTCCAATATGTCATCTTTTTAGAATAATTAAATACTTGTAGGATATTTAAATACTCTAAAAATATGTAAATAGTATTTAAAAGTATTTAAACACTTTAAAAAATGTATTTAAATACTAAATACTTTGCAAAGTATATACACCTACAAATACAGCACATTAA
The DNA here is from genome assembly GCA_940337035.1 of Agriotes lineatus. Taxonomy (NCBI): domain Eukaryota; kingdom Metazoa; phylum Arthropoda; class Insecta; order Coleoptera; family Elateridae; genus Agriotes; species Agriotes lineatus. The sequence continues at coordinate 195,498 of CALNHX010000448.1, read as the reverse complement.
AAAGTATTTAAATACTACAAAATATTTAAATAAAGAAAGTATTTACAAATAAAACTACTGCCCAACTTCATAAAAACTAAAATGTGAAAACCTCTTTCTATACTTACCTGGCTTGTAAAACTGTAAAATAACAAATAACAAGTAAATATGCAGTACCATACTAAACATTAAGATTTTATTGTCAATAAAGAATGTTACATAATTGACACTTAAAGGAAAGTTTAAATTAAAATTAATTTTAACAACTTCCAACTAGAGGGATATATAGCATAAAATGTATGCCTTAGCCAGCCCTTATTTGTTACATAAGCTATAAGTGAGGTATAATGGTGGTACGTTAAAGCTGGTTGCAAACACATAACGAATAGCTAAATGTATGATTCTATGCAAGTATAGTCTGTTCAATAAACATAAAAACACAAAGTGGCCTATGATTTCTAAAATTTCGTGAGTGTACTTCCAAAATGCATCTTTTGTCGAGGAATGTACTTACAAAAAGTTACTAAAACAAATAGGTTAAGAGTGTGACATTTAATTAGCATCTGTCATAACTACTTTTAAGGATGTTAAACAAATACTGTGTTGGATACTATTGATGTAGCATTTATTAATAAGTATTTTTATTACATTTTATAAAAGTTCAGGCAAGAATTTCCAGAATAGTATGTACTTTGACACTGAATTAATGATATTTATTAATTGTCATTTTTAAATTCAAAGTCACCTTTATGCAGATATGGAAACCTTTGCAAAACAAAATACAGAATCCCTAGCAGACAAATTTTACGAGTATGCCAACTTCAAAAAAATTTATGTTTTTGTGTTTACTGAATGGCCTATATATTTAATACTTAATCCTGAGCTCCAACATAACTTATGTATACTTGTAACACCACATTTAAATATGACAGTACAATCACTGGTGAAGTGATTGTAAAAGGAAAAATATGAGAATAGTGAACATGCTTTTCTTCAATAGTCAGGCCTACGCTAGTCATAAATGTCCTTATTTGTGAATATTCACAATGTGTCTGAGACGTAATTTTAAGACATTGTGCAATTTTCTCCCTCTTGATCAATGCTAATACCTTTTATTCAATCACTCATATCACTCCAAAGTTATCTTTTCTTTTTAAACTTAATTTCAATGCCTCTAATTCTCATACGTATGTGTTTTCCTATGTGCAACTAAATAACTTTTATGAACTGCTTTAAATTTGCAAATTCAACTAGAAAAAGGTTTTTCTCCTGTATGCATTTTCATGTGTTTAACTAAATAACTTTTCAGAGCTGCTTTATACTCACAAATAGAACATGAATAAGGTTTTCCTCCTGTATGTGTTTTCATATGTGTAACTAAATTACCTTTCCGAGATGCTTCATATTTACAAATCGAACATGAATAAGGTTTTTCTCCGGTATGCGTTTTCATATGTGTAACTAAATAACTTTTCAGAGCTGCTTTATACTCGCAAATAGAACATGAAAAAGGTTTTTCTTCTGTATGCGTTTTCATGTGCTTCAGTAAAACAAATTTATCTGCCGCTTTATACTCGCAAATAGAACATGAATAAGGTTTTTCTCCTGTATGCATTTTTATATGTCTAACTAAACTACTTCTTTGTACTGCTTTATAATCGCAAATACAACATGAAAAAGGTTTTTCTCCTGTATGCATTTTCATATGTGTAACTAAACAACTTTTATAACTTGATTTATACTGACAAAAAGAACATGAATAAGACTTTTCTCCTGTATGCACTTTCATATGTGTAACTAAATGACTTTTCAGAGCTGCTTTATACCCGCAAGTAGAACATGAATAAGGTTTTTCTCCTGTATGTGTTTTCATATGTCTAACTAAATTACTTTTCCGAGCTGCTTCATATTTGCAAATAAAACATGAATAACGTTTTTCTCCTGTATGCGTTTTCATATGTGTAACTAAATGACTTTTCAGAGCTGCCTTATACTCGCAAATAGAACAAGAATAGGGGTTTATTCTTGTATGTGTTTTCATATGTCTAACTAAATGATGTTTCTGAGCAGCTTCATATTTGCAAATAGAACATGAATAAGGTTTTTCTCCTGTATGCGTTTTCATATGTGTAATTAAATGACTTTTCATAGCTGCTTTATATTCGCAAATAGAACATGAATAAGGTTTTTCTCCTGTATGAGTTTTCATATGTCTAAATAAAAAACTTTTATGAGCTGCTTTATACTCGCAAATAGAACATGAATAAGATTTTTCTCCTGTATGCGTCTTCATACGGTTCACTAAATCACCTACAAAATAAATAAAATGTTTCACTTGTACGGGTTTCCAAACAGTTAACTAACTTACATTTCCCTGCAAATTTATCTTCATAAATGGAAGATGTGTAAAATTGTTCCGTTTGAGTTATCATATGTTCCAAGAAATTACTCTTGTCTTTTGCTTCATATTCTCGGAGCTCGCAACCTGATTGTTCTTCGAGGTGGTTTTCATTTTTTGCACACATATCAAACAATTCATTTTTTATATCAACTTCCTCTTGTTTAATATCCAATTCGTGATAAGTCGTATTGTCGATAGTATCTTGAACGATCTGTTGCTGAACATGTAAGTTTGCCACTACTTTACTTTCATTGTTTGTCAGTGGTTCATGTAACATGCTGGCTACTTCATTCGGCAAATTATATTCAACTGAGTCATGTTCCACGTCCATTATTCTAAATAATCCGATACATGCAATATCTGAAAATACAATGTACAACGAAGTTCGGTTAGGTGAACTTGGTTATCCTTAAAAATATTCCTATTCTAGGTCTTACTTACATGGTGCAAAATGAAATTTTACGAAGTAACTCGTTTAGAGAATGGGCTAGCAACAAAGGCAACACTGAATTTGACTACTGCTAAAACACCATCGGCGGCCATTACAGTCTGACAAAATTGGTTAAATCAAATTGAATTCAAAAGGACTACTGTGGTATACAGTGTGTCCCGCAACATGACCGCCGTAACGTGCCGCGATGCCTTTGTGTTAATGTATTATCTTACATAAAACATTTCTACATGCACATATATTTGAGCGTTTTCTCAAACTAATTGTCAAATTCAAATTACGGTTGTCGCAAAAAATTGGCACACGTGTTTTTTCCCAATGTAAACTCATCTAGAATAAAATCTGCGGAACCTGTGCCTTTCAACTAAGGCGGCCCGGTCACTGAGACGGTTCGATTACGACGCAGCTCACAAGAAACTGTTATGTGTTTATGTACTTCACTGCACTGGCGGATCTAACGGGGTGTCAATGGGGTCAATTGACACCCCCTTGGTTCTCTTAAAAAAATATAATCGGATAAAAAGTGGAGTGCTTTGTTGTAATTATAAACAAAACACATCAGCTCGTAATTTAAATTTGAATTTGCCGAATGCTTTTTCAACCTTCTTCATTACTTTTTAAATCCAATAGGCGTCAATTTGCCCTCACCCCCAGCGTTGGTGGGGTTTTCGTCGCTCTTCGATGTCGGTACTGTGACCTGTCTAGTGTTTACCACCCTCCATTAGACAAAACAATGTACTGTATCTGGTGCATAGTTATCGGCGTATTTGTAAATGTTGCTAATAATATAATGTTTTCATTGTTTGTTTTAAATTGTACAACTAGTTAGTCAAAGTTTAAAATTTCCAAAGCCTGCAAAATGTTAGCCTGAAGACACACGAAGCGGTTCACGCCGAGTCGGCAGCCGACTCGGCCCATGATTCTATGTATTTAAAGCGGACTAAACACACGATGCGTCATGTAGCGAGTACGACGAGCGTACGCTCGTCCAAACCATGTGCCGAGCGCGGGTTTATTGCTTCGAGCGTACCCTCAGTCTGTGATATCTTATTACCACAGTGTACACACGACAAGCGGTTACTCGGCGGTGAGTATCATGCGCGATTGTCAAATAACTTTGTTACATATGAAAATATTTTACTTAGATGGGTAGTATCTGATTGAGAATTTGTTTTGAAGGTTATATATTGCAATGGATGCTCTCAAATAGCCTGGTTTTAATTAATTAAATTGTAAGTTAGAGCAAAATCCAATATGCACAATGCTATGTTTAATATTTTGCTATGTACGGAACTTTTGCCTGTTATCAAATTCTTAGGCTGATTAAAATATGACCTGTTCTTATTTACTTGTTCCAAAATAAATGGTTATGTGCCCTTTTAATATTTTATTTATCTGCAATTAATTATAATAAAACGCTAGCTCAAGTAGAACAACAAGCTTCTTAACTCAGGTGGGTTCTTAGTTGATTGAGAGCTACAAATTATCTGATAAAGTCCTGTTTACCTCATTTAGTTTCAATGCTCTGTAGCTAATTGTTTGCAATACGGTCAAAAATCTACAAAATGGAGTAAGTGTGCAAGTCTGCGGTATTTGACGTTTAAAACCAGTGTAATTATGATAATTCTTACGGAATCTTTGCACTTTGGCGACAATTTACATCTTTTGTTTCAGGCATTAATTTATTTCATGACGTCAGAATGGACGCGACCGGAAATTTACCACTTGTTTCTGAATGCTTCCTGTTCTTGAATCCTTCGCATAACCTCAAATTTGGGAAACCGCTTATTTTTCGAACTGCTCCTTCGCTGTAGCCGTAGAAATGCTCGAATTTTGTTAAGTAAAGTCTGGTCTCATATGCAAATACATTTCCCGGCGCTAACGTTGATATTTTTAGGCAAAATTGGTACATTTCATAATCGGCCGAACGGCTCCGGGTCCTCGAGATGACTCTGTTGGAATTTCGTCGCCGTTCTGGCCCCCTTGAAGTCAAATCTCCTGGAGACGGTGTTACCGAGCTGCACTACGCCTTGGAATGTTGATCTCTTGGCTCAGATGAGAATTTCGGTTGCAGTCGATCATCGGAAACTGGAGGTGCTCGCTTCCGAACACACAATTGGAGGCGAAAGGAAAATTTAAATTTTTAAGTTATGGATCCTGTCACAAACACTTGTACAGTGGCACGAATATGTGTAGAATAAAACTGGTTACTGTCTATACTGTTAAAACACTTTATTCTATATGAAAACAGTAATTAATATGGAGCACAAATTTGCTCTGTCATTTAATAATTTATTTCATTTGTTCTCTTTCACCGTTATTAAATCAAATTAGAATCTATCGCTATGGTTACAATACAAACGAAAATAAGTTTTGGTTAATTTAATTACATTCTAGAAAAAAGTTTGATAACATAGTTGTAAATCTTCAAATTTCTTACAAACTAAATTTATTGTCTGTTCTTAGATTTAAATATCGTTTATTTGCTCCACACACACAAACATGTTATATTATTTACTCTGCTTTTCACAACCGTTAAATGCACTGATTATATTTAGAGTTCCTTGCTTCTCAATTACTTTTCCATGTCCTTCTGCCAGCTTCTTTCAAAATTGCTTTTCCATGACCCATTGCCTGCTTTCTCATATGCTCTTTTGCAATGTACTGTTATCTTATTCTGGCTTCTTTACCTTTTTAGAATCCCCACAAGATGGTCTGTGATCGGTATATATTATAAATTTAGTTCCAAATAGATACGGTCTAAATTGTTTGGTCGCCCAAACCATAGCTAAAAGTTCTCGTTCTATAGTGGTGTACCTTTGTTCTACATCATTTAAAGTTCTTGATGCATATAAAATTGGTTTACCTTCTTGTGACCGTACGGCTCCTAAAGCGTATTTAGATGTGTCTGTCGTTAGTTCAAAAGTCTTTTCGAAATTACAGTATTGAAGTAGAAGTTCATTTGTTAAAAGTTGTTTACAATAGTCGAAATTTTGTAAAAATTCAGGTTGATACGAACCGATAAACAGATCAGATCAACAAAGAAAATGTACGTCGCCACTTAAAGCGGCGACAATACAAAGGGCCCTAAAAACATCTGTTTACCAAACCGTCGCGATCTTGCACAAACAAAGAGAAAATATATCTATTTTCAAAAACCCTCGTAGGCGACAGCAAACGAAAGGGAAAACCACCGCTAATTATTAAAACAATCCGTGAATCGACAGCGGCAACACATGCCGAGCGCGCCACATTTTTCTGGAAGCAGAAGCACCAATTTTAGCCCGAGTACAAGCTCGAATTCTTAAAATCGCCGGGGTAGGCATGCAGATTACCCACCGTCCGGCAAGGGAAATTAATACCAACGAATGTATCAGCATTGCAGATTGAATTTATTTAAATTAAGAAATTTTCACAAAAGCAATAAACTAAGACAGGGTTGTATAGTATCAAAATACGGGGAAAAATTAGACGATTTTTTTTAAGCAAGTATGAAATTTGAGCCTCAAACGGTCAACGAGCGCGCACGCAAAAATAACGTGCGCAATATATGCACGGGCATTGGGAAAATTAATTCATTCGGCGAGTTTAGCGACAAACACCCTCATATCAGGTATCAAAAGGACCGCCGTTTCGCGAGCTATGCCATGCGACACAAATCAGGTCGATAATTGATCGCGCCGCGCAATTAAACGCGATAATTCGAAATGCATCAAAAACGGTCCAAAACATCCCTTCTACCTCAACCAATGGGCTGCGAGATCGCGTCTGACAAAGGACTGACCCCTTTAAATAGTCGGACGCTGGCAGTAGGAACTCACTCAACCCAGGAGAGTCAGCCAACAGCATCCAGCCTTCCAGGACCAGCTAGCAGCTCCAGCCTTCCAAGGATCTACCAGCCCCAGCCCTCTCCAGAGCCTATCACCTTCGTTGGACATAGCTGTTTGCCGCATCCACTGGACTTAGCTGTCTACCGCATCTACTGGACATAGAGCCTGCCGCATCCACTGGACTTAGCTGTTTGCCGCATCTACTGGACTTAGCTGTCTACCGCATCTACTGGACATAGAGCCTGCCGCATCCACTGGACATAGCTGTTTGCCGCATCTACTGGACTCAGAGCCAATCGCCTTCGTTGGACTTAGAGCCAATCGCCTTCGTTGGACTTAGAGCCAATCGCCTTCGTTGGACTTAGAACCAATCGCCTTCGCTGGACAGAGAGCCTGCCGTCTTCGTGGGATTTGGACACGAAGGACCACACCAGCTTCCAACTGCGGATGCCAATCCGCCATTTTTCTTTTTCTGTACATATATGTTACCTAGTTATAAGCTTATCTGTATGTTAGTTAGTAGTGTAAATATAATAAACTTTGTTCCAATCAAATCCAGTGTCTAGCTGAGGGTAACGCCCACCCTCCTCTTCCTAACCGACGCCATTGAAGTAACCCTACCGCTGAGCTATAAACCGAAGCGTGTTAAGGTGTATGTATAATTTTGTTATCTTTTTTGAGACATACTGTTAGAAATTTTGTGATTTTGAAGTATTTATAAGACTAGTTTTAAACCAATTATTATGAAGTTTGACTACTGCTGAGGGCATTATGACATTGTTATCAAAGTTTAGTTTTGGGGCTAATTTTGAACCGTTGCTTCCGACTGCAGGAAGAGTTACAAATAGCTTTGTTCGTGGGGTTATTATGATTTGTTTTAATAAATTTTGAGTAGTTTTTAATTTGGAAAAATTGCATTCGTTTCTTTTCTGAACTTCTTGTTTGGTTTTAGAGGAGTTATAGTAAAATAGTACAGTGGTGCTTTCTGTCTGGTCTGGATATGCATCCACTGGTAGTCTATTGTTGCAGGTAAATTAGAAAGTAAGTCTGAACCTACGAGTCCAACGTATTCATTATGAAAATCAAACAATTAACATGTATGAGTACCTTCTTCTTTAAAAAGATTTGGAATAAATAAATCTGCTACAAAATTATGTCGAGTAGTTCCGTGTGATGTAGTTATTTCGAAATTGCATGAATAGATTGAATTTGGAAAATATGTTAGTGCAAATTTGGGGGAAATAATTGTTTTAGAACTGCAGGTGTCTATCATGGGTTTGTCGCCAGTGGTTGGTATTACTATATAGGGGCGATTGAATTTTGGGCTGATGTTAAAGTTTTCTATGACTTCCAAAGCTGTTATTGAAAATTTACAGATTCGTCGGGGTCTTCGTTATTGTGATTTTCTTCATTGAGATTCAGATGACGGAAAAAGTCTGTTTCAGGTAAACAGAAAAAATCTGTGGTTGGATCTAACGTGCTAAAATTGTTTTCACAATTTTCAAATATTTCTTGTTCATAATAAGGATCTTGTTCATCTTCAGGGAAATTTGAACTTGATTGTTGAGAAGTGACATTTTCATTGAATACTTCTTCAGAATGAAAATTTCTTGGTTGGCTGGACTGTCTTATTACATTTTGGGAGTTTGCACGGAATTTATTCGGGTTAGTTAATTGTTGTGCTAACTTCCATGGGTTCTGGTCGAAAAGAGGGTTTAAAATGTGGTTTTTGTGCAAAAATATTATTTTGGGGGTTTGAAAATTTCTTGATTGATTAAAATTTCTATTAGGATTTAACTGCGATTGTCTGAACTGCGATGGATTGAACTGCAAAATTGTCTGGATTGCGATTGATTGAAACGGGGTGTGTATAAATTTCGCGCTTGAGCATTTTGTGTAAAATAATTTGGGTTGAAGTTGTGTGTAGCACACAGCTTTGATGGTTTTTGGTTTAAATTTGAAAATTGTCTATTATTTTGGGTTTGAGAGCATTGCAAGAGCTTCTTCTAAAGATTTGGAGTTACGGCGTCTAATGAAACTACTTAAATTTTCATTTAGTCCGCTTACAAAAGTTCGGAAAGCTAAGGCTTTATTAGCTTCTAATTTATGATCTTTTATTACTTGAGTTTCGTCGCCTAATGAAACTTTCGAATTATATATAGCTATATGTGTCCTGACTTTATTGAAAAATTCCATGGGGCTATCTTTATTTTGTTTTAATTTTGTCAAATATATTAGTAAATTGAGTTCGGGTCTCTGGTTTCCAAAATTTTCGATTAGAACTATTTTTAATTCATTCCAAGTATCGTAATGATCTCCAGTAATAACTTCTAAAGCTTGGCCTTTAAGCTTGTTCCTAACTGAGGAAATTATTAATTTGTTAATGTAATAATTTGGTTCGTCAGTACAAAATTGAGTGATTATTACTTCTGTTGATCTTATAAATTCTGATAGTGTTGCTGGATTTTCATAGTAAGTTGAAATTTCGTTTAGCAATGATACGCTAAAATGAGAGAAAAATACTACTGGGTTTGTCATATTGTTAATTCTATTATTATTTAAAAATCGCAGATTACTATTTTGTGAAAGATTTCTATTGCGGGGAGATCTTTATCTGTCCCTTGACATTAATATTTAAATATTTAAGGAATCGAGAACACGGCACAAGTTTTATTAAGGTGTTATTATATGTTAGTACTTATGAATAAACCTAACCACGGTTCCTACGCACAGGCACGAAGTCGGCTGGCAAAATTATACACACCAGATCTTCATCTCATATGGCACCTGCCTAAACTTAAAGTTAAAATTCTAAAACTATGTTAGTATCGTTTTAAAGTTATTATTTCGATTCACTTTGATTTAATTTACTTTACTTGATGTAGCAAGTAAAGTTACAAAAAACTTAATAATTGGAATTTTCTTACTTCGTTCCTTTGTGTTGATCATTTGCTGATCGGGGTTGGTTTCAATAACCAGATGTCCTCGATGGACTGGTGATCTCGATGATCAGAGAATTCTGCCAGCGGCGATGCTTACCGGGGCGATGTTTGTCCCGTCGAAGACTTCGCTGCTCAGTAGGGGTTGTTCCGAGTTCACGACTTTGCGGGTCCCAGGGGGGTCAGTTGATCTTCGGCTTGCCTCAAGGCGATGTTTGTCCCTTCGATGGCGTCGCTGCAAGATCTCCGGAACGTTGGTAATCGCAGCAAAGTAATAAAATACACGGAATTTGGGTTATTTGATTTTTAAACTGCCCAAATTCCTCCACGTATCCACAATACTGTGCCAGTTTCGTTTGGTAAACTAGGAAACGAGTTTTTAAAAAGCTTTATTTTACCATGAAGCATATATAAACATCGGAGCTTAAGAGCGACTTAACACTAGGAGCGCCAACTTAAGACTTCCTTACAGTAAGAACGACAATTTAAGACTAAAGCATACAGACCACGCAAAGCAGGAAGCAAAAAGTTATCTTATCTAAATTATGCTGGCTTGCTGCAGATTAGCGACTACCGCCGATCCACATGTTACTTACTAAGCTATTCTAATGATATAATTCGCGCTCGAGTTACGTGCACCTGCTTATCAAGAACACGACGCCACGCTGATAAGGCACATCCCAGCTCATCGTTATCTCTTTGCCACATTGCGAATTATGTAAAATGTTAGATTCATTCTTTGCTTGTTTGTAACTGAGTTAAGACGGTTTTTGCTTTTACCTGTAATTACAAAATAAAGTTAATTTTTAAAAAGCTGTTTTTCCGGTTTAATCATTTAACTCTCGCCTGAGTTATGACTTCTTCCACTTTTTTATGTTATCAGGGCAGTCTGTAGTTAGAACTCATAATAGTAACATGTGTTTTGCGTAATAATTGTAATCTTTGTCAAAATAAAGTTGTTTTTAAAAAGGACCTTACGGCAATTCGTAATTTAAGTTATATATATATATATATATATATATGCAAAACGTCAAACTCGCCTCCGAAAGCATACGTCAAAACGAAGAACTGGCCTCATTTTTGGAGGCCAGCACGAAAAATCGGAGGCGACTAGGTATCCCCATGTATAAGTGTTCCATTCAACAGATGGTGCAACAAGCATCGATTTAACAGATTTTTTGGTGGAGGTGAGTTTGACAGTACACATATTCAGTTATACACTTCAGTTGGTAGAGGTTATTCTAGATGGCGCGACCATGTAATACACATATACACCTAACAAGGTGCGCCAGTAGTACTCGCCTCTATCTATGAAACATACTGTTACGCCTCAGAGACTTGGCAAACGCGCACGGGGGCTTATCGCTAGTAATGGATTTAAGTAAATACAATACAACCGCCTGCCACTGGACATTTAATACAGGATCCGTCAACGATGCGGGGTGGGAAATATCTCTAAAACTAGGAGATTTACATTAAAATAGCTTATATAAAAGTTGAAGGTACGAAAGTGTTGCATATTACTAAAATATTTCTGATTATACAGGGTGGCTCAAAAAGTGTGGCGAACCAAAGTTATTACTCTATATTTAGGAAGCTTAAAAGCTTTGCATTGAAATACCAATAGTTTTAATATAAATTTGTATGGGTCTAACATAAACTGTTTTGGAGATGTTACCGATTTTATGCACAAAATGGTAAACTTCAGGCAACTGCTGTAGATACTGAAATAAAAAATAAAACATTACGTTTTTTGTGAATTGCCTTTCGAGTGTAAAATGGTGATTCTCGGCATTCATACTATACAAGGTGTCTGCAAATTTAATGATTTCAAAGGTTTTTAAAAGAAACGCACTACACATTTTAGTATTTTTGAAATGCCCCTTTAAAGAGATTTAGGGCCGGTTGCAGAATGCAATGTTAAGTCTGGTGTTAGCTAACGCGACGTCAAAGTGAACAAAAACGAATCAAATCTCAAATCTTTATGGTAACTAATGCATTAGTAAACAAAATTTGATGCGATTTTGTTCACTTTGACGCCATGTTAGCTAACACCAGACTTAACATTGCTTTCTGCAACCGGCCCTTATTTTGATATCTTACTGGATAACTCTGAATTCAACTGTTTTCCAACTATGCGAGTGTGAGTATAAGAAAACAGTGCAAGGCCCCTAAAATGCTTTATTTAAAGGAATCACAAACTAGGTTTAGAAAATAAAAATCCAGCCATTGCTGACACAAAAACCCGAGAAATGCTGGACTAAATTAAATCTGAAAACTAGTTGAATTTAGGGGTGCTAAATAAGCTATTAGGCGAGATACATAGCGTGCTTCATTTACTAAGGCAAAATCATTAAATTTGCAAATTACGAGCACTTTGTATAATTTTAATACTCATGGAAGAAGGTATTGGGTTTACAGTGACCCCCAAAAGGTCGGCATCATATGAGAAAAAAATTATTTTAGATTTTTCAAAAAAACTTTACGCGTCAATAATTTGTGCTTGTTTAAAAACCTATTTAGCCCCTATCATATATAGCGAGTGACGTTTACTTATTTAGAAAATTCCGTTTTTCGAAATTGTCAAAATCTAAAAAGTGCTATTTTTCGGAAATTAGCTAATATTGCAATGAGATTGTTTTAGAGTGTGTTAGTTTTGATTAACTGAACAATCTCAAGTCAAGAAAACACATATTTTCTTTAACTTTATCTTTAGCTTTTTCAATTTTTTAAATATTTTTTAGTTTCGCATACCATGACTTAATATTGAAATTAAATTTTTTTATGTAACGACTTTCAAGATTTATAATTGTAAAAAATAATATAAAATGTTAATTGCTCGTTTAGATTTTGTATTATTTACCGAAAACTGATATGTTCGCATAATTTTTACGTTTTTGATCCAATGTGCCTTTTAGGAGAAATATTTTTGAATGATTATTAATATCTATTTAAATGGCTTCTAATAACTCGAACCTTGTTAGCGAATTACTGTTATAAAAATCCAAAAATCCTGTAAACGGTCTTTTACAGTTGTCTGAATGAGAAGCATTTTTAGAACATGTAAAGTGTATAAAGAAAAATCTTCTCATTTAGACAACTGTAAAGGAATATTTACAGGATTCATTAAAAGGATTAGATTAGAGTTTTTATCGAAGAAGCCATTTAAATAGATATTAATTATCACTTATAAACTGCGGAGTTCAGGACATCGTGAGATGGGTAAGAACTAGACGCCGCCAATGGAGAGACCACGTGGACAGGATGGACGAGACAAGATTAGTAAAATGGGTAAAGACACAAAAGCCGAACACAAGAAGACCAGTTGGAAGGCCACCCAAGAGATGGAAGGAATGCTGGACTTCAGCATCCCAGGAAGACTAAATGCAACTGTCGATATTAACAGGACAAATGTCCTATAATAAGAAGAAGAAGAAGAAGAAGAATCTCATAAGAGCATTAATTCTTTCCGGTAATTTTTTAGAGTGCACAGTAACAACGTATTAATCGGCACGAGCGGTACGCGAGGGCCGATTACGTTGTTTTGTGCACGATAAGAAAATTACCGGACATGAATTAATGCTAGAATGCAGATTCGGCAAGAAAATCGTAGCGACACGGCCATAAAAAGTAAAATTTAAATTTTACTCGAAAATTAAATATCAAGTGATATCAAAAATGAATCCATAGTAAGTTGTTAATATGTTGGTGACACTGCAAGTATATGTCAAATTTGAGGTTAGCAGGTCAGGTTTTGCGTCAGTCTGTGTCAAAACTGACGCAAAACCTAACCTGCTAACATTGAATTTGACATAGACTTACAGTGTCACCAACATATTAACAATAGTGAATGTCAAAAAATTTCCACTTATTAATCACAGTTAGCGTAGTCTACCTACAAAAAATTTCCAAGAAATTTTGTTGTTGTCTTGGTTACGGCTCGTGAACTAATTTTTCTATTGGTCATTAATGAGTGTCGTACTATTTTCATTTAAAAATACTTCTCCTAAAAAGCGCATTGCATCAAAAACTTAAAAATTATGCAAACATATCACTTTTCGGTAAATAATAAAAAATCTAAAGGAGTAATTAACATTTTATATTATTTTTTACCAATATAGCCTAAATCGTTAGTCTTCACATAAAAAATGTCAATTTTAAAATTAAGTTTTGGTATGTCTTCTTCTTCTTCCTCTTAATATAGGCTGAGAGCCTGTTACTTTCACACACTTGAGTGCGGTTTTATAAGCCATCTTAATCCGCGGTCGGGGTAGGTGGCTAGCCTAACCCCTTGAATTAAGGAAGAATGCCCTCGCAGGGGTCACGACCATCAAAGGTGTTCGTATGATGGCCGGAGAGCGTACGAGGTTATCAATGCCAGGGTGTGGGGCTTGAACCCACTACACTGCTGGCGCCACGCAAGCACCAGCCGGCCACAAGCTGTTGGTATGTGAAATTTTGAAAAATTAAAGTTTAGCTAAAGTTAAAGAAAAATGTGTGTTTTCTGGACTTGAGATTGTTCAGTTAGCTAAAACTAACACTCTAAAGAAATCTCATTAAAAACTTACTTAATTTCCGAAAAATAGCACTTTTTAGATTTTGACAATTTCGAAATACGCCATTTTCTAAATAAGTTAAAATCACTCGGAATGTATGATAGGGGCTAAATAGGTTTTTGGACAAGCACAAATTATTGTCGTAAAACGTTCTTTTCAAAAATAAAAAATAAAAAACTTTCCCATATGATGCCGACTTTTTGACAGCCACTGTATAATTTTTATGTGTTCGTTTGTTTTTTTCAAAATCTGATTTCATTTGATAATACTCGTAGAATCAATTTACTCAGAATTTTTCGTTTTTTCGTGTTCATTATTTCTTGTATCTACATTACGGGATTTGTATTGTCCAAATCTGGTTCTTTGTTCTGTTCGGTGGTTTTTGTTATCCCTTGAATTAAAGCATATTAATTTTTAGTTTTTACTTGCCTCGTCTAAAAGACGAAGAACGTATTGTAATCGATAAAAAATTACCCTCTGAGATTTCTTCAGATCTTCACTTCCGGGGTCCCTAGATATCAAACAAACGCTTTTTTCAATTCCGTCTTTTGCCGGTATAACTCTAAAACTATTTTTTGGAGGAAGACGATACTTTGCATGCATATTATATGTCTACCTGGCTTGAAACTGAGAAAATTTCGGAAAAATATATACAGGGTGAGCAAATAAGAAAAATTAAATTCTTTCTATTTTTGCTTTAACTCAAGACTTATTACTTAAATGAAAGTAATAATTTGCACATATCTCAGGTTTTTGCACTTAAAGAAAAAAGGCATATTTAGACACAACATATAGGTACAGAGTGGGCACTAAAAAAATTGTTGCTTATTTTGCTTTAACTTAGACTCCGATAAAATCAGTAATTTGCACATAGCTCAGGCTTTACACTTGACGAAAATGGAACCCAAGAGATACAAGATAAATGTTGTAAGAGTAAAAAAGGACAACAAAAAGTGTGTTCTGTTTAATACAGCCATGCACTGCACAGATCCGAGAGATCCTTCACGGATCAGTGGAAGAAACGCGTGGAACTGAAATCGCATTTGCAGGTGATGTAGTTCGAATCCCATCACCGGTAATGTTATTTGCAAGTTGATGTAATTCGCATTAGCAAATGTTTCCTTTTATTGTTTCAGTATTATTAGAAACGTGAAGAAACTTTTACCCCATATTTTGATAACGTCTCTTTCATTGAATTGTTTCCTGTTACTTCCAACAGCCGCCTAAAGTTAGGCATTTTTTTTGCATAAAATCGTTAATATCTCCAGAACCGTTGGCGGTAGATCCATACAAATTTCTATTAAAATTATTAGCATTTCAATGGAAAACTCCTTGTAAGCTACCTAAATATCGAGCCTCCTATTTAAAAAAAGTAAGTTTAGGTCACCACTCTTTTTGACCTACCATTTATAATCATGTGATGTGCACCGCCTCCGTACCTCGTAGAATTTTTATATATTTGACTCAGATGCCCAATTTGTTTAAATGCCGAAATGAATTTGGTCAATACTGTAACTGAGCAAATTAATTCGGCAATGAGACGACTTTAGGTCTGAGTATTCCATTTTGGCATGTGAGCGAATTCAGCATCTGACAGTACCTATATATATGAACTTTATGTCACTCTCGTAGTTTTAGAAATATCTTTGTTGCCGGCCCCTGTATAGTAGCCCATGCTTCGATTACCAAAATTCAGTGTTGTTAATTCTGTGAGCGTACGCTGTTACCGTTAATTTTTCAGTCTTCGTATTATGCAACTTGTTCTGGTATCCATATTTTTCACTAAAAGATAATCAACACCATTGATCGCATACAGTGCCCAGACGAAGTTGGCTAATATAATAGATTTTCGAAATATGACAATTCAGTTTTAAAAAATGATTGTGGCAGTTTTGTTGGTTGTTTTTTCTAAGAATTGTAACTCATTAATTCTTAACTCAAATATTATATTGCAAGATTTCAGTAACTACAGGGCAACTGATTTTATTAAGCTATTTGTAGTAATATAGCTATGTTAGGTACCCACAAGAATTTATTAACACACGCAGAATGCCATCCGCGCGATGTTTAGATACGTTATCACGTTCGCCGTGCCAAAATCCGAAAACAAAACGACGCGCTACTTTTATTCCCTCGGCAAAAGGTGCAACAGAACGGCAACGTTGCTGGAGGTGAGTATGTCGATTGTGTAACACGGCGATATACAATAGGAGGCCACATTGTAGCAGTGTAGTCGGAGCTGTGTTGCTATTTTGTGTGCACCATTTTTTTGTATATCTCAAATATCAAAATTCCTTACCCCTCTCTTGATGCTTCTGTTACGAAAACCTTATTTAAGAAATTGACGAGGAATACACATGGAAAAACATGTTCCTTGACATGGAGGCGTGGGTGTCTGTCATATGTTCGGAGGCAAGTAAGATAGCCGTGCACATATATATATATATATATATATATATATATATATATATATATATATATACATACTCCGTTATCTATCTGGCACCCTGCACACCGAATGTTTATGCGACACCCAACATATACACTGTTTATAATAATTGTTAGAGTGACACTTGTATAATGTGTTATACAACTGACACCCTTGAATATATGAGTAGGTTGTTAAAGTGGCACCTTACGAGGTTGCCAAATTAATGGATGCCACTTTTTTATTGCATTTCTCAGTAGGTAGCACATAGAAGTCTTTATGCAGTAGTGACGATTTTATTACAGTTTTTAAAGGACTTGCTTACTGTCACAAGTAAAGTACTCGAAAAAGTTGAAATAAAATAATTATCACTATTTATTTATCACTGACGATGTAACACATGGTGAAAAAAATTGCACTTCAAATTAAATTTTAACAGTTTTAAATTTGTACATAAACAAATTCAAGGCTTCGTATTGCATAGCAACTTCGATAAACAAAACCAATAACTACCCACAGGTTGTGGTTGTGTTAGTGCAATGTTTATTCTATTGGATTATTGTGTTCATATAACTAAAAATGAATTAATTTGAGTGGATCTCGATTTTAACACAAAAACTTATTCTACAATAAGCTGACATAACAAAAATAACACAATGACGGTAACTTATACTTTGTTTATTTAAAAATATAATGATAGATAGAATACATATTACATTTAAGCAAAATAGTAAAGGTTGACATTTCAAGAACAAAATAAGAAAATACAATTTTGTATCAAGTTGTATTTTCAGTACACATTAAAACTTAAAAACACTGAAAGGAAAAC
Source organism: Agriotes lineatus (assembly GCA_940337035.1). NCBI lineage: Eukaryota > Metazoa > Arthropoda > Insecta > Coleoptera > Elateridae > Agriotes > Agriotes lineatus. The sequence continues at coordinate 178,085 of CALNHX010000448.1, read as the reverse complement.
CGTTATGTTTTCTAAGAGCATAATAAAGACAACCTATTTGGAAGAGTTTTATAAACACACTGCAATACAAACAAAGTGATATAATTATTAAAAGCAACTGCATTGTGTGTTAAAATTTCAATCTATATTCATTAAAAATAAAAGTTTTCACTCGTACCCATCCAACATCTTTAAACTCATTTCTGAATTTTTCCAGGAAACTGTCACATTCTTGTCGTCTCAAAGCTTTCTTGCTTTTCACATTTTGTGCAAAGTATTTTCTCATAATTGCTTTTTGTGCATTGCTCCATTTTTGCCTTCCACCTGAAAAATTGGATTAACTGTGTATTCAAGTCACAAATCTACATTATCAGTTGTTGTTGCAAATTTGGTGAAAAGTGGGAATAAAAACCCCCCACACAATTTACAAATCGAATTATAACTTCCATATACAGAAAATTTAAATTTTTCATACATGTTATCAAAGAGACTGTGAACGTTAATATCATATCTTCACATTAAAAAAATCTTACCAGCATTTTTCACGTCTTTAGCTAGTGTAACGTCCATATGTTCCACTTGAGAGCCTGTTAGAAAGAATGTAATTAAATACATAACCCATATAATCAATAGGAAGTTTCTAGACTTAATAACTTACTCGTTCCAGGCAGTGGTTCATGACTGAAGCTATCATCATCGTTTTTGGCCTCTTCAGCAATATCTACTTAAAAAATAAATCAATGCAGATAATAAATTTTCTGCCAACGATATATTACCTGTTCCTGCATCACACATTTCCTGATTCTTGCCCTGATGTAAAGCAATATCATTCCGATCTTCATATTCATAATCTATATTTTCCATATCTATATCTATTTCTTCTAATGATTTGTTTTTAAATTGGGTTACATTTCCTTTTTCAATAAGCTGAAGAATTTTTGACACCTTTGCCACTTGGTACACATCTTGAGGTAATCTGAAAATAATTAAATTGTTAAAGAAAATTGATTAACTGTTAGTAAATGTGTACCCACTTATAGAAATTCTCGTGAGTCTTGGTGGTGTGGCCCATGAATTTGGCTAATTGATCGATTTCATTATTTTTTAAACTCAACACCTGGGTCACAGTAGCAATATGCTTCCTTAATCGACACGACGTTAAAAGTTCAGGATGCCGAGCATTACTTTGTTTTGCATATTTTCGAATCACATTACAACCGTTAATCCATCGAGTAGATTTGGGGTATGTGAAAAAATATGTATTTTCATTGGAAAACCAACTGCAAGTAGTCGTTCTGATGCTGTAGATCATATTAAAGTATTCCTGAATATTTTTTGGAATTAAAATGGTTACAGGTCGGCTTCCTTTGCCAATTGAAACGATTCGTTTATAATGGTTCGTCAACACTTTCTCATTTTCTGTAAGAGACGTTGCCATTTCCATTTGTAGAGTTGAAGCGTTACAATTCCTAATCTGCTTATTATACGCATCCAACTCGAGATATTGTATGTCTCCTACCCTCTTTCTATTATGCAGAATACTCAAAACAAGTGTAGTCTCTGCCAACGTTTTATAAGCCGTGATTGATTTAGCTTTCTTCAACTGTAAGTAAGCTTCTGCTGCATGTTCTTCTACTTTCTTTTTTAACTTCATTATATCTTCTGTAACCGGAAGGAGTTGTGGTTTGATAGCCGATTTTTCATTCAAATCTTTTAGTGCTACACTGCCAATTTCAGTTGTCCATTGACTTTCGATTATTTTTCTGAACCTTTTCAGCTCCAGTAGTGTGGTTTCTATATCGTTTACTGGTAGTGGTATCTTTTTTCTTAAAAGTAATTTTGTCGCTAGATCAGACAATTTTTTCATAGTTGTCCCAAAATGTAAAGCCAGCGACGCTGCACCAAAACTTTTTGTTTCAGTGTCATACTTCGACATTTTTTTAGTGGCTTCAATAGCATCATCAAAACTATTAGGCTTCAAAGTAGAAAGCATATCTGTATAGGGACCAATTTGCCTCATCATAAGCAAAAATTTTCCACATTCACGCAGTTTATTAGATATGTGATATATGCTTCGTTTGTTTTTGGTTTTTTTGAGTAGATCTTCTCCAAACAACATAATAAGAATATCATCCAATACTACTGAAGTAATGTTATCAGCCTGCATTTTAGAAAATATTGCTTTTTTCGCAGCTAATTTATTGACAATATCTCCATATTTTTTATGACAGGCTGTGTAAATGAGCGATTCGTTCAAAGGACGTATATTGGTTTCATTGCATTTCATCTGTTTAGCAAAGCATTTTTTTACATGTCGACTCAGGGATAAACGTTTATAGTAGGCTTTGCAGTGCATGCAAATAGAGTAATCTGCTTCTTGTATTTGAGAACCTCTTTTCCACTTTTTGGGAATTATGTGTCCTCGAATTCCTGGGTCCATATTGCCCTCGTTTCTTAATAATGTAAGAAGCTGTCGTCTTACAGCACTCTTTTGCTCATGGGAAAATATTTCCTTGACTTCTCTTTCACAACTATGATTTCGTTCGAGATGTCTGGCAAAATGTTTTGATACTACTTGATCGTCGCAGAACTTACACATAGTCTTTTTATATTTATTGAGTTTGCTAACATCTTCAACCTGAAAAAGATTGATAACATTTTGAAGACATTTCAAAAGTAACATAAGATACAGGTATGTTGAAACACATTTTGCGTCTGTAACGAGCAACTATAAATGCAGACAAAAATCCGTTTATGAAACTGGTATGACATGTCTGCCTTCAGACTAATTTTAACCTAGAAATTATTTATTTCCGTGTACAGTAGTTATATTTTTCTTGTAGACAATCTATCTAATAAGTTAATTTGTTTTTTCACTACTAGTTTTCATTATTGACCAGTGGTTAATAATGAAAACAATTGCTGTTAATTTAGCATTCAAAATTGCCACAAGGGGAGAAAATTAACATCTTGTAAAAGTGATTATTTAAAAGGAATACAGGTGCTAGTCGTGAAAAAACTAATATATAAACCACGGTAGAGAAGACTGTTTGTTCTCAGCTTCGAAACGTTTACTTTTCAGCTGAGAAAAATGTTTTCTACACCTTGGTTCATAATATACAATTATTTGATGCTAAGGTGACGTTAATTTAGTTTTATTATCACATTTTATAACATCAGTACAACTTTTCGAATTCTTTTTGGGCGTTTGAAACCGGCGTCAGAAAAAATACAAGATATCGGGTGCCATGAAGGTATGTATCTTTGACAAAGGCGCTTTCAAATGCTTGGACGCTGGCGTATCCTCTCCAAACTCCATCGTTTCGTCAAAGACCGTTTTCATACTTTGTAATGTAATCTTCTATTTTTGAAATTGTAAATTACGGGGTTGTACAGGAATTTAAATAATCGACAATGATGTGTCACCTTAGCATTTGACATTTTTAGGAGAGTAAGTAGGGGGATGAAGGTTCGGGTGTATACCTATATATTCTATGCAAAAATTGTCGCCGTTTAAAACTAAATTGATATATTTTGTTGTTTTTTAGAAAACTGATCTTCTATAAATTTATTTTGGATGTTTAATTATAATTACTGTACTAGGTGATTAAATTACGACTAGGTATACCATTGCTGTGTCCTCTTTGAACTTAAAAGAGATAACTTGACATAAAATTGTTACTGCAGTGGATTTAATAAAATATGCGTTTCCATTGACATTTCTGCACTGCGTAACGATTGATGTAGTCTATGCAGATAATAGACATGATCACTGATCAGGTGATCAGTTACCTACCTTATTGTCTGCTTTTGTACTGGACGTTTCCAACCCTTTATTTGACAGCTGAGTAAAAGTATTTTCTTCCTGTAATACTTTATTGGTGCCTGTCGGGGAATAAGTTTGTTTTCCAACGTCCAAAACATTGAAATTTTCATTCCACAAATTAATTTGGTTTTCAGCGACGACACTATTGATATTTTTACTCGACGGGCTATTTTCTTTTGACCTCTCATTGAGATACGATGCATCGACTATTCTTACCAATTCGCTCTAACATATATAATAATTAAAAGATAATTAATAGTCCGTTCTGATAAAAAAAAGGAAATTTAACATGCAATAATTCTACATGTAAATTTACCTTTACGAGTGTTTCATATGAAAAAGTAAATTCGGAAGAATAATATTTTTGAAATAATTCTTGGAACTTTCGTTTTAATTTTACAATTATAAAAAGAATTTCTGTGATCTCTTGGTTTGGCCTTTTACGACGAAGAACTTACGCGTGGGTGAAAAAGTAGGTCACATGCACATTACTGCATAAAATATCCATCAAAAGCCCTGATTAATGATACAAAATCTTTTCACAGTTATTACAAAATGTAGACTACAGACTCCGTGCAACAAAGAAAATGCTTGCAGAGTACAAAAGACCCAAGTTTAGCCAATCGTTTATTGGTTACGTAAAACTCTTTAAGAGAAACTAATTAATAAGCGAAATAGTTTTAGTTTATTGTAAATTTAATTGATGTTTTTTTTAAAGATCTAGATTTGAATAACTCATGTCATAATTATTAGGTACTTATCGAAGATCAGCAAATCGAATAATAAACGCGAATTTGGACCATATTACTTATAAGCGGAAGAGTTACTTATTTATTTATTATTATTAATACCCAGAAAAACTTTTAATACTTGATATAACGAGTAAACATCGTTAATCCCCTAACGAAATTGTCGCGAAACCTTATTAAAAGTAGTTAACTTACATCATCTTCCTCTGAATCAGAAACTTCTTCCTAATGAAACAAAATAAAAGGTTTATTTAAAAAAAAATGATATGGCTACCGCAACATTTATATTCTTACCTGTTCAGGGGTTGAGGGAATATATGTGGCATCGCGGCTATCGTCGCTTGCATCAAAATCATATATGTCATTTTTGTCACTTTCTGCAACGAAAAAATTAATGAATGCTCTTACATATACCTGAAATAAAATTGGCTTGTACATTGTTTGGACGAAACACACTTACAGCTTCTAAAATAGACTACATATTTCAATTCAAAATTTAAATTTGAAATTTTTTTGCTGTCTGCATCTGAACTACAATTAAAAGTATCATCTCCCATTAATCAAAAAGCACGGCTGGAATTCTGTTCCCGAATTCGATGATACAACAAAGGTCGGTCATCATGCGTAGGTACCTGTTCTGGAATATTTAGCTGAAATTCTCGTTATTGCGTAAAAGAAATAAAATTAAACAAAAATCGGAAACACAAACGGCTCCTTCTCTGATAACTTTAAAATATGGAAATATGGATGTTTCAGAACTCTATTAAAGGACTACTGAGAACAGGTATACAGAAAAGTTTAAATTCCGTACTTCATTACAAATTTTGAAGTGTGAAGCTATTAGTCTTCAGTAAACTATGACAACAAAAATTGTGCGAAAAAACTGATTGTGAACATTCCCAAGTTATAAAAGAGAAATGTACGTTACAAGAAGGTGATACATCAAAATTCAATAAAAGTATTTTAGCAACTTACCTTTCAAAGCCAAATTTAAAATTCTTTTACTTCTCTCACTCATTATACACAAAAATCACAATCTAAATACTTCACTGTACAGGCAATTGAAACGCAGCTGACTGAATCACCACTGAACATGAGACGCACGAGTCGACAAAATAAATAAGAAATATGATCTGCATTAGCAAATTCGCAGTTCAATTCCGAGAAAAACCGGACACGAGTAAATCCCAAATCAGTAGCTTACGACATATGTATTACGCAATTAAAAATGGGCAATGCCTAAGGAACAAAACTCCAGAGGCCCTTGCTGATAAATACAGCAAGGGTACTCTTGCAATAATTAGGAATAATTTTAATATCACAAAATAAATATCAATTAAATATAGGTAGGTACCTAATGTTTACATTTAACTACATTAGAGAATATTTTGTTCACACAGAGTTTTGTTATGGTTGTTTTTGCAACACTTCTTATTACCAATGATTACTCTAAATCTTTATACAAATTTAAATAAACATTATATTAAGCAGCTAGGTAACTGGTGTACTAAAATTCGGATACTTCATTATTAGTAATTTTAGAAAGCATTTACAAATAGGTATAATAATTAGGGCCGCAACATAATGTTTTTTGCAGGTAGTACTCGAAAATTTAAAACCAAAGAGTTTGCACGCATTTTAAGGTAAAAATAATTATTGTCCTATTTTATTTTAGCGCATAGTAGGAACTGCAGATAAGTTAGATCACGAAAATTTATAAACTTTAAAAAAATCGATATTTTTTTAATATCGTAAACAAGATTTGTTGAACGATTTCCTTTTCGAATTCAAACAGAATTTAAATAAGCGCGCGCATATTATTAGCTTTTTAATGGTCACAGCCAAGTTTCATTTAGCGTTGCTCTTACCAACTCGTAATAAAAGTCTAAAATTAACTTCGTGCAGTATTGCCATTTTATGGATGCCACTTTCGGCAGTGATTGTTAAAGTGTCACAATGTCCGTGTTTTATGTTGTACAAGGAGCTGTATAAATTATGTATATCTGTGAGCGCGCGAACTCGGTCAATATATCCGTAACTAAATATTTTCATTTTGACACCCTTCGGATTATTTTGTTTTTTTAACATTGATGACGTCACGATACCAGAAAATAATTTTCAATGTGGAAACGTAGTGGCACCCAAAGCCGGGTGTCAAATTGTATTTTTGGGTGTCAGTATTACAATCATTATGCAGTTTGGGTGCCATAATGACAAAAAATAAATATATATATATATGTTTGTGGTGAATGCATAGTTGAGATGTTATATTATGAATATATATACGGATGGGGCCATATTTATATATAACAGCAATGAGATAACATGAACAAAATAAAATGCTTGGGTAAAAAGGAGATGACCATACGAAATAAAATATTTTAGCAGGCACAATTACTTGACATATGTCATAAATAAAATAAGCGCCAAGGCTACTCGCAAGTTTGCTACTATGTTTATATCTTTCTTACTCAAGCAATACGTGTTATTTTCTTGTTCATATAATTTTGGCGTAAACGGTATAAAGCTCTATAGTAAGTAGTTAAATACTCTCAATGGTATGTAATTACCACTATTCCTCAAAAAATATATTTATAACTAGTAAATACTTTTTGCGTAATTTTAAACGTGCAATATGTCATCTTTTTAGAATAATTAAATACTTGTAGGATATTTAAATACTCTAAAAATATGTAAATAGTATTCAAAAGTATTTAAACACTTTCAAAAATGTATTTAAATACTAAATAATTTGCAAAGTATATACACCTACAAATACAGCCCATTAAAAAGTATTTAAATACTACAAAATATTTAAATAAAGAAAGTATTTACAAATACAACTACTGCCCAACTTCACAAAAACTAAAATGTGAAAACCTCTTTCTATACTTACCTGGCTTGTAAAACTGTAAAATAACAAATAACTTGTAAATATGCAGTACCATACTAAACATTAAGATTTTATTGTCAATAAACAATATTACATAATTGACACTTAAAGGAAAGTTTAAATTAAAATTAATTTTAACAACTTCCAACTAGAGGGATATATAGCATAAAATGTATGCCTTAGCCAGCCCTTATTTGTTACATAAGCTATAAGTGAGGTATAATGGTGGTACGTTAAAGCTGGTTGCAAACACATAGCAAATAGCTAAATGTATGATTCTATGCAAGTATAGTCTGTTCACTATACATAAAAATTTAATGAGTGTTCTTCCAAAATGCATCTTTTTGTCTAGGAATGTACTTACAAAAAGTTACTAAAAGAAATAGGTTAAGAGTGTGACATTTAACTAGCATCTGTCATAACTACTTTTAAGGATGTTAAACAAATACTGTGTTGGATACTATTGATGTAGCATTTATTAATAAGTATTTTTTATTACATTTTATAAGAGTTCAGGCAAGCATTTCCAGAATAGTATGTACTTTGACACTGAATTAATGATATTTATTGTCATTTTTAAATTCAAAGTCACCTTTATGCAGGTATGGAAACCTTTACAAAACAAAATACAGAATCCCTAGCAGACAAATTTTACGTGTATGCCAACTTCAAAAAAATTTACATGTTTTTGTGTTTACTGAATGGCCTATATATTTAATACTTAATCCTGAGCTCCAACACAACTTATGTATACTTGTAATACCACATTTAAATATGACAGTACATTCACTGGTGAAGTTATTGTAGTAAAGGAAAAATATGAGAATAGTGAACATGCTTTTTTTCAATAGTCAGGCCTACGCTAGTCATAAATGTCATTTGTGAATATTCACAATGTGTCTGAGATGTACTTTTAAGACATTGTGCAATTTTCTCCCTCTTGATCAATTCTAATATTATTCAATCACTCACATCACTCCAAAGTTATCTTTTCTATTTTAACTTAATTTCAATGACCCTAATTCTCATACGTATGTGTTTTCATATGTGCAACTAAATAACTTTTACGAACTGCTCTAAATTTGCAAATTCAACCAGAAAAAGGTTTTTCTCCTGTATGCATTTTCATGTGTTTAACTAAATAACTTTTCAGAGCTGCTTTATACTCACAAATAGAACATGAATAAGGTTTTCCGCCTGTATGCATTTTCATATGTGTAACTAAACAACTTTTATAACTTGATTTATACTGACAAATAGAACATGAATAAGACTTTTCTCCTGTATGCACTTTCATATGTGTAACTAAGTGACTTTTCAGAGCTGCTTTATACCCGCAAGTAGAACATGAATAAGGTTTTTCTCCTGTATGCATTTTTATATGTCTAACTAAACTACTTCTTTGTACTGATTTATAATCGCAAATACAACATGAAAAAGGTTTTTTTCCTGTATGTATTTTCATATGTGTAACTAAACAACTTTTATAACTTGATTTATACTGACAAATAGAACATGAATAAGACTTTTCTCCTGTATGCACTTTCATATGTGTAACTAAATGACTTTTCAGAGCTGCTTTATACCCGCAAGTAGAACATGAATAAGGTTTTTCTCCTGTATGTGTTTTCATATGTCTAACTAAATTACTTTTCCGAGCTGCTTCATATTTGCAAATAGAACATGAATAACGTTTTTCTCCGGTATGCGTTTTCATATGTGTAACTAAATGACTTTTCAGAGCTGCCTTATACTCGCAAATAGAACAAGAATAGGGGTTTATTCTTGTATGTGTTTTCATATGTTTAACTAAATGATGTTTCTGAGCTGCTTCATATTTGCAAATAGAACATGAATAAGGTTTTTCTCCTGTATGCGTTTTCATATGTGTAACTAAATGACTTTTCATAGCTGCTTTATACCCGCAAGTAGAACATGAATAAGGTTTTTCTCCTGTATGTGTTTTCATATGTCTAACTAAATTACTTTTCCGAGCTGCTTCATATTTGCAAATAGAACATGAATAAGGTTTTTCTCCTGTATGCGTTTTCATATGTGTAACTAAATGACTTTTCAGAGCTGCCTTATACTCGCAAATAGAACAAGAATAGGGGTTTATTCTTGTATGTGTTTTCATATGTTTAACTAAATGATGTTTCTGAGCTGCTTCATATTTGCAAATAGAACATGAATAAGGTTTTTCTCCTGTATGCGTTTTCATATGTGTAACTAAATGACTTTTCATAGCTGCTTTATACCCGCAAGTAGAACATGAATAAGGTTTTTCTCCTGTATGTGTTTTCATATGTCTAAATAAAAAACTTTTATGAGCTGCTTTATACTCGCAAATAGAACATGAATAAGATTTTTCTCCTGTATGCGTCTTCATACGGTTCACTAAATCACCTACAAAATAAATAAAATGTTTCACTTGTACGGGTCTCCAAACAGTTAACTAACTTACATTTCCCTGCAAATTTATCTTCATAAATGGAAGATGTGTAAAATTGTTCCGTTTGAGTTATCATGTGATCCAAGAAATTACTCTTGTCTTTTGCTTCATATTCTCGGAGCTCGCAACCTGATTGTTCTTCGAGGTGGTTTTCATTTTTTGCACACATATCAAACAATTCATCTTTTATATCAACTTCCTCTTGTTTAATATCCAATTCGTGATAAGTCGTATTGTCGATAGTATCTTGAACGATCTGTTGCTGAACATGTAAGTTTGCCACTACTTTACTTTCATTGTTTGTCAGTGGTTCATGTAACATGCTGGCTACTTCATTCGGCAAATTATATTCAACTGAGTCATGTTCCACGTCCATTATTCTAAATAATCCGAGTGTAATACATGCAATATCTGAAAATACAATGTACAACGAAGTTCGGTTAGGTGAACTTGGTTATCCTTAAAAATATTCCTATTCTAGGTCTTACTTACATGGTGCAAAATGAAATTTTACGAAGTAACTCGTTTAGAGAATGGGCTTGCAACAAAGGCAACACTGAATTAGACTACTGCTAAAACACCATCGGCGGCCATTACAGTCTGACAAAATTGGTTAAATCAAATTGAATTCAAAAGGACTACTGTGGTATACAGTGTGTCCCGCAACATGATCGCCGTAACGTGCCGCGATGCCTTTGGTATTATTTTACATAAAACATTTCTACATGCACATATATTTGAGTGTTTTCTCAAAATACATTGTCAAATTCAAAGTACGGTTGTCGCAAAAAATTGGGACACGTATTTTTTCCCAATGTAAACTCATCTAGAATAAAATCTGCGGAACCTGTGCGTTTCAACTAAGGCCGCCCGGTCACTGAGATGGTTCGAATACGACGCAGCTCACAAGAAACTCATAAGCGATAATCGCATAACGATTGTTCTATATGTTATGTGTTTATGTACTTCACTGCACTGGCGGATCTAACGGGGTGTCAATGGGGTTAATTGACACCCCCTGGGTTCTCTTAAAAAATGTAATAGGATAAAAAGTTGAGTGCTTTGTTTTAATTATAAACAAAACACATCAGCTCGTAATTTAAATTTGAATTTGCCGAATGCTTTTTCAACATTCTTCATTACTTTTTAAATCCAATAGGCGTCAATTTGCCCTCACCCCCAGCGTTGGTGGGGTTTTCGTCGCTCTTCGATGTCGGTACTGTGACCTGTCTAGTGTTTACCACTGTCCATTAGACAAAACAATGTACTGTATCTGGTGCATAGTTATCGGCGTATTTGTAAATGTTGCTAATAATATAATGTTTTCATTGTTTGTTTTAAATTGTACAACTAGTTAGTCAAAGTTTAAAATTTCCAAAGCCTGCAAAATTTCAGTTTTAGAGTTAGCCTGAAGACACACGAAGCGGTTCACGCCGAGTCGGCAGCCGACTCGGCAGCCGACTCGGCCCATGATTCTATGTATTTAAGGTTTTAGATCAGAAGGAGTAAGAAACTATTCGCGTGCGCGGCGCCAGCATCGCTACAAAATAAATTTTAGTCGAGTAGCAAACCATATTAATGCCAACTGTAATTACAGTTTTTATTGCTTTCAGGCAGAACTCTAGTTTTCATAATTTTCGGGACGCAAGGCCCGAGCAAAAACCCATTTGAATTCTCTCGCTTTTCTCAGAAAATCTACGATTTTATGCGGACCATAAAAGTTAAAAGTTTTGTCGGCATTAGTTCTTCATTAATCGATTGCATTTCTGTGCTCACACACGTGTAACAGTGATAAATCAAGTGAAATTTAACATTAACAGTAAAAATTACAACTTTTTTAGTTTTTCGATGCTCAAAAAATAAAGAGCTATAAATATAAAAAATATTTAGTATAATAAGTAATTTTTAGTAAATATAATGTATGATACATACAATAAATGACCAACATAATAACATTTAAAGGAGTAGTATATATACACAGTGTCTGCCAAAAAGTCGGCATAATATGCGAAAAAAATTATTTTTGATTTTTCAAAAAAACTTTTTACGTCTTGTCTAAAAACCTATTTAGCCCCTATCATATAATATACTTAGTGATTTTCACTTGTTTAGAAAATGGAGTGTTTCGAAATTGTTAAAATCCGAAAAGTGCTATTTTTCGGAAATTAAGTAAGATTTCAATGAAATTTTTTTAGAGTGTGTTATTTTTAGCTAACTAAACCATCTCAAGGCGAGAAAACTACTAATTTTCTTTCAATTTAACTAAAAATAAATTTTTGAGTTTTTTAAATATTTTTCAAAATTTCACATCAGTATCAAGACTTAAAATAAAAAATTAATATTTTTTATGTAAACTCTTTAAAAATTTATAATTGGGAAAAATAATATAAAATGTTAATTACATTTTTAGATTTTTTATTATTTATCGAAAAGTAGTAAGTATGTTTGCATAATTTTTACGTTTTCTATGCAAGGCACTTTTTAGGAGAAACATTTTTCAATTCTAATCAATATCTATTTAAATAGCTTCTAGAAACTCTAATCCAGCCCTGTTAATGAATTACTGTAACAAAAATCCTGTAAATGTTCTTTTACAGTTGTCTAAATGAGGAGATTTTCCTTTATCCAATTACAAGTTTTAAAAAAACCTCATTTAGATAACTGTAAAAGAACATTTACAGAATTTTTGTAACAGTAAATCATTAACAGGGCTAGATCAGGGTTTCTTGAAGCCATTTAAATAGATATTAAGTAGAAGTGAAAAATAATTCTCCTAAAAAGCGCCTTGCATAAAAAACGTAAAAATTATGCAAACATACTACTTTTCGGTAAATAATAAAAATCTGAAGAAGTAATTAACATTTTATATTATTTTTTCCAATTATAAATCTTTCAACTTTTCAAATAAACAAAATTGAATTTTAATATTAAGTCATGATATGTGAAATTTTGAAAAATATTTAACAATTTAAAAATTAATTTTTAGCTAAAGTTAAAAAAATTAGAGGTTTGCTGGCCTTGAGATTGTTTAGTTAGCTAGAAATAACATACTCTAAAAAAATCTCATTAAAATCTTAATTTCCAAAACAGCGCCCCTCTTCTGCGAAGCGGATGTTTTTTTCAAAAAAGAAAATCTGGTATGATACACGCACACAACTTCCTTTTACAGTGACCTTATAATTAACCAAAAAATGTAATTTCTAAGCATTTGTCAAAAATTACAAATTCTACAAAAACCGTACAAAATAGGCGTTAGTTGAAGCGGCAAATTTTCTCTAAAATTTTAAGCTGAATTCAAAAAAGTAATAATATACCTATTTAAAATAGGAGTTAATAAAAACAAAGAAAAAGAAACAAAATAAACCCATTTTAAAAGTATTTGACTCGAAAATCACCTATCTCACATCAATACACATTAAAAATGTAACCTTTGAAAAAAATCGTTAGAACCGTTTTTGTAGGAAATTGAAAAAACTGAAAAATCACAAGAGTAAACACCAAACTTCCGGTTATTTAATGTTCTTCAAAAGCTTGCGGTCGCGCATCTAGATAGTACACATATGAAGTTTCAACGCCATACCTCTTTTCGATTTTGAGATATTCTGTTCACAGACAGACAGACAGACCAATGAACAAAAATATGTTTTTGAATTCAGGGGACTCTAAAACATGAAGATCTGTTGGAAACTCAATTTCGAATTTTTGGGGTGAATCCAATATTTCCTTTGTCGTAAAAGGAAGTAAAAATACTAAAAACAGAGTAATTTTTGTTTAAAAAAGTGCAAAGTAGTCAAAGTAGATAAAATACTGTATGATACCTCGTTTATAAGGCATTTTGTCGCACTTACTCCTTTAGGGCTACAAAATGCTTCTTATAAAACTTGTATCATAATATATGTACTATTGCGCAACCGTGCTGAAAAGTTTACCGCTGTTGTTGAGTTCCGCTTTTAGCCCGCGGACTCGCGCCGAAATTTACGTGTGCGCTCACAAAAGTACTCATATTTCTTTCCGCTCGTAATACATAACATCGTTTTACACGTTGCACTACCCCTAATGCCCTAATAAAGTAATAAATATCGATCGTCTACTTACGTCCGTCTGCTTCTCATTTCTAGAATTTTCTGTCTAGTTTGTTTATTGGATTATGCAACTTTAGTGGCGACATCTACAAGAGAAGCGTTCAACTACAAAATACATCTGTATTACCGGCTTTTTAAATTAACCCATAAAATAAATGGCGGCAAATTTGAAATCCTGCAATATCTTTGGTCAAGCTGCAATTGTAGAGGAAATTTAAATTATAATAAACATGCACGGTTATGTATTGATTTTTACTTGTATTTTATTATAACATAGTTTTCTTTTTTCCATAATTTTTTTAAATAATTTTTTTTAAATAGTTGTTTAAATTTCATTTTAGCGGTTTTTTAATATCTCGTTTTAAAGGTATTACAGATTTATGTCTGTACGCCAAATTTCGCTCCCATATCTTCTTTCGTCTCCGAGTATAGCTTGACCAAACTTTGAAGACTACTGATCTACCACCTTAAAGCGGACTAAACACACGATGCGTCATGTAGCGAGTACGACGAGCGTACGCTCGTCCAAACCATGTGCCGAGCGCGGGTTTATTGCTTCGAGCGTACTCTCAGCCTGTGATATCTTACCACAGTGTACACACGACAAGCGGTTTCTCGGCGGTGAGTATCATGCGCGATTGTCAAATAACTTTGTTACATATGAAAATATTTTACTTAGATGGGTAGTATCTGATTGAGAATTTGTTTTGAAGGTTATATATTGCAATGGATGCTCTCAAATAGCCTGGTTTTAATTAATTAAATTGTAAGTTAGAGCAAAATCCAATATGCACAATGCTATGTTTAATATTTTACTGTGTACGGAACTTTTGCCTGTTATCAAATTCTTAGGCTGATTAAAATATGACCTGTACCTATTTACTTGTGCCAAAATAAATGGTTATATGCCCTTTTAATATTTTATTTATCTGCAATTAGTTATAATGAAACGCTAGCTCAAGTAGAACAACAAGCTTTGTAACTCAGGTGGGTTCCTAGTTGATTGAGAATTACAAATTATCTGATACGGTCCTGTTTACCTAATTTAGTTCCAATGCGCGGTAGCTAATTGTTTGCAATAAGGTCAAAAATTTAGAAAATGTGTCTAGACAGATGCTGGATAATTTCTTCTTCAGACAATTTAGGTGTTAAGTACTGTGCTTTATATCGGTGCATCACATAAATTTACCGATCCTCCCTTGTCCATATATTTTACAGATGTCAACTCGGTTTGTACTTGCGCCTGGTGCGTATTGCTCCAGTAGTGTTGGGTGAACAGCTCCTTAAATTCTTGGTATGTGGTAAAGTTACTTTTAATGATGTTATGGCATATCTCTGCATTATTTCGCATAGCCATGTTAATGACTTGTAGCTTTCTGCATTCTGTTGGTATTGTCCTCATAACGTCGTCCAAGTTAGCTATGAAAATCATTGGTAATTCATCGTACCTTCCTTCGAATTTGGGAATCATTTTCGCGGTCATGTTAGGAGTCGCCGCCCTTGCCGGGTATTCTTGTACTTGTTCGAGCCTTTCGTGTACCAACTCCTTGTAGCTCCCTCGTAATTCGATTGTACACCAGAGCGATATGGTGTGCGTTTCGGCTTTGTCCTTCTTTCATTTTATCCCACTGTTCATTTGCCTTCTCTTCTAGACTGCTTAATTCTTGGTCGATGCTTTCTCGGTGCTATGTTATCTGTTCTTGTGTTTTATTCTCAACTCCCTTAATTCTGCACCCTGTTTCTTCCTTTTTCTTTGCTAACTTTTCATCCACCAACTGTGACACTTCTTGTTGTAGTTCCTGTCTTATTTCATTCTTGGTTGTTTTCTTAAATTCTTTTCTGTAGCCCGTTGATCTTCGCTTGCAATTCTTGTTTGCTATCTACTTGCATCTTTTCCAACATTTTTCTTAGCTCATCGACCATTAAATCGGTATGATTACGTCACGTCGCCTGGTCTCTCTTTCTTCCGCATCCTGTTTTAATTCTTGTACATTATCTCGGACTGCTACTTGGATATCACTCCGGATTATTTCTTGTAGCCTTTTTTCACGTTCATCTTCCTTTCTTGCTCGCTTTTCTGCTTCAATTCGGTTTGCTTCCTGTAGCCTTCTTTCACGTTCTTCTTCCTTTCTTGCTCGCTCTTCTGCCTCTAGTTTTAATCCTTGCACACTCTGTGCTGTCTTTTCGGCATCTTATTTCAATTCTTGTACATTACTCCGGATTTTTTTTGTAACCTTTTATCTATCTCTTCTGCATCACTTCGCATTTGTAGCACGATTTCCAATACTTGTCTGATGTCTGCTCCTTCTTTTGAGGCTTGGAGCTGTTGTCCTTCAGCCTGATCCCCATGCAGTTGCTCTTCTGTTGATGATTCTGATATTTTAATAACTTATTCCGCTTCGTGCTCTTCTTTCTTTTCTTCTTCCATTTTCTTCAGTCTTCTTGAACGCTTATCCGCCATTTTACTTTATTTATTGTTGATCGGATACAAATCAGAGCGCTTGTACTTACAGACAATGCTACCCACACAAACAATAGTTCTAAAATACATTCGACAATATTTAAATATCCTGTAGATAAATGTTAATTGGTTAAGCAATTTATGCTTATTCGCTGTTGACAGCAATTATTATTTTTAGTTAAAATTCGCCGATGCGTTGGGACGCCTTAAATTATTAATTTAGTTTTGCCACGACGTTGGCTTTCCTTAAAGTTTTCAATTGATGCTCTCTAATAGCCTGGTTTTAATTAATTAAATTGTAAGTTAGAGCAAAATCCAATATGCACAATGCTATGTTTAATATGTTACTGTGTACGGAACTTTTGTCTGTTGTCAAATTCTTAGGCTGATTAAAATATGACCTGTACTTATTTACTTGTTCCAAAATAAATGGTTATATGCCCTTTTAATATTTTATTTATCTGCAATTAATTATAATAAAACGCAGCTCAAGTAGAACAACAAACTTCTTAACTCAGGTGGGTTTCTAGTTGATTGAGAATTATAAATTTTCTGATACGGTCTTGTTCACCTAATTTAATTCTAATACGCGGTAGCTAATTGTTTGCAATACGATCAAAAATCTACAAAATGGAGTGAGTGTGCAAGTCTGCAGTATTTGACGTTTAAAACCAGTGTAATTATGATAACTCGTACGGTAATTATTTGAATCTTTGCACTTTGGCGGCAATTTACATCTTTTGTTTCAGGCATTAATTTATTTCATGACGTAAGAATGGACGCGGCCGGAAATTTATCACTTGTTTCTGAATGTTTCCTGTTCTTGAATCCTTCGCATAACCTCAAATTTGAAAAACCGCTTATTTTTCGAACTGCCCCATCGGTGTAGCCGTAGAAATGCTCGAATGTTGATAATTAAGGTCTGGTCTTTTATGCACATAAATTTCCCGGCGCTAACGTTGATCTTTTTAGGCAAAATTGGTACCTTTCATAATCGGCCGAACGGCTCCGGGTCCTCGAGATGACTCCGTTGGAATTTCGTCGCTGTTACTGGCCCCCTTGAAGTCAAATCTCTTGGAGACGTTGTTACGGAGCTGCACTACGCCTTGGAATGTTGATCTCTTGGCTCAGTTGAGAATTTGGGTTGCAGTCGATGATCGAAAACTGGAGGTGCTCGCTCCCGAACACACAATTGGAGGCGAAAGGAAAATTTAAATTTTTAAGTTATGGATCCTGTCACAAACACTTGTACAGTGGCACGGATATGTGTAGAATAAAACTGGGTACTTTTTATACTGTTAAAACACTTTATTCTATATGAAAACAGTAATTAATGTGGAGCACAAATTTGCCCTGTCATTTAATAATTTATTTCATTTGTTCTCTTTCTCCGTTATTAAAACAAATTAGCATCTATCGCTATGGTTACAATATAACCGGAAATAAATTTTGGTTAATTTAAATACATTCTAGAAGAAAGTTTGATAACAGTTTTAAATCTTCAAATATCTTACAAACTAAATTTATTGTCTGTTTCTTAGATTTTAATATCGTTTATTTGCGCCACACACACAAACACCTTATATTATTTACTCTGCTTTTCACAACCGTTAAATGCACTGATTATATTTAGAGTTCCTTGCTTCTCAATTGCTTTTCCACGTCCTTTTGCCTGCTTCCTTCAAGATTGCTTTTGCATGTTCTATTGCCTGCTTTCTCATATGCTCTTTTGCAATGTACTGTTATCTTATTCTGGCTTGTGTCCCTTTTTAAAATCCTCACAAATTTTACTGACTAGATTTATTGAATTCTGCGCTTCTTTTACTTGCACATAGCAAACCTTTTTGTAACTATTAATTTCTTTCGGTTCGGCTATTTATTATGCATAAACCTATTATTTAATTTATTTGAAAGTCAACTTCGACCCCTGTGAAAACACAAGCTTTGCTCTTTGCGTTCCTTTTACTTGATTAATTTATCATTACTGGCATGTTTTACCAATGCATTTATTATTTGAAATTTAAGTTTAGCATTGCAGTTATATAAAACACTTCAACTCTGTGCTTATTGAAATGTTCATTAATTTGCACTGCTAGCAGAGTCGAGTCGTGGGCCTAAGACCATCACAATATGTATTAACTTAATGTAAGTGGTAAATATGTGTAAATATGTGTTCCAATATCTAAATGGAAACTTTAATACTGGAAATCCAGGCTATTAAATGCATTTTTTGCAATTATTTTCTAAAATCTAAAATGTGACAGATAACGGTTGTAACGGGACAACTCATTGTCTGGCCTAGTTATAATGTTTTTCAACCACTTCCGATCGTCAGGGTTTTGATTTTCCAAAAATTAAAGTTTTTACCATTTGATGTCAGCTTTTCGGTATCCACTTTATATATGTCTTATTATGTAATGTATAATGTAATTTTATGTATAATCAATAAAAACAATCTTTTCTTACCTCAGAGTTATTACTAGTTTCTTCTAGAGAGAAATTCTGCATCTCATCACCGTATCTTGCTTTGATGTGTCACTTTTTATTAAATCTAATAGTTCATAAAATGAATTTTGAGACATCCGTACAAAATTTAAAAAAATGCGGTCCTCTTTAATTTTGTTAACAAAGAGAGTATAATACAGACTTTTCTCCTAACGTTCCTTAACAAGTTGGTGTTTTCACATAAGTCGACTCTTTTTCTTCTTCTTGTTCAATCCACAATAAATTAAACCGACTAACGTTATAAACTCCTAGTCAGAATCCATTCTCTCCAAAAGGAATACTGGCAACATGTCATCGTTATGTTTAGCGCGGCGACTTTTTAGCCGATTCGTGTGTTTTATCGCAGGCGGCTGCCGAGTCGGCGTGAACCGCTTCGTGTGTCTTCACTCTTAAGTACTCGTATGTAAAACATTGCTCAATTTATAACATTTCGCGTGAAAGCGAAAACGTACATACTTGATTTTTAAGTAATTGGCATTTAAACAGAGATGACAAGTATTACACAAAATAAGGCATTTTCTAACTGGTTTTATAAATTGTACTTGCAAATGTAATCTCTTTGATTTATTTAATTTTTTAGAATGGCGCTACCTTATAAAAAATATAAAACATTAGACGCCTTTATACAAAAACCATAAACCACTGCCCTTCATTTCAATCAGAATAAGACGTTAGATATTCAAAATCCAGAGAAAGTAGATGATTGATTTTTGAGGCTTTCACGGCCATTGTCATTAAGTAACAAACGACTTCCGGGATTGGACCGTGTCATGATTGAGATCGAAGAACTCAACGTTTCGCCCACTTTCGTAAGGGGCTTCATCAGGAGGAAAAAAGCAAAAGAGCACGGTAACTCAACGTGTTAACCACGCCAGAGGCGAAACTCTTTGCAAAGGGAAGGGACAGAAGAGCACGGTAACTCAACGTGTTAACCACGTCAGAGGCGAAACTCGACTGACTCGGAAGAAGAAAAGCGAGAATTTATAGGCAAGCGCCGTGGCGATTCAGCAAATGCCGTCGCGGTTCAGTGACGGAGGGCGGGGCTTAGGAATTAGCACTTTCCACATAGAAGGAAGGGGAAAGCCTTCGTCCCGATTGAAATTATTAGGGTGTTTGCAAATCTCAATGGTTTCGCGAATCTTTCTGCTAAAGAAGAATGGGGATTTGCAGATGATGGAAGTTTCATCAAAAAGGATCTTATGACCAGTATCGCGTTGGTGTTCGGCGATGGCCGATGATGAAACGAGACCTGACTTGAGACAACGCTGGTGCTCAGAGATGCGAGTTTTCACCGAACGACCTGTTTCACCAATGTATACAGCATTACAAGAGCAAGGGACTCTATAAACACCATTAGATGACATAGTGTTTAATTTATCCTTAGATGAAGGAAGAACCTGTGAGATTTTGCTCGGGGGTTTGAATACTGTTTTAATGTTTTGTTTTCGAAGAAACTTTCCTATGCGGTCCGTGACTTGGTGGATATAGGGAAGAAAGACTATTGCTGCAGGAGGATCGGGTTTTGGAGGTTTCTGTGGCCGTGGGTGAAGATGGCTATTGATGGCAGACTGTATATCCCTAGCACGGTAACCGTTATTCCTAAGAGCTTTCCGAATGTGATTTAATTCATCGTGGATATTATCGGGTTGGGATATGGAAACAGCCCGGTGTACAACTGAATTGATAACGGAAAGTTTTTGTGTAGGATGATGGTGGGAATCGGCATGTAGATAGCGATCAGTGTGAGTAGGTTTGCGATATACAGAATGACCATGGAGATAGAAAGTAACGGTTCCCTTCCTTTCTTAGATGTACAGGTCTCTCGCCAACCCAGTGGCAAACTTGGTCATTCTGTATTTGGTAATGTTTAGCACCATGTATATTAGTAATATCCAGAACCATCATTTTCCACTGGAAAGGTAGTTCACGAATAGCATACTTTTTTGATAACGCTTTTCTTCATTCAATTTCAATTCTCTTACAGCAGCCGCCTGAAATTCATAATTTTTTTAAATAAAATCGTTGATATATATCTCCAAAACAACTGACATTAGACCATACAACTTGGTATAAAATTATTAGTTCAAGTTACCTAAATATAAGACATTCCATTTTAAAAAGTAAGTTTAATTTGCCATACTTTTTTGAGCTATTCTGTAAAATCAAAACAATTTTAGTAATGTGCACCACCTTCGTACTTACAACTTTTAGATACACAATATTTTGTACACAATATTTATGTAACTCTCATAGTTTTAGGAATATCTTCGAATCCCCCCCCCCACCCCCCAACGTTGCCAGATCCTGCATATAGTAGTTTATCATTATTTTAGTACCTATAGCTACAAAGGCTTAGGACCGATTTCATAATAAGCTTTAAAGCTTCATTTAACTAAAGTGACATTAGAATGTGTACAGTGATGTGTTACAAATGGCATCATGCACATTCTAACATTACTTTAGTTAAATGAAGCTTTAAAAATGATTATGAAATCGGCCCTTATTGTTCCTTCTCTTAAATAGTGTAAAGTTTACTTTTTCTACGACCACTACTAAAAGTATGCCTTTTAGCACTAGCTTGTTTCACTAAAAATGACGTTTTATAAATCACCGTCTTAAAACTGAAATCAGCTGTTTACTTTTAGCACATGTGCTAAAAGTAAACAGCGGGTGTTGAATTTAGAATTTTAAACAGGAAGTGAGGTTATAAAGTTTTTCTAGTTGCTTCTTTCGTTTGAGGTAAAGTTTTTTTAAAATAATTAATGCATTATGTAATAAATAAAGTAAAATGTGTACTATTATAATTACCTTTGATAACTAACCTTGACAGCTACCGATTGCAGAAACAATCACCTGTGCCGTCACGGCCATCTCTTTACTAACATAACATAAATTATAACTGGCATAAGTGCAAACCTTTGTTAAATCGACATTTATGAATTAATAACAGTAAATGTAAGGCCGTAGAAAAAATATTGTGTGCAAACTCGTGCTAAAGGTGTTTATACATAAACATCCACTTTTAGTACTTGTTGCACAAATAGCTATTTTTGTTAGTTTAATATAACCTATATAGCTAAAATAGCGGTTTAATATTCCTTTTTTAAGTATAGTGTTAATTTAACTTGTGTCTTTTATTTGTTGAAATAGAAAAAAAATAAATACGAAAACTCAATTCTTATTTTTATCTCTTTTATCCTAATTATCTACCTAGTACCATCCCATAGTAGGCATTACCTACCTAAACTATTATTTTAGCTTTACGGTTCAATCTACAAAAATTAGTTGACCCTCCCGTAGGAAGTCGCCTGTGCGGTTCACTGCGCCCTAAAGCAACTACGATGCGAACACGAAATGGTTGCTCGAGACTGACAATGTCAATCGTGAGGCAATTAGTCGTGTTGAAGTTGCTCCACAAAATGCACGATTTAACTATTCTTCTTGATAACGATATACATTTTGGCTGCATTATGTATACAAGAAACTGGCAGTCAATGTCAGTGACAGATTTTTTATTGTGTTATTGTGTTCAATAATAATTAATTACTGCACCCCAAAAATTTTAAACCAAAAATTTTCTTAAACTTTATAACAATAACAATAATATCTTTATTTAACTACTTTACATAGTATAATGTTTGCAGCAAGTCACAACAATACAATAACAAGAATATACAAAACACAAATTCCATTTAAGTAAACTTAATTTTAGGTTACAATAAATAAGACAGAATATTACAGTCCATAAGTCATTGCCAGCTAAACTGAACGGCTATAAGCGCTGTAAAGATTCATGCCGAGGCAGTGCAGCCAAGTTGTTCACGTCTTGCACCTCCCGCCTGACAACAAGGAAGACCGCAGGGTATCACTGGCAATGATCAGTGATATGGGATCCTAGCGATTGTATCCTTCTCGTGGTGGCCCCATTGAGACTGAACCCCGCGTATCTAGACTGGGAAGTCGATAAACATCCCCAAGCCCAGCTGTCGTGTCGTGGCTAAGGGTCTGCACTTGGGATAACGATGCCGGCAAAGACGTACCTCTGGTCACGTCATTGCCGTTATACCATACATGGATATCTCTGCTGTAGGCATGTATTACGGGAGATATCTGTGCTGGGGGTCTTGGCTTCACCGCCCGGAACAAGAGGAGAAAGCCCCAATAAAAATCCTAAATCTCACGGAGGGGGACGAGGCTCAAGAGATGCATGGCTGTCTAGAAGATCAGCCTTTCTGGTTCCGAAATCCCCTTTTCGAATGTGTTATACGACCCGTGAAAAGCAAAGCACAAGCAGGTGTAGGCGCAGGGGCTTATAATATGCGTCATGAACGAAGCCTTCTAGATACCAGGCGCCCTCCAGAAGTATTTAGCCAAACCTCTTACATTTGCATTAAATACTCACTTGTATGGATTTAACAACTGCTTTTTCACAGCGTGAAGAGGACACACCGATGAAGTCATCACCGCTTCCGATCACTGATGCTCAGACTACGGTGACCGAGACAAAAATGGAACGGTGTACCATTACTGCAGCCTTCCGAGCAGAAAAAGGCCGCAACCGGAGCGGACATAGCCGATCAACTAGGCAAAGTGTCTCTCAAAAAGGTTCAACTTACAGCCAAGAAACGCAGAGAACGCGCCAAGCGAGCCTGCGAAGCCAAGGGCATTAAGTACGACTCAAATTAAAAAAAACAGAAGATGGAGAAAAAGAGGGCAGCAGACCCAGCTTCGACATTTGAAACTGCAACCAACCAGGGACAAAAGAGGCAACGCTCTGACGAAGCCACTCCCTCCCCGGCAAACACCAAACAGAGGCCCAGACAGAAAGTAGATAAACCGACCTCACCAAAGGCAGGCACCAGCAATCTTGATTTTGCTGAGGCAGTCACTACGGTGAAGATGGCCATCTACCCTGCTGCATATCAAGACGTCAAACTGACAAAGAAACAAGGTGACCTAGTCAGAAACAGTCTGATAAATCTCGTCTTCCAGATGGAAGAACAAGAAAACACACCTCTCTTTACCAGCCATTATCTCGAAGCTGGTACATACGTGGTTGCGTGCAAATACGAACTCACAAAACACTGGTTAAGTAATCAAGTACCTAAGCTGCACCCGTGGACCAATGCCAAGCTGGAGGTAAAAGAGCGGGCAAAAGTTATTAATTCCGTCCGGGTAGTTTTCAACGTCCCCAAGTGGTACGACAAACAGAAACCCAAGGTTATTATCCGTTTGATCGAAAAACAGAACAAACGGAAGGCAGACCTAGAGATTACGCAACGTCACTCCACTAGAAGACGGCGGTAGAACGTTCGCAGCAATGATAATTGACAGGGCAAAACAAGCACTAACATCCATCAACTGTGTAGCGCACCTAGGCCTCAACAAGGTCACTTCCCTCATCCGCTCCAAGGATAGAAAAGAAGAACCTGAAAGTAGTGCAAATTAACCTCCACCACTGCAAAGCAGCCACTGGAAATCTAAGCAGAAAGCTGCTAGCAGATGACATCGATTTAGCACTGATCCAAGAACCATGGATAGTTAAAGACAAGTCCGTGGATTAGGGGGCGCTAAAGGTAAGCTTATTTAAAATCATGCAAGTCCTAGAACATGCATACTTCTAGGAAATAATCTAGAATGTTTTCCACTAATGGAATTCTGTTCTAGAGACATAGCCATAATTAAAATAAAATGGAATAACGATGAAGGTTGTGACCAAGCCATTATAAGCTTCGTCTACCTTCCATCCGATTCCAGAAACCCACCATTTAGCGAGGAACTAGAGAACCTAGTATCATCTACCTACCAAGACGATCTAGACCTCATTCTAGGTTGCGACGCAAATTCTCACCACACCATTTGAGGCAGCACCAACTGCAACACAAGAGGTGAGTCACTTTTAGAATTTATCTTAACTAACAATCTAGTAGTAATCAATAAAGGTAACACTCCAACCTTTTATAACTCTAATAGACATGAAGTTATAGACATTACCATAACCACTATGAGAATTAGTCAATCAGTGAATAAATGGCAAGTCTCAGACGAACCATCACTCTCTGACCACAATTATATAATCTTTGAACTGTCTCAACGGGAAGTAAGTCAAAGAGTTTACTACAACCCAAGAAAGACAGACTGGGACCTATATAAACAAAAACTACAAGACAAGATATAACACCTAAAGTTCAGATCTTCCAATAAAGTAGTTTTAGACTCAAACGCTGACCGGTTAAAAGAGGCCATAATTGACTCCTTTCAGAGTAGCTATCCTCTAATAGATCCAAGTCAGCAAAGAGCAAAAAAACACTCAAATTGGTGGAATACAAACCTAGAAAGCACCAAACAAGAAGTCAGACGTCTGTTTAACAGGTCTAAAGCTACAAATAACTGGGAGAACTATAACAAAGCTCTCACAGACCATGCAAAAAGATCAACGCAGCTAAGATAGCAGCCTGGAAAAAATTTTTCCAGGAGGTGGAGTCCATGCGATCCACAGCTACACTCCACAAAATCATCTCAAAGCAAGCCATGAACTCAGTAGGCACTCTTAAAAAAGAGAGCGGAGAATACACTACAACGGGAGAGGAAACATCACTTTTGATAAAAACTCACCTAGTACCCGGAGCAGTGGAACAACCTACTATGGCTGAACCCAATCATACCCCTAGGAAGGAAGACTGGAAAACGGCTAAGAGAATAGTCATCAAAGAAAGAATTAGATGGGCAACTAGCATCTTCAGTCCTTTCAAATCTGCTGGAAACTACGGAATACAACCCGTAATGCTGCAGAAATAGATATATATACTGCTGAACCCACTCAAAGACATGTTCCAAGCAAGTCTTGCCGTGGGCTACATTCCCCAAGCCTGGAGAGTGACTAAAGTAGTATTTATCCCTAAGCCTGGTAAGAGCAGCTATGCAGAAGCTAAATCTTACAGACCTATCAGCCTAACTTCATGCCTCCTTAAAACGTTGGAAAGATTAGTAGTCAGATACTGGAGGGAGGAAGCCCTAACTTCACTCCCGATTCACAAATATCAACATGGTTACCAAACAGGGAAGTCATGTGAGACCGCGCTACACCAACTAGTGGGAAAAATTGAGAGAACCTTGGAGTACAAGGAGTACGCAGTCGGAGCATTTCTAGACATAGAAGGTGCCTTCAACAACACCTCCTACCACTCTATTGAAAGAGCAATGACAAACCATCAGATCGATAACACCACGATAAGATGGACTATGGCAATGCTCAACACTAGAGTTGTAAAGGTTAAGTTATTTGACTAGGAAAAGACAGTGCAGGCGACAAGGGAATGTCCACAGGGAAGAGTTCTTTCTCCACTCCTGTGGTGCCTCACAGTTGATGAACTGCTGATCCAACTCAATAACAAAGGCTACTATACTCAAGGATACGCTGATGACATTTTCATACTGATTCAAGGTAAATACCAAAGTACCGTAGACAATGTAATGAAATCAGCACTAAAGATAACCGAAGGGTGGAGAATAATCTTAGAATTAATCCCAGCAAAGCCACACTTTAAGAAGAGAAAGCCACTCTCGTCGCTTTCACTCGTAGAAAGAACATCACAAACAGAATCAACATAAAACTGTTTGAGACAAATGTCAACTGGGAGAACGAGGTTAAGTACTTAGGTCTAACCATCGACTCCAAACTAACTTGGAACTCCCACTTAGACAAAACAATCACCAGGTGCATAGAAACATTAGTTATTGGGGAAAGAGCTATAGGTAGTACGTGGGGGCTCAAATCGGAACTGACCCTCTGGCTGTACAAAACCATGGTTGGACCAATAATTTCATATGGAATAATCGCCTGGTGGCCCAAAATAAAACAAGCAAATGCGATCCACAAATCAGCAGAATACAATATCTGGCTAATCGGTGCATCACTAGAGCCTTTAAAGGCACCTCAGGACAAGCACTGAATGCTATTTTAAATCTGCCACCTCTGCACATCTTCTTGGAAGGTGAATCCAGAATGGCAGCCTACAGATTACAAAGTACTGGTCACTGGATGACCACAGCTAATAATCTAGAACATGGCAAGATCATGTCACACATCAACAACCCAATATTAGAAATGGGTTCTGATCTTATAATCAAAGCCTATGACTTTGAAAAGAACTTTACTGTACACACAAGTTGGAAGACGGACCAACTACCAACTCCAACAAATAAGAACATCATTTTTTACACTGATGGATCTAAGTTTGAAGGGGGTACAGGCTCCAGTGTGTACAGTACCAATACTAGAACCAACGAAAAAGTCAGTCTAGGAAAGTTTTGTAACATCTTTCAGGCTGAAGTGCAAGCTATTAACGTAGGCGCAAACATCTGCATAGAAAAGAAACTACTCAACCGAGACATACACATTCTCTCAGACAGTCAGGCAGCACTGAAAGCGCTAAACGCTTTCAGTACTTCATCGAGACTGGTCAAGGAATGCAAATCCAAACTTCAAACCTTGAGCCAGGGAAATACAGTAAAATTATGCTGAATCCCAGGTCACCAAGGTATTGAAGAAAACGAAAAGGCGGACAAGCTCGTGCGTAAAGGCGGCTTGCAATAACGCAATTGTATTGTTATGGTCGTACGTTAGTTTGATAAGTTACCGTCGGGCTACCGCTAAATATTCGACAGTTGAAACGTTTGAAGCAGGACTATGGCCGTAATTTATGTTGTAGGTACTTGTACGAAGCGGTGCAGAAAAGAACAGATGTTACTGCAACGCCGTAGTCCACGTAGACAAATTAACCTTTCTTTTTCGATCATATATACATTTTTACATTACGCAGATATTTTTGTATTAAGTACTCACGAACGTTAAGATGTAACTAACTTAAATTCGTACCATCGTACAAAAAACATTGTGGTCAAATTTCAAAGTAAGAAAGAGGTTTTAATATTTCAAACACAATGAGTGGGATAGCGTGTTTCGAGTCAATTGCAAAGTTGTTGCCTAATAACGAGGCGCCACCGTCACGGCTTTTCTATCTCCACGGTCTCGTAAGAGGTAGGAACGAGTCTGCTTTAAAGCTTCAACAAGAGGTTTTATAGTAGGTACCACACGAGAAGAAAATAGGTATGAATATTTTGGGAGACTACTATCCAGGTAGAAATTCAGACTACTGTTATTATCTAAAGAATGCTTATTGCTTTAATTGTGACAATCAAATTTTAATTAGACTATAATAAATAAATAATTAAAAAATCTTATTTAAAATTTTATCTATAGAATTTTCGCACTAAATTGAGTGGGAAGGTCCAAGGAGCCGTATTAAATCGTTCATCAAGCGCGTTGGCCAAAAAGCGACGCCAAGCGTCGTTAGCGTCCAACTTTGTTCGACAATGCGTTAATAGTAGTTTATGTAACTAGTCCTCAAAGCAAGGCTTTAGGGGACGAGTCGTAATGTTTCCGGACGAGGCGGAGCGAAGCGCAGCCGAGTCCGTAATATGAAGATGAGTCCTCTAAAGCCATTTGATGACGTGTTGCATACAACGTTTTTTTGTATTAGCTCTCCAAACATTATAATATGAAGTTTCAATTACCATTAACGCGGCATTATATTAGGAGGCCGCGCGAAAATGTATTTTTCGCTCCCCAAACTGGTTACTTTGGAAACTGTCTAGGATCCTCAAAATGGCCATTTAGAGGCCTTGTACTTAAAGTCGTCATGGCAACTAATGTTTGAGTCCGCTAAAATGTTGCCATGACGACTTTAAGTACAAGGCCTCTAAATGGCCATTTTGAGGATCCTAGACAGTTTCCAAAGTAACCAGTTTGGGGAGCGAATACAAAAAAACATATATTTTGGGTTAATTTTAGAAACAGTAGATATCACAATCAGTTTTATTTTGTAATATCAAGCATGACTGCGACCTAGTTCAATAGATACTGAGCATTTTAAGTACTGCTGTAATCGCATGACTCTGTTTGCAATCGTAAATCTAGCTTAATGGCGCACACGGCACCTTTCAATAAAGCCAGCTTACTCGGAGATGCTGAATTAACAAAATGCAAATTCGCACTTTACGGGTAGACATTGAACTTGTGTACTCGTGGTGCATAAATACAAAACTTGTTTGCTAATAAAACAATACCGTTTCATCCACCACTTTGTTAATTTCTTTGTGAGTTAACCTATCCTACAATTATATTAAATTGGAGGTTTGGTCTAGCTTTCCTGCCCACAAAGATTATCCTACCCCCTAATGATCCACATGTATCCCATTACGAAATTTCCATTCCTTCAGGATCTACCAAACATACTAACCTGGTCCTCACAGTCAACACAAACTAGCTTCTCTGAATCAGTTCTTAAAATACCTACATTTGAAACATTGCTCTTTCAAGCAGGATACAAGTTTTAGAAGATCCGGAACTACACTACTACTACACTAGAAGATCATTGTGGGAATTATAAAATTCGATGAGGTTAGGTTACGTTAGGTTTCATTTTTAGAGAAAAACAGTCTTCGGGGAGCTTTCCCAGTATCCCATCCGCCGTGTGAGTTTGTTCCTTTTTTGTATTTAATTATTAGTGTTGGGAATTTATTTTGCTTCTGGCGCCGAGTCGGCCGACGCCGTCGGCGGCGTCCAATCGGCGGTGTGGCGTCCAGTTGTATCAGACCCACACTGACGCAGGTATTGTTAGTAGATAGAAACAGCATCGTTGACAGTTTCACTTTTTCCCTTAAGTCAAACTAACCTTAAATGTCTAAAATTGTGTAGACAATATTTAAGTACAAAAGTGTACTATTAAATTGAACGTAAGTTGAAAAGTAATGCTGTATAGATCTACAATGCCGAAATCAAAAATTGCGACCAAAGAGAGAATGCAAGAGCAGTCAGTCAAATCACACCGTTTGCGAAGTTCATGCAGCAAACAATAAAATATTTTGCAAATGTTGCAGTAAAGCTGTAAGTTAATATATGCCCCCCCCCCCCGCCATAATGTTCCTTTTATTTTATAGTTATTTTATTTTATAGGTTGTATGTGAAAAAAACACTCAAATTACACAACATAAAACCACAGCTCTGCATAGAGCATCTATAAAACAGCCTCTTCAACAACTTCAAATAACTAGTCAGCATATTAGTGACGGTGACAACCAAACATTTTTTAAGGACATGTATGAAGCTTTTATTTACGCAAATATTCGCTGGAAAAAAGTTCAAAATTCAAAGTTAAATCAATTTTTACAAACATATACTGAACGATATATTCCAGAGAAATCCACACTTCGAAAGAATTATTTACAAAAAGTGTACAATGTTCGTCAATGTTTTAAATATAAAATTATATTCAGTTAGAGGTTTATTATATTTTTTATTTTATCTTATATTATAAAATAAATAACTTGTATTTTTTTAATTATACATTGTAGTTGTATGTTGTGTATTGTTTTTTATTTTTGACATAAATCAATTTAAGAACCTGACTTTACTTGATTTTAAATTATTTTAGAGAATATATAAATATTTTGTCCTAAAATCGGCACCTATTTTTACATTTTTGCGGCCTAAATATGGATTTTTCTGACCTAAAATAAGCACCTATTTCAAGTTTTTTCCAACCTGAATATCCGCTCTGTACTTATGAGTTTCTTGTCAGTTACGGCGCTTCGTCTCAATGAGCCGTCAGGCTTAATTGAAACGCACAGGTTCTGCAGATATTATTCTGAAAGTCAAGTTTACAATGGGAAAAAATACGTGTCCCGATATTGTTGCGACAACCGTACTTCAGATTTGACAGTTATTTTGAGAAAACACTCAAATATATGTGTTTGTAGAAATATTTTATGTAAAATAATACATTACGGCACGCTAAGGCGATCCTGTTGCGGGACGCACTGTATAATGTATACCACAGTAGTTCTTTTGAATTAAATTTGATTTAAACAATCTTGTCAGACAGGAATGGTCGGGGATGGTGATTGTGCAGTAATCTAATTCAATGTTGCCTTTGTTGCTAGTCCATCCTCTAAACGAGTTATTTTGTAAAATTTCATATTACTCCATGTAAGTAAGTCTCAGAATAAGAATATTTTTTAAATAAGCATAACCAAGTTCACCTAACCGAACTTCATTGTACATTGTATTTTCAGATATTGCATGTATTACACTCGGATTGTTTACAATAATGGACGTGGAACATGAATCAGTTGAATATAGTTTGCCTAATGCGGTAACCAGCATGTTACATGAACCACTGACAAAAAATGAAAATAATGCAGTGGCAAACTTACATGTTCAGCAACAGATCCTTCAAGATACTATCGACAACACCACTTATCACGAGTTAGATATTAAACTAGAAGAAGTTGATTTAAAAGATGAATTGTTTGATATGTGTGCAAAAAATGAAAACCACCTAGAAGAACAATCAGGTTGCGCACTCCGTGAATATGAAGCAAAAGACAAGAGTAATTTCTTGGAACATATGATAACTCAAACGGAACAATTTCATACATCTTCCATTGATGAAGGTAACATTGCAGGGAAATGTAAGTTAGTTAACCGTTTGGAGACCCACAAGTGAAAAATTTTATTTATTTTCTAGGTAATTTAGTGAACCGTATGAAGATGCATACAGGAGAAAAACCTTATTCATGTTCTATTTGCGAGTATAAAGCAGGGTATAAAAGTCATTTAGTGACACATATGAAAACGCATACTGGAGAAAAACCTTATTCATGTTCTATTTGCAAATATAAAGCAGCTCAGAAAATTCAGTTAGTTACACATATGAAAACGCATACAGGAGAAAAACCTTATACATGTTCTATTTGCAAATATAAAGCTGCTCAGAAACATCATTTAGTCAAACATATGAAAACGCATACAGGAGAAAAACCTTATTCATGTTCTATTTGCAATTATGAAACAGCTCATAAAAGTCATTTAGTTAGACATATGAAATTGCATACAGGAGAAAAGCCTTATTCATGTTCTATTTGCCAGTATAAAGCAGGTCATAAAAGTTATTTAGTTAGACACATGAAAATGCATACAGGAGAAAAATGTTATTCATGTTCTATTTGCAAATATGAAACAGCTCATAAAAGTCATTTAGTTATACATATGAAAATGCATACAGGAGAAAAACTTTATTCATGTTCTATTTGCGAGTATAAAGCAGCACAAAAAGGTGCTTTACTGAAGCACATGAAAACGCACACAGGAGAAAAACTTTATTCTTGTTCTATTTGTAAATATAAAGCTGCTCAGAAAAATCATTTAGTCACACATATGAAAACGCATACAGGAGAAAAACCTTATGCATGTTATATATGCGAGTATAAAGCAGCACAAAAATGTACTTTAGTGAATCACATGAAAATGCATACAAGAGAAAAACCTTTTTCATGTTCTATTTGCAAATATGAATTCGCTCTGAAAAGTAATTTAGTTAGACATATGAAAACGCATACAGGAGAAAAACCTTATTGGTGTTCTATTTGCGAGTATAAAGCAGCACAAAAACATTCTTTAGTTAATCATATGAAATTGCATACAGTAGAAAAGCCTTAGTCATGAAACCTTATGCATGTTTTATATGCAGGTATAAAGCAGCACAAAAAGCTATTTTAGTGAATCACATGAAAATACAAACAGAAGAAAAACCTTTTTCTTGTTGTATTTGCAAATATAAAGCAGGTCATAAAAGTTATTTAGTTACACATATGAAAACACATACGTATGGAAATTAGAGGCATTGAAATTAAGTTAAAATAGAAAAGATAACTTTGGAATGATATGAGTCATGGAATAATATTAGAATTGATCAAGAATGAGAAAATTGAACAATGATGTCTTAAAAGTAGGTCTCAGACACATCGTGAATATGCACAAATAAGGACATTTATGACTAGCGTAGGCTCACACATGCAAGCACTCACAGTGTTCTCACCAGCTATAAGTAAATTGATGCGAGTCAAAAGAAAAGCAGCCTCACTGTTCTCATATTTTTCCTCTACTACAATAACTTCACCAGCAATTGTACCGACATATTTAAATGTGGTGTTACAAGTATACGTACATGTGTTGGAGCTCAGGATTAAGAATTAAATATACTTCTATAGAATCATTCATGTAGCTATCCGTGATGTGTTTGTAACCAACTTTAACGTACCACCATTATATCTCACTTCTAGCTTATGTAACAAACAAGGGCTTGCTAAGGCATACATTTTGTGCTATATATCCCTCTAGTCGGATTTTGTAACAATTAATTTTAATTTAAACTTCCCTTAATTGTAAATTATGTAATATTCTTTATTGACGATAAAATCTTAATGTTTAGTATAAATGTTTAGTACGGTACTACATATTTACATTGGGTTACCAGACGTCCGGCATTTTAGTGTTCTGTCCGGAATGGGCCGGGAATCGTAAATTGTCCGGAATTTTCAGGAAAGTCAATATAAAAAAATTATTTATTAAGAAAAATTTCTGGCAGTCAAAAATACGAACAAAAAGAATATTAATGATTCTTATTTGAATTTTTATGATATAAGTTTATATTTTGTTTCTATGTACGTATTTATGTATGTATTTATGTACATATTTCTTATTTTTTTGATACCTCGTTCATGATAATTTTTTTTCTGTTCAGTTTTTTTATAAATTTATACGAGGTTATATGTAATTTTAGTTGCATAATGCTGTTTTGTTTAATTTTATGCATTTTTATTTAAGAAACCGTTTTTGTTTTTAATTTTTAAAAGAATCCACTTTGTTTTAATAAAAAGTTTGATATTTTTTTAATAAATTATAGCTTTTATTACTTTGTCCGGATTTTTTAACGGAATGTCCGCAATTTTCAATGGTAATACCACAAAAGGTGAAAATTTTTTGAGATTTTTTTTTGTTCACATGCAAATTATTGCGTTTAAATTTCTCGAAACCAAAACTGCGTTAAAAATTCCGCAAGACCGCAGGTCGAGTGGAATTTGAGCGGTTTTTGTTGAGAGAAATTTGCAATAATTTGCATGCTGACGAAAAAAATTCTCTTAAAAAAAATTGCCTTGAGTGGTATGTGGAAAGATTATTCAACAATATGGGTAAATGACTTTTACCGTGTTCGACAGTACATTTTTTTAACGTTTTCCACTATTAATTCAGTACTGGAGCTTCCAACACGATTATTACGAGTGTTTAGAACGACGCTGATTTGCAAACTTTGATTTTGACGGTTTGGTGAAATGTCAGTCAAAGGCTACTCACTAAATTGAAATTATTGAAACCAATCGGGCTCGCGTGAAAACACTGTGACATTAGGGGCCGGTTGCAGAAAGCATTGTTAAGTCTGGTGTTAGCTAACATCGCGTCAAAGTGAACAAAATCGCATCAAATTTTGTTTACTAATGTATTAGTTACCATAAACTTTTGAGATTTGATTCGTTTTTGTTCACTTTGATGTCGCGTTAGCTAACACCAGACTTAGGGCCGGTTGCAGAAAGCTATGTTAAGTCTGGTGTTAGCTAACATCGCGTCAAAGTGAACAAAAACGAATCAAATCTCAAATGCTTATGGTAACTAATACATTAGTAAACAAAATTTGATGCGATTTTGTTCAATTTGACGCGATGTTAGCTAACACCAGACTTAACATTGCTTTCTGCAACCGGCCCTTAACGTTGCTTTCTGCAACCGGCCCTTGGTGTTTTCAATGACAGTCAATTTTGATTGGCCGTTTCTGACAAATTTCATTGGTTCGTTCATTATAGTGTTGAATAATCATTAGGATTGTCAGGAAATTTTGTTTTTTAATATGGTAACCCTAATTTACAAGTTATTTGTTATTTTATTTGCAACCATATATATAATGTTAACATTACTGACCTCATTTGAGTGTGGGAAGTCGTACACTTTCGCCCGCTGTGTAGGTAGACACTGGGAATCTCGTTCATCCATTCATGCGCGTCACAACCTGTCGTATCATAATATAATAATTTTTCCAATTATTGTTTAGAATAAAGTGGTTGCGAATAAAATAGTATACATACCACGGTGAAAAGTTTCATTCCTGTCTCGAGATAAAGTTCACCTCGACGGTACGCGTCTCGGTTAACTACTTAATCTCTCGACAGGAATGAAACACTTTCCACCTCGGTATGTAATATACTATGACAGTTTTACAAGCCAAGTAAGTATCGAAAGAGATTTTCTCATTTTAGTTTTTGTGAAGTATCATTTCTATTTGATTTTGCATTGGAATCATATAGCATATCTATATGGTAAAAGGTTAACTACTAATTTCATGCAATATTGGTACAGCGGAAGTCAACTACTTAAGAAACATGATATATATTAGCTTCCTTATTATCACGTTTTAAACAAGTTCTCTTCACTGATCAATTGTCTCTGAAGTCATACTTAACGAGAGTATAATCGAATTTTTTGTAATATAAGTGTTGCATTTTGTTAAAAATTACCTATTATTCAAAATTTCTAACACAGGTGTAAGCAGCAGATTAGGAAATATTTCATCATCTAAGATGTCTGTGTGTATACAAAATGGATTAAAAACTCAACACGGTTGCTCGGCAAAAATTAAACAAACTCACTAGTAGGGGAAAGTGGTCCATATTGGGGCAACAAATGTCAATATTTTATTGCTGGGGCA
This sequence comes from Agriotes lineatus, assembly GCA_940337035.1. Classification (NCBI taxonomy): domain Eukaryota; kingdom Metazoa; phylum Arthropoda; class Insecta; order Coleoptera; family Elateridae; genus Agriotes; species Agriotes lineatus. The sequence goes on along the minus strand of CALNHX010000448.1, from coordinate 142,480 downwards.
ATTCAAGTGATTTTAGGATAATAAATGTATAGAATGACACAGTATCTATTGTAGAAATTCCTATATACGTGTTAGATAATACAAAAGGAAACATAAATTCATTTTAAGTATTTACCACTATACACCACCCATCCCACTATGAACCACCAAGTGGTACTTATTGGGAAGTTGTACGGTGCATAGTTTAATGAAAGCAAAAAGTAACAACAAATTAAGCTCGATCATAACATTATAGTAATCAAGATTAATTTCAAATTTCATTTGGCCGGCGGCTCTTTTAGTGCAACCAGAAATGTATGTGATAATTTTAAAACGATATCGTCCTAGCTAACTGTATTTTCATCTCTCTTGTCAGGGAAAATAAATTTGCTACGGAGTATTCTTCTCAGGAATGAAATATTAAAATCTTCATCCCTCCTTCCTGTAACTTTTCATATACAGATTGTCTGCAGGTACTAGGTACACACGGTAACTAGATAGTTTCTGTATCTAACCTAAATTTCAAATAAGAATGCTGTTCAGGATGGAGCTTGTAGTGGACTGTATGAATTTATTTTGGACAAATTACAGGATATGTCTTAAGGGTGCAGGAATTAAAAAGGGTGTAACCCAACGGTCTCGTGCGGTCTCACACGAGATGATGTAACAAAAGACCTGGGGTCCGTTGGGCATCGTGAACACAGTTAAACAAGATTTCAAACTGTATTAATTTAATGACTAGTTATTTTCTATTTATACATATAAAAATACTGACTTAGCTTACAAAGTTTAATATTTGCCCTAGTTCAAGCTGCTATTTCTACGTGCGTGTCTAATTTCATAATAAACAAACTTGTAGAGTGCAGAATTGCAGGCTGTTCACCGGATCATTCGAGCACTGATTACATTACTGCTGACGCTTTGTTAAGCAATGCAGTAGATGGCGCTCTGAACTCAAACTCAGTTTTACATTAGGAAAATATAAGTTTGTGTGATTTATCAGTTTTTCTTTTATATTTTTAAGATGAAGAATGTCAAATTGACAACTTCTAAAAAATATTTTGTTTTCAGATTCTTGTAATGATGACTTTGTTTCGACCAATCATGGCGATAGTTATGATTACTACTTCGTTCCAACTACTGAATGCTTATTTGAAATTTAGTATAGTGCTGCCAGACAAACAAACCGTCTCTGTATCTAGTTACCGTGTGTACCTAGTACCTGCAGATAATCTGTATAGTAATTTCTTAGTAGCATACTTTACTAACACACAATCAACCACATTTATGAGATATTCTTCGGCTTCATCTTCAAAAATTTCTTCATCTGTAGAGTCACAACAAATTTCTTTTTTATTAACATCACTGTCGAAGCTGGAATTCTCACATAATATTTTTCGTTTTATTCTCTTGAGACGCAACTTTCGCCCTTCTGTACTCTTCTTTTCTTCATATTCCGACTTGGTGCTCTTGTTGTATTTTTTCTTTATTTGGTGTATTTGTCAAAATCACTGATTGTACTTTCTTTCTTCCTCTTGTGTTTTTTCTTTCAGGTGCTTTTAAGTGCGGTCTAACTTAATTAGGAGTGGTAATTAGTATTGTCTCAACCTGTTTCCTTCCATTTCTATCTGAAGTCTCAGTGGTATTAATGTATTAATCTTTCTAATTATCTATCTCGATATTATGAGAGGAATTTTCACATATAATCTCTTAAGAGCATTAATTCCTTCCGGATTTTTTTAGTGCGTTCCAACAACGTCGTATTGACGCGGTGGCAAATTAGGACGTTGTTGGAATGCACGAAAAATAATTTCCGGATATGAATTCATGCTCGAATGCAGATTCGGTAAGAAAATCGTAACGACACAAACCCTCACAGTTAGGTTGGTCTACCTACAAAAATATTCCAAGAAATTTCGTTGTCGTCTTGGTTACGGCTCATGAACTAATTTTGCATTGGTCATTACTGAATACGGTACGATTTTCATTTATAACTGCTGACGAATTATCTGAGGTTCTCTGAAGTACGTCGTTACAGTTTTCAGCTGTTTTGTTCCAACTATTGCCAATCTCAAAACTATCCATGCCAGGTAGTCTGTCAGTCACGTATGATGACATGTAGTCGGATTCACGGATTACTTGAGGATTAAAAGGTGGTATACCCATTTTCTCAAATCCTCTTATGATGTTTAACGGAGTGTAAGATTCGGGAAAAGCTCTTCCAACAATGCTTGCTATTTCTTAAATAAACATTGGCGTCCCAGGATGGTTAAGCACCCATTGGTCTGCTGTCCTGTTGTAATAGGTTTTAAATGGGAAGACACAACTTACGTCCAAAGGCTGAAAGCGATGGCTGCAATGTGGTGATAGCGACAATATTATAATTTTGTTATCTTTACTTTTGTTCAGAACTCTTACATCGTAATGGCTTTCATGATTATCCATAATTAATAATATGGGATTGTCTTTGCTGCATTGTATATTTTTAATAAAGTGATTTATATCAATGCCATAAAATCGGTGATCTCTTTCTTTGTACATTTGTTCGCTATCTCCTCCGGAGATACTGGACCGATTAACCTTAAAATTTTGCTAATTTTTAGACTTAGATCGTAGGCCGGTTTTTATTTTCAAAAAAGGTACGAAAAAGTAAAATTAAATTACGATCGCTTGAAACAGCTGATGTGATACATTTACAATGAATTCTTCAGCGCCTATTTCAACGTCAAATTTAAAGAACAATTAAATCGTGTAACTGCAATATTCTTCTATTAACATTTTTTATGCATAATTGGTAAGGCTGTATGTGTTTTTGATTGTGACATGTAGCACTCTTTTCCACCGAAACGTAGCTCGGGTGATTCACTAGTACTCAATAAAATTGTCCCGTCATCCAACCACTGGAATGGGTAGATCCATCTGAACCCAAAGGGGCCCCATTCAACATTTTTTTTAAAGTTCTTTCGTGGGAATATAGAAAATGGTGGCACAAAAGTTCCATCCCCACATATTGTAGCACACATTGTTACTAGTAACCCCCTTTCAGCGCTCGTTACCTTTCTAACCTGTTTTTGAGAAACTGCTGCTACAATTTTTAGGTGCTTGTGTACATTCGTTACACCTATTTCATCGCAGTTGTAGACTTGGGTCGGTAAAATAGTATATTGTTTAACGAGTGACGAAAGTAGCATTTTCTGCAAAAGAGAGAACAGTTTATCAAACGAGGCGTAGCCGAGTTTGATAATGTTCTCAAGTTGCAGAAAATGCTTTTCGACGAGTAAAACACTATACTTTTTCTATAACCATGGTTCACTACTACTGCACTAAAACACTACCGTCCGAGAGCAAGGCTACTTGATGAGACGTCCTGCCAATTTCGTGATAATTTTTATAACTGTATTTTGCATTTATTTATTACGTTATACACTTTTATTTTCAAGTTATAAACAAGAGTTCCATTTTTGACTTATCGTTTTGGGGCTATATCTATCTTATTTATGAAAATAGGCAATTCTTCAGGCAATTTTTTAATAACTAAAAAAAGTTTCGAAATATAACATAAAGTTGCTTTTTTTACATGGAACTCATAGCTGGCTGTGGCATTATGAGAAATAGGATTTTTCCCATTCCAGTGATATACAGAGAATCCTAAAATGTACTGAGGGGTTCAAAATTAATAGTATATTACAGTACAAGTGGAGAAACTGAGAATTTCGCTCACGCATTTGCCAGTTTTGCACACGAGCCGCCAGGCGAGTGTGCAAAGGCAAATAAGTGAGCGAAACGGTTTCTCCACGAGTGCTGTATAGCGTTTTGTTTAATCCTGCACTTATAATATCTAAAAAATTTCTGCAAATACAATTTTGATATAACAAACAAAAATTATTCAGTATAAAAAACGTAGGCAGGTTGTGTTGTTACGTTGCTATGGTTTGTTAATAACCAAAATTTAAATTGTCAATATTTTGACGCGTGGTTCAGTTTCCTGAATTTGCCTTATTAAATTGCTACAAAAATGGAGCAAACTGAAGAATTTGTTGTGCCCGACGACGTCCAAAAAGCTGCTGATGCCGCTACATTTCATTTGTAGCCAGAAAAGTCAAAGGGAAAATACATGAAAGAAATGGAAAAATTTCGTGAATGGATGAAGGCAAAAAAGGTACAAGTGATAACTGAAACTGTTGTTGTAGCCTATTTTAACGGCCTAATTGAGAAGTATGCATCTTCTTCGTTGTGGTCAACCTATTCAAGTTGAGGCAACAGAAAATTCCGTGACAGAAGGTACTGCAGGAACGGGAATCGTTGAAGCACATCAATTTTCCACTTCTGGCATTTTTAATGGAAGTAACCCAGTTTTCCAGAATTGTGTGGTTAATTTCTATACAAATAATTAAACAATAATGTAGTTAGTGTTCAAATAAAGTTAAAATGTTAAAAATGTTGTATTTTATTCTGGGCAGTGACAGTGGGCGAAAAATTACTTTCACTCACTACTTTCGCCCACCCGTTGCCATAAAAACAATCTGTGTGAGCAAAACAAATGGTTTCTTGCTTGGTATCTTAGGAAGAAACCACATGTTTCTATAACAGGATTAAACAAATAACTTTTTATTAGTTTCGTATATACTGCTCCACAAATGAACTGGAGCATTTGAATATTTGGTGCAATTTTTAAAAATATTTTCCAAAAGGGCAGTCATGTCATTTTTGGTAACCTTTCATAATTGTGTCACTATAAAAAACATTTCTTTTCATAATCTGGTTTAACTAAAACTAAATCCAAACCCGGGTGTAGTGGCGCGTCCATAACTTCCATTAGTGGTCGCGCCTCACGCCCCGGTCGGTTAAACGGTCGGTTAAACCGCTGTTAGTTTTTTTAACAGAATGTTTGTAAATTAAGAAACATCTTTTTCATAACACCTACTTGTTATTTGTTAATAACAGAACTGCCAACTTGATTGAAAGGTTCCCCATAACAGCCTTTGCCATGCCTCGGATAAATCCATTTGCATCGGACTGACGGCCTCGACCACAAATTTATCCTCGTGTGTTGGATGCTTACTAACGGCCTTATGTCGTTAATAACTATAGCATTTCTTATGCACTTTATTAAGAAAGCATAATAAACGACGTTACAGAGCAGCAATAATTCATAATACCAGATGAATAAAAAATAATTGAGTAACGTTAGAGGTCGCGCTCCGGTTGAATCAACCGCAATAGCAAAAAAACCGTTTACATTTTTTTTTAATGTGCTGAAATATCACTAAAAATAGCAAAAATGCATTTTAGGAGAATTTTGAAACCACAAGTCGGAAAGTAGCGTCATTACAAGCTACAGCAATTTTTTAAAATGTGCGGTTGCATGGACCATAGCGCGACCACTCCCGGGTTTAAAATATTGTTACGTTTTTATGCTCGGGCTATTTAAAAATTATACGACGCTTCTTGTATTAAACATTTATTTACACGATTAATTACGACTATCTACAAATAGAAGAATTATGAAGGCAGAATTACTTATAAACTACAGGCACTATTTCTAACAACTATACACTATTTAATAATTATTTATATACAGTTTAACAGTAAGGATTTATATGGTTGTATTTATTTGTTAATTATTTCACACGGCTCGTTTATATCACGCGCGCTTCAAGTCTGATGGGAACTGAACTGTTATTTTCGCTGCCCTTATTTATATCGCTGGGTGATTCATTCCGGAAGCGTCTCGACCCTTCCGGCTTTCGCATGTGTTGACCTCGAGCGTGTTCTCGAAAGCGTGAGTCACCCCTTGCACCTGGCTCAAAGGTCGTTCTGGATCGATCCCGAGGCTGTGAGTCATATGTCCGCAGCGGCTCGGTACAAGTTCGTTACAATATTATCATTTTAAAATTTTGAATTTTGCCTAAATGTTGATAGCACATTGCATACGAAGTATGCCAAATCGTTGCCAAACATTTTTAAAAGTTCTGAAGAGACTCAAAGAACTATTAATTAACCTTTTTTTGTGATTCCTCTTATTTTTGTGAAATATATTTTTTATAATTTTATTATTTTTAATTTTATGAACATTATTTTGTTAATTTTTCAGTTGATATTTGAGAATAGTGCAATTAAATATGCTCTTGTTGATATCTGCCGGATGTGGGGTCCTTTGGTGCTGCTACCGTTGTGAGGGCCTCCTATACGCTGTGCTGGTATGCTGCTGCTAAAATCTTGAGTTCAGGAACCTTATCTTGCCCGTGGCCGTAGTTCGTAAGCTGCGCTGGTCCGTCTTGGAGTACTCGGCAGGTGGCAACGGTAAAAAATGTTCCCCACATTCTCACAGGTGCAGTAACAATTACTGAACACACTGGTATACTTTTTATTAATAAAATTAATGGTTTAATGGGTAAAAATTTTAATTCTCTGAGAGTACAAAAACTGGTTGTCATTCAATAATTTTATTCATTTGTTTCTGGATAAAGGTCGTTAATAACAATTACCTATCTAACTTCTACAAAACGGAGATTGACCAAATACAATACAATAACTTCTTAACTAAATTTAACTTATAATTAAAATTATATACAAGAAATTCTTATTTCTAAAATATTGTTCTTTTAATCTTGGTTTTAAACTGTGTCATAGCGCCACTCACTTTGTGTTATTTTAAATTGTCTTTCACCCGCGTAATTAGGCTGACTTGTTTGTTCTATCACCAATTGTTTCACATCCTGTGGTGTGCTCTTCTTGCATTTTTCAAACTGTTCGCTTTTCACCAAATTTTCGAATATTGCTGTTCCATAATTATAATTGCCCTGTTCTGTTTGGTTTATGCCCTTTTCTATATATTATAATAATTCTGCTTCTTTTACCTTCTATTTAAAAAGCTCATAAACATGTCCTATTTCATTATTCTGACATCTATGCTTCATTTAACACGCACCTATTATAAACCATTCTGTGACAGTTCTAGTTATATTGGTTCGGCTTTAATTTTGCACAGGCCTCTTATTTTTATCTAGTTTATAATTATCGATTCCAATCTATGAAAAACGAGCTCTGCCCTTTGCCTTTTCTATTCAAATCGATTCATTACTACTGAAATTTCTTTGAAAATGTAATTACGGATTGCAATTTTATGTGCTAAATCTCGCAGTTGCATGAACTACCCCAACTCTATGCTTTCTTGTTTTTAATTTATTGTGCTGCAAGCAGAGTTGAGTAGCGGGCTCAATACCATCTCAATATATTGCAATGTGTTGTATGCTTTGCTTTGTACTATTTGTAAAAAAGAATTATAAATACATACAGACCACCACACACCTTAAGTACTTTGATTTTTAAATTTTATGATATCAAATTCTAACGGATTGACTATTTAATTTCTAGGTTCGATTGATATTTAAAATTTTAAATAGTAGTTTGCCCTCAATTTATGATTCGCTCATCGGTATAATATTTATTTTGCTAGCTCAAATATTGCATGAAAACTCGTCTCTCATTTAGGCTTGGGTTCCTAGTTTGTTAAATTCAAAGTTAAAATATTGCTGGCACGCCACTGTGTACAACTGAAATTAATCTTCAAAGCGCAAGCGCTCGACCTGTCAAACTGACTGATATAAATAGATTCGAAATACGTTGAAAGTTCGTGACTGTAATTAATTTTAAAACAAGGATTCAATAAGCAAATTACTTGGTAAGTGATTGAATTAAACCGCCTTTGGACGGCGTCAGTAAGTTCCTTTGTTTTCAGGCTAATGCGTCCATTGGCTTGCTTAAAAAGGACGCCTCTGCGATTTTGTTTATTTTAACCTCCAACTGGCAATTTTAATTACAAATCCTAGATTACTGGTTATTTATGGACATCAAAATAAATCGGATTTCAGTTCCTTGGTTTGTACTTCAGGTATGATCGCATTTTCAAGTCTTTGGAGCGGTAAAATTGTTCGTACACTAACCTCACAATGCTTTCAGGAACGGTAACCGCTAAAGGACCCCTCTGCGTTGCCTGTCGTTGATGCAGACTCCCAGGGATGCTGGAACGCTGATGTAGTTGCTGCCGCTGGTCCGCTTGATGCTCTACAACGTCCTCTCACTGCTGTAGCCCTCTCGTTTGCTGCTATCGGAGAATCGTAGACCTCCTTCGATGACGGCTCCAAGATCGGAAGCCACCACCTCGGTGTAAATTTAATTTTTGGTAAAAACGCTACCCACACTTCCACATATGCATTAAATTGTGCTGAACACAATGGAGTAATTTATTTTTATGTAGGTTGACTGTAAATATAAAATTTCTTTTATTAAAGTTGGAGCAAAATTCAAGCTGTCAGGTATAATTTTTATTCAATTGTCTAAAAATCTGGTTCTTAATAACAAAGCACTGTCTTGCATATTTGAATAGGAAATGAACCCAGTTCAATTACATTACATTTAAAACTAAATCGAACAACTATGATAATTATTTACAATGTTTTAATTCTATAATAATTGTTCTTTGAATTTTCGATTTTCTACTATGTTATAGCGCCACTTAGTTTATTGTAAATTCACCTTTCTGTTTAATTCGCCACTACACTGATTATTTATTAGTTCACCAATTGTTTTACATCCGCCTGCTTGAATTTCCTATTTATTCTGAACCTGTTTCCTTTTCCTCAAATTTTCCATCTTGATACTGCATGTAAATCGCCTGGCTTTGTGCTCTATGGCACATTTCTTTCCTTAATCTTTTCTCTTACGTCTTATATTTTTAAAATGCTCATCATAATTCCATTTTCTAATTTACTTTAATTTCTACGCATCATTTGACTTTACATATTTTGAATCTTTCTGTGCCAGTTTTACTTAATATGGGTTTGGCTTCTATTTTGCCCGAACCTTTTATATTTTGCTAAATTTACATCACTGACTCCAAACCTTTGAAAATCGAGTTTTATTCCCTTCTAGCTTATTCAAATAATTCGATTGTTAATGGCTAAATTTTCCAATGTAATTTCAAACTGACAAATTATGTGAATTTACACAGTTGTGCGAATCATCCCAACTCTGTGCTTTTGTGATTTAATCTTTAACCCTTAGACTATGGCGTGAGGTCCTCAAGGGACCCCAGACTTTGTTTTTCTTGAACATCTTTCTAGGTATTTTTTAAATAAATTTTCCCTCTCGTGTATTTGTCACTTTTACAATTATACATAGCATGATGTATTTGGTTTTCTGTTTTTAATATCTGCATTTGTTGAACAAAAAAGGTGCGTGGGGTCTCCAAGGGACCCCACGCCGTTGTTAATGTGTACCATTTTTTTCTACAAATCAATAAGTTGATGTCAGTTTTTTTATGTGTTTTACGACTATAATGAGGACAATATTTTTGCAAAAAGTAATTCTGATGTAACTTGTTTATACCCTTATCTGAATCCGTGTATATTATCTCAAAGTACATTCTTGAATTGAGTAGTAAGTGAAAATAAGTATAAGGGATGAATGTTTTTTGTTTTTGATATTTTGTACACGAGCATCCGATAAAAAAGTAAATATAAGATGTTTATAATGTCAGTTCTTCGTTTGCAAAAAACATCGAAAAGAAAATATTGTCTCCACAGCGAGTTGCATCGATCACATCGAAAATTGACAATATATTATACTTTTTCTTTAAGTTGTAAGAATTCTGTTGTTACCTTTTTTTATATTTGTAATGTGAGTTAATTTTCAATATATTTTACCATTATAAACACTTACTCAAATGTTACCATACGTTTTAATATGTTTTTAGCTGGGGTCCTTCGAGGACCCCACGCAGTAATTACCGTTGGTCTAAGGAACGCAGTAGTCTAAGGGCGAATTAGTCGGCATTGCCACCAGAGCTGAGTGGAGGGCTAAATACCATTACAATATATATAAATATTATGACGTAATGTAATAAATACAATTTTTATGGGTGGTCCAGTTCAGTTGTGGAGCAGTATATTACAAAAACGAAACTGACATCTAAAAGCTGAAGCATGGGAGTTTTTTTATTTGAAAATTAAAGTGATTAAGTGGCTGCCGTCCTCCTCGCACTCTTGTAGGTGCCTTACAAAATCTCTCATTACTCTCTACAAAACGCCCTATGGCCGTTAACGCTCTTACTCAAAGCAGCCATACTTGTTCAGTGAAACATCACTTTTCTAAACTTGTTGGGTAATATACTATTTTTACCCCATTATACAGGCTGATCTTTTATCATTTTTATCATAAAAAATCAGCTTGTATTAAAGTGACATTTTATAGCGCCTGTTAGGTTTCCCGAAAATATACGTTCCTTGGTCGGTATCTAATGGCAGTGAGAGAGAATATAATACATTAACTCCCGTTGCCATTAGAGACGGGAATAATTCAACTAGCCTCCTAATTTTCATATTTAAATATTTTTGAATGCAGCTGAATGGAAGAGATAGTCTCATCATAAAATATATAAGTGTCACATGTATAACTCTGGACTAAAATGTCATTTCCCCCCCTTGCATGATTACAATTGATTAGGTACTGTTCTCGCTAACGCTGGAGAATTAAACTACATCCACGGGAGGGAATGATACATTTTCCTCCCTAGTAATACAAATAGCTATAAAAAATTTGTTAGGTAACTTTTGAAATTTTAAAACAAAATATCAAAATGGTGTTGATTAGGGACTGTTGAAAGTTGACAGGCGACTGATAAACCTAATTGAAAAAGGTTGATTGAAATAAGAATTCGTACATCAGATACAAAAACAGAAGACATTTGCTCAAGCACGTAATAATGAAGTCATTTTTACATTCAAGAGACTTTTATACCATGTGTTCAAAAAGAAATTACATAAGGGTTGGCCATGGAAAGTAAAAATAATGTCGAAAGCAAGCTTTAGAGACAGCAATCTTTAGAATTTGTAATTACGATATCAGCCTATAATATAAACTTACAACAACAACTGTGATGACAGTTAATGAATTCTAAAGTTTGCTTTTTTTTTAACAAAAATGGCAATTCCCAATTACAGTTACCGCATTTTGAAAAGTAATTTAATTCCAATGCAAATAAATAAAAAAGAATTTAATTAGTAATTTAATTACAAAGTAATTAATTACTGCCCAGCTCTGTTAAGGATACATTTCTTTGGACACAAAAATCAGATTTTTTAGCTCAAATTTCAATGTGCGCTATTTTCTGTTTGATAAGTGAGCGAAACGCAAGTTCGAAAGTACACCCTTATCGTATCCTTTAATAAGTTAACTTTGAAGTATTTTATTTAGTAATACACAGGGTGGTAAGAAAAAATAGGAAAACCAGTGAAATTTGTTTTTTTTTATTAGGCGGATTTGCCTTATACTTGACACCTACTTTAAATACTAGGCAACGTTTCCAAATAACATTTTTGTCTATTTTAAAAAATAAGGGTACTTCATTCTTGAGCCATTTTCATCTTTTTGAACTTCTCGGTATACGAAAAAAGATATTTACATTTAGGCAGTTGCATTATTAGTTACAAAGATGCAGGGACTTTTATCAAGAAAGAATTTTCGGATTAAGGGATAATAAAAATTTCGATGTGTTCAAATTTATGACGGACACTGTATATTATATTACATATTATGATGCATATCACTGGAATGGGAAAAAAGTGCTGTTTCTCATAATGGTATAGCCAACTATGAGTTCCATATAAAAAAATCAACTTTATGGTAAAACTCGGATTGAAAAACTTTTTTTGAAAAACTGACTACGTCGCTGGATTCTTATTACAAAAGTGCCTAAAGAATGTAGACATTATTTTTCTCTATTTTATAGCTAAGTGAGATATAAGGACAAAATGGAAAGTCGTAAAATCGAACTGCTGTTTATAACTCGAAAACAAAAGACGATAGCAAATTTTGGTTTTCACCATAAAGGTTTTCTCGAAAAAGGGGATCAAGGATGGGTGGTCCTTTTTTTCATATCTCCTATAAGTAGTCATGGAGATTCGCTATAAAAATGTTGAAATTTGCCCACCTTGAACAGCCTGTTATTATGTCAAATGTTGAATACTAAATACTAAATATCCATTCACTGCATTTGTGACTCTGAGCAGGCCTTGAATGTGAATATTTTTACCAGTGTATCAAATATTTAGTTACAAAGGTTCGTAAAGTCAAAATGACATTGACATTTTCTAACTTCTGTGAAGTACCTACGTTAATTATAGAAAACTGATTCGTGACATTTTGCTGAACTGGAGAGATCTGTTATTTTCAACAATTTTCATTCACTTGATGAATGCAGAATGATGAATTTCCAAAGTTTCCTTTGGCTTTGGTAATGTTTTTGTGACTAACTGTTCCATACACCATTCAAAAAATACACATGCAAAGCCTGCTCAGAATCACAAATGGAGTGAACAGGGTATAAATAATAGTATGTTGGCAAATATATTATTGGGATTACTGGAAGTAAAATAACAGAATCTAGTTTTTTCAGTAATATTAGTTCATTAATCAACGTTAAATTAACAAAACATTAACAATCCATAGCTACCAAAATACTGATATATGTATTTGAGGTAAGTAACAATTTTCTACTTGAAGTTGCATCTTCTCTCCTATACATGTTCCATGTTGATGTTTCTTTGTAATTGTGGGTATCATGAGCAATGTTGTACAAAATTGTAGGGCAAAGCAGTTATCAAAACTGTTGTTACAGCATGTACAACCAAACACATTTACACTTCGATCATACATTGCAAATAGACCTGCATCGACTTATTGGCAATATAATTTGAAAAATGAAAATTTTTCTCGGGATAGTATACTGACCGACGCGAAGGATGTTTTTGGATACGAAGGTAGTAAAACAATACGGATTAAAATTAATATATACAGTGTGTCCAAGATAAGGAGGGCCAGTATGGGGTTCTTGGTAATGGTAAGAGATACAAATTTGGTTAAATGGGAAGAAAGTTGCGCTATTAAAGGACTAAAAAAATGACGTTTAGAAATTCTTGATATGATTTTTCGTTTTTGAATTATCTCAAAAAAACCGAATTTTTGGATTTTCTTTTTTATTTTTTTTCTGGCGTTAATATTAAAGTTAGAACGAAACTGATTAAACTTATTTATAGCAACTTTTAGTGGACTTAATGACTACGTTATCAAATTTTTTATCCGACGTTTCGTCTTCGAGAAACCATCATCAACTTTATTTTTTTAAATACGGTCCTGGTTTTTTGATGCCAAATTTGCAAACCCCTTGTTACTCTGAATTCAACAATGTACCACATATTATGGTTTAATTACGTTTCGAGCTTTTTTCTGATCATCATCAGAAATTTTTTTAGACACGAACCTTTAGGCCTTTTTACATGCCGTTAAAATATTAAAATGCACATCATAATGTCATAATTCTGATACATTAATTTAATAAGCAACCAATAACTATTAACAATAAACAAAAAAGAAATGAACAAAAGATAGACAGAAAGAATAACAAAACGACCATCGAAACCATTTAATAGGTATTAAATTTACAGAATGTATTCAAAAAGGTTGCCATCATTCTCTATGCATAAATAACATCTAACTGTAGAATCTAAAACATTATTCAGCAATACTGGCGTTATACTTTGAAAGGCTTCAAGAACCAATCTTCTAAGTTCTTCTTCTATTTCAAAACGTTAAATACCTATTACATTGTTTCAAGGCTTGTTTTCTCATTCTTTCTGCCTATCTTTTGTTCATTTATTTGTTGTTTATTGTTAATAGTTATTGGCTGCTTATTAAATTAATGTATCAGAAATATGACATTATGATGTGAATTTTAATATTTTAACGGCATGTAAAAAGGCCTAACTTATTGTATGAACTTATTTTTACAAAATTATGAGAAATGCAGGTCCGTATCTAAAAAAATTTCTGATGATGGTCAGAAAAAAGCTCGAAACGTAATTAAACCATAATATGTGGTACATTGTTGAATTTAGAGTAACAAGGGCTTTGCAAATTTGGCATAAAAAACCAGGACCGTATTTAAAAAAATGAAGTTGATGATGGTTTCTCGAAGACGAAACGTCGGATAAAAAAATTGATAACGTAATCATTAAGCCCACTAAAAGTTGCTATAAATAAGTTCAATCAGTTTTGCTCTAACTTTAATATTAACGTCTGAAAAAAATAAAAAAGAAAATCCAAAAATTCGGTTTTTTGAGATAATTCAAAAACGAAAAATCATATCAAGAATTTCTAAACTTCATTTTTTTAGTCCTTTAATAGCACAACTTTCTTCCCATTTAACCAAATTTGTATCTCTTACCATTACCGAGATCCCCATACTGGCCCTCCTTATCTTGGACACACTGTATAAGCCGTTCACGACCTATTTGGGCCAGAGTTGGCTATGATTTTTTCTTTTCATGTTGGATTAACTCATTCGGTGATGTAGCGGATACAACTTTATTTTTCTATCAGTGTCTGTTCGACATTTTCTTGTCACCGCATTGCCAGATTTATTATTTTAATATTCGTAAGAAAATAAATGATTTATCAAGTGTGTAAAAATAATTTTAATTTCCGTCAAAGGAAAAGTCAAATTGTTCAAAATAATTTTGTTACAACAAAAAATTTCCATTAAACGATGCTACTTCGAATTTAAAGAGGACAGACCAGATTTAAAAGAACACGAGTTTATGTCGAGACTAGAGAATATATTTGCTGTACGTTAAAATGCTGCATTATTGTTCAATACTTGTAATAACGTCATGTTAAACCGATGGTTCAAAGAAGATCAACAGAGATGAAAATAGAGTAGTACGCAAGTATTAGAAGAATAAACCGATAACTCGAACTCATTGGGAATGCGCAATCGCGTACAGCTTTAATAGTTTGAGTAATGGACTAATGGCCGATTTCAGCAGAATAGCTGACCGCAGATGAATCAGTATTTTGTTGTTTTTGAATTAATTTATGCTGTTGTGATTTTGGTGGTTGTGCATTGAGTAGTGGTTATGAAAAGAATTAGTTGCAAGAATGGATTGCTATATTTGTAAAAACAATAACAGCGTACATAAATACAATAATCCTGCGTAATAATGTAGAATAATTTACTATCTACCTATTTATTACTATTTTGGTGTTGAAATGTCATGTGGCAGATGTGAAAATCAACATGAAGTAAAATCAGCAAGCCATCCATTTGACAAAATATTTACATTTTTCACTTGTTAATTTCTATAAGATCAATATTGCTCAATTGATTTGGCATCAGTTTGTGATGTCTTTATTCTTCGACAACAGCAAGCAAGCAAGCATGTAAAATAAAGTGCCATATTCATATCATGTACACACTTCTTATACAAACTGCAATAAACATTAATATTGAATGCTTTTGTTATGCATTATTTCTCATTTTCGTGTCTGTCGTCCATTCTCAATCATTAAAATTTTTCATCCTTAATTTAAACAGAGATCCGGCAGCAATGTACCTATTCAGAAAATATAACCTTAAACTGAAAACAACCTAACCTAACAGAAAAAGTGTCAGTTTGCATTAGGGAGTTTAGTTGCCACAGAGGTACTGGCAACAAAATTACTAGATGGTCATAGCCTCACCTGACCCAAAAGGATCGTGAACGGCTTATAGTAGCATATATTTGGAAACCGGTTGGATTTTCCAGCTTCTCCAATGATTTGCCCATGTGAGCATGGATAGCTTACTCCTAGATAGATCGTTTTGCCGTACAACCTCCAGCCCTAGCCCTCAGAAAAAGTTATGATCGTAAAATTCAACGAATTAAGCTTAATTTAGTCATCTGCCTTCACAATTTTAATTTGCTTATTCATCATTGGAATATACAACATTGCTCTAATTTAAACAACTTTGTGTCTCTCAAGAAAATGAAGATTCCCATGCATAAGGATGGGAAATGGCCACTCTGCATACTTACTTTTTTGTGGAACTGTACAGTAACATAATTTCTAAAGGGTGGTATTTAACAGTCTACCAAATTTACCGAACCTTTTCGTACAAAAAAATACTTTCGTTTCCCAAAAATACTAAATGCTCACCAAAATTAAGAAAATACATAATCTTAGAGCGACAACCAAAAATTGACATCACGCTAGTCTCTTATATTATTTGTTCCTAAAAATAACTTTCGTTGGCTAAAAATGCTAAATGTTCACCAAATTTTATTCCGCATTTAATTCTAACATGATACCCAGATATTTAATTTTCGTCAGCGTCGTATATTACTTAGCATTTAAAAAACACTATTTCTTTGGCAAAAATACACAATTTTTACTACCTATATTTTATACCACATTTAATTTCAAAAGTATACCCAGATTTATATTTCTTGTTGGCCTAAATATCACTTAAATCTATCGTGTTTTATTAGGTCTTTATTAATGGGGAGTCTGAAGAATTCTTGGAAATAAATCAATATCTTTATATATATAATTTTTCTGTACGTCTGTATGTAACTGAACTCTTCCTGGCTGGACCGATTTTGATGAAATTTTTTGTGTTTAAGTGGGTCCCTGGATGGTTTAGATTTACAATTGGACCCGGTAAGTGGCGCTGCAATCGGGTCCTAGACAATTAAAAAAAAATTTACAAAATTTCTTTTTATTTTTTTAAGATTTCCCGCATATCAAAACATAACCTCAAAATTTCACCACCCCAATATTTTTTAAAATTAAAAAAATCGAAAAAACGTTTGCTGAACCCGCTAATAGCAGGCAGCGGGCAGAACAACGTCTGTCGGGTCTCCCAAAATTTTACCCCCGCCCCCACCACCCCAAATATTTTTTAAAATGAAAAAATCGAAAATTCGAATACCGAAAAAACGTTTGCTGAACCCACTGATAGCAGGCAGCGAGCAAGAGAACGTCTGTCGGGTCCGCTAGTCTTATATATATTTCTAAAAGTCCTGACTGACTCATCAACGCCCAGCCCAAACCCTTGGACCTAGAAAGCTGAAATTTTGCACAGAGGTTCCCTTTATTTATAATTTATTTATTTATTTATTTAATTTGCACTCAGCCAACAGCCGTTAGGCCAATTACAGGCGTCGCTGTATACAAGGAATAAGGAAAGATATTTTAAAATTCAACCCCTAAAGGCATAAATGGGGGTTCCAATTCTGTATGGAGAAATAATATTAAATAGACATTTCGACTTGAAACTTCGTAGTACTCCTAAAAACAAATAAGCAAACACGTATTTTGTGATTTTCCGAAAATCAACCCCTTAGGGGGTGAAATGGGGTAAGTAAGCCTAAAAATCGATATGGGTGTCGTTATTGAGGTTTTTTGGGACGTTGATTGCGAAAATGGCATTTGAAATTTAGCAGGCAGAATTCTCATAGGGAGTACGTATCCGCTATGAAAGGATTTTTGAAAATTCAACCCCTAAAGGGGTAAAAAAAGCGTTGTAAATTTTGTAAAATCAAATTTTGAACTAAGTCATTCAAAGTTTTTAAAATTTGTCCCATGAAGGTGAAAATAGAAGATAACGGGACGAGAAGGAAAGGGCAGTGATGAGATGGGAGAGGAGGGAAGGGGGCAGGACGGGACGGGACGGGAAGGGAAGGGAAGGGATGGGATGGGAGGGGAGGGAACGGGACGGGACGGTGACGAGGTCGGAAAAAGGGACGGGGACGGAGACGCGATGGGATGGGATGTCAGAAAATAATTAGTCAATAGACTATTTAATACACAAATAACGAAAATGGCATTTATTTTTAAGTCTAAGATGGGGGACATGACATAAGGGAAGGGACGGCACGGGATGGGATAAGACTGGACTGGACGGGACGGGACTGGACTGAACGGGATGGGACGGGACGGGACGAAACTGGACGGGAAGGGAAGGAAAGGGTCGGGACGGGACGGAAAGGGAAGGAATGGGATGGAAGAGGAGAGGAAGGGACGGGATGGGACGGGATAGACGGAACCCGAAGGGACGGGACTGGATGGCAAGGGAAGGGACGGGAAGGACGAGACGGGGCGGGGCAGAACGAAACGGGACGGAAAGGGCAGAGATGGGATGGAAGGGGAGGTGACGGGACGGGACTGGACGGGATTTAACGGGACGGGAAGAAACGGGACGGGATGGAACGGGACGGGAGGGAAAGGAAAGGGAAGGGGTGGGATGGAAGGGGTGGGGACGAGACGGGACGGGACGGTACTGAGACGGGGACGGAGAAAGGGATGGGGACGGGGATAGGATGGGATGGGATGACAAGAAAATAATTAGTCATTATTTAATACACAAATAACGAACCTCGCGCGAACGAAGTCGCGGGTAACAGCTAGTATATATATAAAAATGTAACACAAATTTCACAAAAGAAAATTGAAAATTAAACTTAGTAAGTTTCTTCATACGGCAATACACTGGTTACACTCACTGTAAAAGATACCAAACACAGAGTGCGGCTGCAAACTGAAGCCTGCAAAAAGTTTGTCTGGAAGCGACAAGAAGAGATGCTCGAGCTTATTTCATTTTTGGAGTAACAATTATTATATAATTATTTGACGCACAAGTAGTTTTTCGAAAAAGACCAAATATAAATAGGTAGCGCAAATATTTATTATGTACAGCACGGACGCGTAACTTGAGCGTTCTAAATTTGGTGAACATTTAGTAAAATTGATAGTCATATGGAATTTAAAATGTAAGCAATGGTAAAACAATACGCAACATAGCTATTTTAGTGGTGCTGTTCTCATTTTTCGAAGTATAATAATTTGGGTTCCATTACGATTTTTTGGTGAACAGCGCTAGGGATGTATGGTTTAATTTGGTGTACATTATATTTGATCCCATTTCTAAATACACATTATCATACCAAAATATTACATCAGTTTTTAAGATTTTATTATAGATATGGAATACTACACAAGCACTTAGTTAAAGGAAAGATTAATTTTACATTAATTTTCACAATGCAGAAATAGAAGGGTGCACAGCACAAAATTTATTCAAGTATATTTAATACTAAGCGCTTAGTTTACACACAACTCAAACATACAAGCATCATCGTATCTGAGTATGATAGTACAATGGCTGGCAATATAAGAATTAACCAAAGAATATTGATGACTTCTGTAGAAGCTGTTGGTTAGGAAGAACATGGATATAAGCAGAAACAGGTTGAGTACAATGCAAACATGAGCAAGCATGATGAATGATTATAGAGTCCAATACCATTCACAAATGCTTTCATTTGCGTTTATTCATGTTTTCCCTTTTGCTGTGTTGTTTGATACTTCCAAATAGAACATAAATGCAGTTTTCCTTTTATGCTAGATCTTAGATGGTGGCATATTTGAACAAGATTTTTAACTGCTAAAACAATGGCAATATCTTGAATAAATGACATCTCCTGCACGCTTCTTAATCTAAGGTTAATCTGTGGTGTGTATCTTCATATGTTTAACTAAATTACTTTTTTGTGCTGCTTTATAATCGCAAATAGAACATTCATAAGGTTTTTCTCCGGTATGTGTCCTCATATGGCACACTAACTCCCTTTTTTGTGCTGCTTTAAAATCACATATTGAACACAAATACGGTTTCTCGCCTGTATGAGTTCTCATATGTCCAACTAAATTACCTTTGTGTGCTGCTTTGTATGTGCACATGGAACAGGAATATGGTTTTTCTCCTGTATGAGTTCTCATATGTGCAACTAAATTACCTTTGGCTGCCGCTTTGTATGTGCACATGGAACAGGAATACGGTTTTTCTCCTATATGTGCCCACAAATGTCTATCTAAAATACCTTTGTCTGCCGCTTTGTATGTGCACATGGAACAGGAATACGGTTTTTCTCCTGTATGTGTTCTCATATGTCTAACTAAAATACCTTTGTTCGCCGCTTTGTATGTGCACATAGAACAGGAATACGGTTTTTGTCCTGTATGTGTTCTCATATGTCTAACTAAAACAACTTTCTCTGCCGCTTTGAATGTGCACATGGAACAGGAATACGGTTTTTCTCCTGTATGTCTTCTCATATGTATAACTACGTTATATTTGTTTGCAGATTTATAAGTGCAAATAGTACATGAATAAGGTTTTTCGCCCGTATGTGTCTTCATATGATAAAGTAAACTATCTCTCTTTACTGCTTTATAATCACAAATGGAACATGCATAAGGTTTGTCATCAGTATGTGTCCTCATGTGATTAACTAAGGTAGCTTTTTTTGCCGTTCTATATTCGCAAACCGCGCATGAATACGGTTTCTCTCCTGTGTGCGTCTTCATATGGCCCAATAAAGTACTTTTCTGTGTTGCTTTATAATCGCAAATAGAACATGCATACGGTTTTTCTCCTGTATGTGTCCTCATGTGTATTGCTAAAACTGACTTAACTATTGCTATAAATCCGCAAACAGAACAGGAATAAGATTTTTCTCGTGTATGCTTCTTCATATGAAATACTAAATTACGTTTATGTTCTGATTTATACTCACAAATTAAACATTTATAAGGCTTCTCTCCTGTATGTGTCCGTAAATGTTCAACTAAATTACCTTTTTCTGCCACTTCGTATTTGCAAATGAAACAAGAATAAGGTTTTTTGTCTGTATGCGTCTTCATATGTCTAACTAAACCATCTTTTCGTGCTGCTTTATACTCACAAGTAGAACAAGAGAAAAGTTTTACTCCATGCGTCGTCATATGCTTAATTAAATTACGTTTTCGTGCTGTTGCATACTCACAAACAGAACAAGAATATAATTTTTTAATTGTATCAGTCTTCAAATGGTTCACTAGATTGCATTTCCGTACAGTCTGATATTCACAAATTGAACATGAGCAAGATTGTTCGGTATGAGTCACCATATGTTCTACGAAATTACTCTCGTCTTCGGTTTTATATTCATAGACCTTGCAAACAAACTGCTGTTCTAAGGGGCTTGTATCTGCTGCATAGGTACCGAGCAATTCATCCTTTATGTGGAATTCCTCTTGTTTAATATTCAAACCATGATCAGCCACGTTATTGATGATGTTTTGAATGATATCTGATGACTGTAAATTTGTAACTACTTCCTCTTTATTTATTGATTTGTTTAATTGGCTGGTTATTGTATGGGGCAAATTATGATCAAATTCATGTGTGTCTTCCATTGTAACAAAAATTACGAGTTTGGATTTATTAATTTTTGTCTGAAAACAAAACGCAAAAAACTTTAGTTAGGTTAGGTTGTTTAATAATTTTAAAAATATGAACAAATTTGCCAAACTTAGTTCTAATAGTTTTACTTACATGAAATAACCCGAAAGTAGAAGAGGTAACTTATTCAGAAAATAAGGTAGCAGTAAACATAATGCTGAAATATTACTCAAACCACCAATATTAGGGTTGCCAACCGTCCTGCATTTCGGAGGACGTCCTGCATTTGAGGGGTGTTGTCCCGCGTCCTGTCAAGACCCCTTGCAGGACGTCGTTTGCACTGCATTTTAAAAATAAAACAGAAACATACATTTTTTTTAAATACTGTATTAAACACAGCCTGTTTTGTTATACAATATAAATTCGCATGTGTCACCTGTCATGTTTCTCTTTATTCGGATATTTTTTTAAAGTCCGGCAACGTCGTACGGCCAGCAGTTTTCACCCGCGACCCGCAAGCCCTAACATTAGTCCCACGACCGCGACAGAAGATGATAGGCTGCGACAAGCGCTTGTTAGTTGTGTCGAATTTTTGCATGTTTTCCGCAATTGTTTAGTTGTTTTATAATTTTAGGAAGTATTTAAAAGAAACAATTATTCGTCAGTTAGAGATAAAGATTTTCTATATAATTTTTTTATGTTGAGGAATGCACTTTTAGTTTAAATTTAAACAATATTTTTTGTTGTATTAATAAACATTATGTTTTTTCGTTGTCCTGCATTTTTATTGGGTGTCCTGCATATTTGCACTCCTTGTCCTGAAATTTAAGATAATACAGTTGGCAACCCTAACCAATATGCAGTCATGATCGAATAGATGAAATACATTAAATTCAAGAGAACTACTCTAACACACAGCGTGTTTCACAATAGGATATCTGTAAGTAGGATGTTCTATAATGCGGATTTTCGCAACTTACACATTGGTTAGAGTTGTTAGTCGTTGAGTTTTTAATGACATCACTGGTTACTGTTTTCATGAAAATAGAACTTTTAAATATAGTCTAGGCGCCAGGGATTTTGACATGACAGAAAACCCAAGTTAATGAAATTTTGCACATAAGTAGTTTTTTGGTTGTACGTTAAAAAAAATGTTCTGCACTCGAGTGACTATGGAAAAAATGGAAAATGCACGGAAAAAATCGGAAAATTGGAATTTCGAGAATATCTTGGAACTGAGTGAAAATTTCTATATAGTATTTAGAACCAAAATTGTAGGGTGCAACATTCTCTGTAAAAAAGGTCTCAAGTTTTAAAAAAAAATGCTTCATTTCGAGATATTTTGCAATCTTTGTTGACTCAAAATTTGGGCGCAGACTGTCCCGAAAATAGTAGAATTTTCAGCGGCGCTTGACTAACATCGCTGTAGCTCCTTTGTTCGTCAGTGGAATTTCATAAACTAAATTTCATTTTGAAGGAAAAGCCTGAAATATTTGTAATACATGGTTCATGGTTAATTTTTTTTCTATTTGTTAGTGGGGTGTAACCATCATTAATGTAGCTAAATAAAAAGTGGACTTTTATGGATTTTTACAATATTTACACTTCATATAATCAAGTTACCGAAATGGGCTAAAGTAGGCGAAACAAGACCAAACTACGTATAGAATTTTTTTTCAAACTACCTTGGCCAAATTGAACCAAATTTTTTATGTCCTTTTTTTAGGCTATCGCGTTTTTCGCGGCACTTGTGTTTCCAGCCGACATAAATCTATCAAAGATATTATTTTTGTAAATGACATATACAGTGTGACCCATTTGTTCTTGAGCCACCCTGTAAAATCTTTATTTATTGTGCGATTTTAACCGGATTTTTTTAAGTGGTAGAGCTTGATGAACTGTATTTTTGGAGCCAAAACCGCCACGTTCCTACAAAATCCAAGGCCTACTAGATCAGTGTTTAGTAGTAAAATTTCAAGAATTCGTATTAGCGATTTTTTAGAAAAAATCTGGGCACGCCACTGGATTTGTCACCCCTCAAAATGGTACTGTACTAAATTTTATCGAAATCTTTCAAGTATTAACGATTTTATAGCCAAATTAAGAATACATAAAAAATACTCGTCATTTTCATAAATTTATTCAAAAACGAAAGCTATCCATGAAAAAACAAAAGTGACAAGAGCTAATTAATGTCAAAAGTGACAAATAAAGTTGTAGGAGAGTTATTCAGCTAGTGTAAATAAACATGGAAAACGTAACTTTAAGAGACAAAATAGAAATTGTACGTCTTGTTGGCGATAATGTGCGTTCGGCAAGAGAAGCTGCGAGAGAACAACAGCTGCTTTCGAATTGAGTGCAACTAGCACTGGTGCAATTGACTCTGGGGTGAATTACTCTGGGTGAGTTGCTTTGTAATTCGAACAGACGTTAGGTTACTCTCGCGTAATAGTTATTTACTATACAAGTGGGATAACAGCATCATTAATATACGTGTGTGTAAGTTATAAACGAGTGCGTAGCACGAGTTATGTAAGCACACAAGTATATTAATGATGCATTATCACACATGTATTGTACAAAATTTTATCTACGACTGCGTAAAATTGAGAAAAGTGCATTTAGAGAAATGTCAGATCTGTCATTTTCAAAAATATTTTAGTAGGCAAATGTCATTATGTCATTCATTTGACACTATTTCAGTTACGTAATGAAGTCATTATACAACTCAGTTGCGTAATGAAACCATTACATAACTGAGTGGTATAATGAGCTTCATTACCTAACTGAAATAGTGTCAAATGAGTGACGTAATGAGTTACTTATCCCACTGGAGTAGATAAAATACATAACCTAACTAATTTGCTTTTGAATTGAACGTTTAAAATAAGGGCGGTACATACAGACTGCGCTCAAAATAGATTTATAAAGAACTTAATTCGTAGTTAAAACTTTATTGAAATATAATTAAAAATGAAATTAAAATTTTTTCTGTTAATTACAGTAAATTGAGATTCGGTTTCATCCAGTGAAAGTCAGCGGATGAAAATAATGAAAATTGGGGATTTTTTCGAACAGATCTTGCCCCGTTATGACGATAAAACATTCCAATTTATTACATTTTAGAATAAGCAGAAAGATTGTCAATATTTCGTACACCGCACAGTACAGATACCGATTAGTGATTAGTTTAGTCTTTTAGTCAAAAAGGCGTTTAAATCTGACAGCTGATTCTAAATAACACAACAGCGCATGCCAGGGCTTCTTGCACCTCAAATTTTCATGGGGCTTAAGGGGGCAGGGGAAGGAAGACTAGCGTTAGTTACTCCAAAAATTATGTTGTAATTCGAACGCGAGGTAACTTGCTCTGGTGCACTCCAGAGTACTCTAATGTGTAATGCGAAAGCAGCTTTCAATAATAGACACCCAGATAGACGAGTAAGTCGTAGTACTGTACCTACAACGGGTTAATAGAGTTATGAGACGGGGGCTGTTTACAAAAACTTGCTTAGAATCAGGCATAATGGACGTCGTGGAATTTTGAGAAATAATGACCATATTTTGGAATACTTTAACAACAACCCCCGGGATAGTATAAGAACGGCTAGTTTAAACCTTGATATCCCCAGAGAAAATATTAGAAGATGCCTGAAAATAAACAAAATAAAGGCTTATAAGCCAAAGATTTTGCATACGTTGGAAGTGGGAGATGAGGAAAGACGATTAGAGTTTTGTTATTGGCTACAAGGGGAATATCTAAATAATCCTAACTATATTATGGCAATGTTATTTAGTGATGAAGCCACATTTACTACAAATGGGGTGGTTTCAAGTCAAAATTGCCGTCACTGGTCAGCTGAGAATCCCGAATTCGTCATAAATGCTAAGAGACAGTATTCACAATAAATTAACGTTTGGTGTGGAATACTAAATGACCGAATAATTGACCCTTTCTTCTTTGAGGGTAATTTGAATGCAAATGGCTTTTTAAATTTTCTTGGGAACGTATTTTGGAACACATTAGATGATATACCATTACAGAATCTTCGTAATTTAAAGTTTCAGTTGGATGGAAGTTCTATTCATAATGCTATTTTGGTAAGAGAATGGTTAAATGAACATTTTGAAAATCGTTGGATAGGGCGAAACAGTCCTTTGATTCAGTGGCCGCCGAGATCACCAGATCTAACGCCCCTTGATTTTTTTCTTTGGGGTTTACTGAAACAAAAAGTTTACAAATCAAGGCCACAAACTCTTCAAGAACTACGAGCCAGGATAATACAAGCCTGTGCAGAAATTACTCGGGAACAATTACGAAAGGTGATTATGAACGTGCGTAAAAGGATTGACAAGTGCATTGAAATAAACGGTGGATTAGTAGAAGTGACAAGAATATTGTAGCTTTTGTAATGGAATACTCTAGATATTTTATTTGTTTAAGTTTTGTGTTATTATTTCTATTTCTTTTTGTATTTGTAAAAATAAGGTATAAGAATGATAATAGTAATTTAAATATTTTTTCATGAATAACTTTTAGAATAAATTTGGTATTGTGTATTTTTAATTTGGCTATAAAATCGTTAATACTTGAAAGATTTCGATAAAATTTAGTACAGTACCATTTTGAGGGGTGACAAATCCAGTTTTTTTCTAAAAAAATCGCTAATACGAATTCTTGAAATTTTACTACTAAACACTAATCTAGTAGGCCTTGGATTTTGTAGGAACGTGGCGATTTTGCATACAAAAATATAGTTCATCAAGCTCTATGAATCAAGCTGTATATGAATTTGTTTCCAAGGACCTGTACTTTCAGAATATGTGCCTAAAAACTTTATTGGTTAAAATGTTTTCATTCATCATTTTCTATATTTTTCGAAAAATTCGGAAAAGGCATAAAAAGTCTTTTAATCAGTTATATAAGTTTCCACAGGAGAATCAACTGCTGTTAATGTAGGGAACTGTAGTTGAGAATCTCCTCTTTCCCCCTGTGGTTTTTATTTTTTACCTAAACGTATCAGGCCATTTTAAGATCCCAATTGAAATCGTGACATGGAACAACAACTCGCTGAGAGCGATGATGATGAATTTTAAATAATGATAATTATTATAACAACATTTGCCACAGCAAATATGTTAATAATAAATAAAATTATAACAGTATTTGTAATTTTTATAACAAATAAATTTTTTTTTAAATACAGATTTTGCCGTATGTTAGCAATCATTTTCTATACCTTTCTTCTTTTCCAGATGCACTTCAATTTTGTTACAGCTAGAATACAAATATATTAAACTACGCCATTTTATTTTTTAGCGTTTTGAAAAGGGAGCAAATATAATGGTTTATAGTATAATGATTTATTACAGTATATTTTGCTAATATGTTATGTTATTTCCATATGTAAATGTTGATTCGCAACTTACATATTTAATATGTAAACTAAATGTACAATAGGATTATAGATTCTAAATTATAGATTATAATACTGAAACACAAAATGTGCCTATCATGGCGAGAATAAAACTATAACATTAACAATTATTATTGGCGGAGAGATTGTATCGATTTTTACATGAGCCATTTATTTGACAGTTGCAAAATTTACAGCAATTTACTTTGAAGAATATTAAAGCCATAGTTCAATACATTTGTATTCAAGCTGAAAAAAAATTAGCACAATATTTGCTATAATGAATATTTAAGTAAAGCATAAATAATAGCCAAAATAAGGTCGAAATATAATTTTTTTACGATTTTTAAGTCTTTAGAAATTCATATCTCGGTCAATTTGTATCGTACAGAATTTTAAAATACTAAAATGTGCAGAATTTTCCTAGCTCTTTTTTATTAGGAAAACTTTTTTATATCTAAATATTAATGATTTTGCGTTATTTGAAAAAAAACATTAATTTTACAATAAATTGTTTATAACAATGGACACAGGTATTTTTCGAAACTGGGACCTACGGTAATCGATTCCGCGTGTAAAAAACATTGGAAATGACCTTAACATCGTTATTTTTCCGAAATGTCATAGAGCAGTACGCGAAAAACCACTAATTTTGCAATAATTTATGGGACCATGTTTGGAACTTGGGACTATTGGCAATCGCTTTTTCGGGTCAAAAAACATAAAGATACATGGTCAAATTACATGCTCACAGACAGTGCACATGGGAGGACCCTAAGCGACTAGACTATTACCAATTTTTTCTTCAAAGCTAAATATCTCGAAAATAAAGTGTTTTTCGAAGAAACTTTAAGAGACCTTTTTTGCACAAAATTTTGCGTTCTACAATTGTGGTTAGACATACTATATAGAAATTTTCACTTTGTTCCAAGATATTCGCGAAATTCCAATTTTTCGATTTTCTCCGTGTATTTTCCACCTTTTCCATAGGCGCTCGAGTGCAGAACATTTTTTTTTTCTTAAAGTACCACCAAAAACTACTTATGTACAAAATTTCATAAACTTGGGTTCTAATGCCACCTTTACGAAGTGGGTGACATCCACGATATTATCAAAATTGAGAAAATGGATAGGGGTGAACAACAAATCAATGTTATATGTACCGTTGTAGCCGAACTATTCGTTTATTTTGTTTCTTGTCAGATTGTTCTGGGTCTATTTACAATTTGTTGCTAAATAAATAAGTGTATTTATGGTGGTCGTTTACGTTATAAATCAGCAAGCAACTATATACCTACTTAAAAAGGTGCTGAAAAGACTGCTAATTTTAATGGATGCAACTGGAAAAACATGAAAACAAGAATTATTTTAGTTCTGTGTAAATTTAAGCTTAATATTTCATTTGCCTGTCTAGTTTTGTTTAATATTAGTCAAACCTTGTGCGGAAGTATGTTTTACTCAACAGTAAGTCTTTTAGCTGTTAGCTTAAAACAAGGAATATATTGGCCCAGTAAACATGAAATTTTAAATAATATTCAAAAATGCTTTGATAAATTTGGAAACACTTGAGTGGTACTGGACTGTACTGAAATTAGAATACAGAAGCTGAAATGTTTAAAGTGTAGAGTAATGTCATACTCTCATTATAAGGGAGCAAATACAATAAAATATTTAATTCTGATATCACCATCTGGCCTAATATCATTTGTTTGCTGGATATGGGGGGCGTACTACAGATGAAGCAATTTTTAATTATGAAAATGTCATTGAAAAACTGGATTGTTACGATGCAGTAATGGTTGACAAAAGATTTTTAATTGAAAAGGAATGTAACGAGCACTTAGTAAAATTAATAGGACCCCATTTTTAAGGCAACAAAAACAGTTTTTAAAAGAAGAAGCTGAGATGACAGCTAAAATTGCTCGGGCTCGAGTTTATGTAGAAAGAGCAATTCAAAGGATTAAAATTTTCAAAATTTTAAGAGAGCAATTTAACTGGTATTTAATTCCATATGCTACTGATATTATAACTAAAGCTGATAATTATATGCACCCAAATGTACGAAAATATACGCATACATTTTGTTGAGTATATGTACCCAAAGTTACAATATATGCACATAATGGCTCTAATTTTTTTGAAAATAAGTAGAAGTATTCTAAATAATGTAAAAGATTTAAATAATTTTGTAGGAGTATACTTATTTCTCTAATTTTTTTCAAAGACGTCATTAATTTTAACGTTTGACTATATAAACTTGGGGTAGCGGGTAGACACTCCTTTACGGTCCCGGTGAAGGTAAGTCTACTTCAGGGATGCAACCCTGCCCACGTGAGCCATGGTTCTCTCCTCTCCCACTTCAAGAGAGAGCTATGTCCTAACCTTTATCCCATCTACATCCAACCTTACCCTTCCCCAATCCCATCAAGGAAGGAACTGGGAGCCCACCTTGATTCAACACAACTTCAACTCCCATGAGAATCATAATGGTATCACTCAGTACGAAATGTCCCGGAGTTATAAATAGCTCCCCATTCGGATCTCCGGGAGCGGTAATGAGAGAAACCATGCAGCTAAGGAATACTAGGAAAGTAGGAACATGGGACGTACGTGGACTACTACAAGTTGGCAAAACACAAATAATAGAAAGCGAAATGGAAAGATTGGGGATTTCTATACTGGGGCTAGCTGAGACACATTATAAAGGACGCGGCCACTTCAGAACCAATCAAAACCACTTAATGATATATTCAGGTAGTGATGACAACAGCCGATATGGAACAGGCTTTCTAATAGATTATGAAACGAGTAAATATATTATGGGATATAACACACTCACAGATAGGATAATAACTATAAAACTCCGTGCAAGGCCACACAATCTTAACATTATCCAAGTGTATGCACCAACTGCACTAGCGAAAGAAGAAGTAATAGAAAACTTCTATCATGACCTAGAAGATGCCATGCGCTCAATACCTAAGCGAGAAATGCTCCTTGTTATAGGCGATTTTAATGCTAAAATCGGGGATACCACAACTGATAACCATATAAGAGAAATAGTTGGTAACTATGGTATGGGCGAAAGGAACGAACGAGGAATACGACTGTTGAACTTTTGCGCAGAAAATAGATTCACAGTGGCAAATACTCTATTTAAACATCACATAAGAAGGCTGTACACGTGGAAACACCCAGATATGAAACATCGCAATCAAATTGATTTCATCCTCATTGACACGCGATGGAAAATGTCAATTAAGAACTCGAAGACCTACCCTGGGGCCGACTGTGGATCCGATCACCAATTACTTGTAGCTAAGATACAATTAAAACTACACAGAATTAATAACAACAAAATACCACGCAAACTGGAAGTAGAAAATAAAGAAGCACTCAAAAATGCAATGGCTAACACATTGGAACTACATAAGCTAAAACATGACGATCCTAATACAATGTGGGAAAATATAAAAGAAACCATAAAAACAGAGGCAAACCTATCTGGAAAGAAAAACAACAATAATAAACCCAAACAAGAATGGATATCACAAAACACATTGAAAATGATAGAAGAGAGACGACAATTGAAAAGCAGTGGTCTTAATACTCTAAATGATCAACGTATATATAACCAGCTTAACAGAAATGTCCAAAGAGCTTGCAGAAATGATAAAAACCAATTCTACAGCAACTTATGTAGAGAAATACAAACTCATGAAGATCAGAATAACCCCAAAGATCTATACAAGATAATCAGACATATAGCCAAACAGTTTAAACCACAAACATGGGCAATATTAAACGAGAAAGGTGAAAAAACGACAGAAATTATAAAAGTCCTTGAAGTTTGGCGGGACTACTGTGAAAAACTGTTCGACGACGTAACACAACACGCCCTGGAAAAGAGAGACCCGCCCAACATGAAAGAACCTAGTATCCTAAAAGAAGAGGTTGAACAAGCCATAAAACATCTCAAAATAAGAAAAGCTATCGCTAACGATGGTATAGACGCAGAAACAATTAAAACCATGGAAGATATAGGAGCGGACGTCATTCATGCTCTCTGTCAAAGGATATGGGACACAGGAATTTGGCCAAGTGACTGGTGTAATTCTGTGTACAACCCAATTCACAAAAAGGGATCGACACTAAAGTGCGATAACTATAGATTAATAGCACTTATCCCGCACGCTAGTAAAATACTACTCCATATTATTAATAACAGGCTGAAAACATACTTATCACGGCAAATTCCCAAAGAACAAGCGGGGTTCGTAAAAGGTAAAGGTACCCGCGAACAAATTTTGAATCTTCAGCAGATAATCGAAAATGCCAGAGAATATGACCAATGTTTATACATTTGCTTTATCGACTACCAGAAAGCCTTTGACAGCATTCAATGGGAAAAACTTTGGAGAGTCTTAGCGGAAATGGGAGTACCAGATCACTTGATTTACATTATTCAAAATCTATACGACAAGGCCACGGGAATGGTAAAGATTGACCAAAAATTATCCGAGAATTTTAGAATACGAAAAGGTGCTCGACAGGGTTGTATATTGTCA
The DNA here is from genome assembly GCA_940337035.1 of Agriotes lineatus. Lineage (NCBI taxonomy): Eukaryota > Metazoa > Arthropoda > Insecta > Coleoptera > Elateridae > Agriotes > Agriotes lineatus. The sequence continues at coordinate 111,416 of CALNHX010000448.1, read as the reverse complement.
CCCCTTCTTTTTAACATCTACGGAGAGTATATTATGAGACGAGTTATGGAAAACGGTACAAAAGGTATCAGAATCAACGGTGAACTAATTAATAATCTACGTTATGCTGATGATACAGCTGTCTTAGCAACTTCAGAAGAACAACTACTCCAACTTATGCGACGAATATCGTTAATAAGCGAAGAATATGGTCTCCAACTTAATAGAAAGAAAACCAAAATTCTGATCATAGACAGATTTGGTCAGAATAGACCCAATGTGAACCAAATTGGAGAATATGAAGTAGTAGATCACTACATCTATCTTGGATCATATCTAAGTAATAAGGGAGACTCGTCAACCGAAATAAGGAGACGTATACAAATGAGCAAGGATGCCATGGCTAAACTCAATCGAATATGGAAGGATCGACATATAACCAAAGCAACTAAAATAAAAATAGTAAAATCACTAGTATTCTCAATCCTATTATACGCTTCAGAAACATGGACGATAAAAGAGCGCGACCGTAGAAGAATCGACGCATTCGAGATGTGGTGTTGGCGCCGCATGTTGAGAATTTCCTGGACCGAAAGAAAAACAAACGCTTCTATCTTAGAGGATCTAAATATAGAACAACCTCTTTCCTCTATAATATACAAAAGAATACTGCAATATTTCGGACATATTGCAAGAAGAGATAGCAGCAGTTTAGAAAAATTGATAGTACAAGGTCGCGTCGAGGGAAAGAGACCCCGCGGAAGGTCGCCAAAGAGATGGATCGATCAAGTAAAAATCCTTACTGGAAAACCTCTTCACCAGCTCACCCATGATGTCACTGATAGGAATGAATGGAGACAAATAGTTAATACAGCAATAAGCCTACGAAACGATACCATATGATCACGACACTTCTGTTAAGAGGTTAACGACTGCAGAGAGATATAAACTTGGACTGCCAACCTCAACTTCACGTTGTAAGCTAACATAAAAATGAGATTCCGCCTAATCCCGCCAGACTATTATTCACCCAACACTCGAGTTCGACTCTTGAATCGGATTCTATGTTGGCTAATTCCTTATACGTTGCTTCTATGGTAAAAGTGGGGGTTGCTGGTAGTCTATGTTTATATAGTCAAAGATTGTAACATGAACTTCCCATTTCCTCTGCTTATTTAGATATGCGCACTGCACTCCAGCGGCAGAAAGTGAAAGTATATATGTATCTCAATTGCACACAAAAAATGTATTAATAAATTTAACGAAATAATAAATTTTACAAAAAAGCTCATACATTAAAAATTATTCCTAAATATAACGAATATGCAAAATCCTGAAAGTATGCTCAAAAACTTATAAATATGCAAAGTATGCACAATGAAACTTGGTTTAAACGCATTTGTTTTCATATAATTAGTATACATACGCAAAAAGTTTTGCCGGCATATCAGTTATACAAAATATGCATTTGCCATATAATATCAGGTTTAATTATAACTATAATAGCAGTTATTTTTAACTTATCACCACCAATACTGGCTGACAAAAAATACAATAATGTAGTAATTTATTTTCTGTATACAATTATATTAATATTTTTTAGCAAAATTTAAACTAGGCAATAACTATGTACTTCGTATTATTGGAATTGTTTACTTTGTAACTTAATATTGGTAAATTGGTTTAAGTTTCTTTTATAATAATATGGTATTGTTGACTATAGTTTATAATCATCATATATTCCACCTACAGGGTTATTCACGTAAGATGACGAGCATGACGAGGTAAAAATGCAACCCAAAATACGATTTATAAAGCTAACTGGATCCCTATTGCATTAGCATAATGCACATAAAACATAGATAGCTTTTAACGTCAGCCTTATAGACGTCAAAATATGACAGAAAAAATACCTTTCTTAGCAAAATATAATTTAATAACAACAATAAACAATTAACATCACAAAAGAAATGGGTAGGTACGGTACAAATACTTAACAAATTCTTAAAGTAAGTGTTCAAAATTCCTTTCATCGTTACGTTCACATGCTGCAATTCGAGTCATGAATGATCGCCTTACTCTAAGTAACAAATCTGGAGTTACAGCTCTGCAGGCTTCCCTGATTCGATTCTCTAAGTCTTCGATATTTAAAATGGGTGTTTGGCAGACTCTCTCCTTTACCATACCCCAAAGAAAAAAAATCTAAAGGAGTCAAGTCAGGACTACGAGGACGCCAAGCATGTTCAGAACTTCTACCAATCCACCTATTTCGGAAATTATCATCCAAATATGCTCGAACTATCCTATGTTAATGTGCAGGTGCGCCGTCCATTTGTAAACACAAATGTTGCCTCACATTTAAATCTATGCCTTCTAATAAAACCGGCAACTCAGTTCGAAGAAGATTCAAATAATTTTGTCCATTTAAATTTTTCCGATAAAAGTATGGTCCAATTATTCGATCTCCCAATATCCCACACCAAACATTCACAGAATACACAGTTTGAAAATGTGCCATTCTGATCCATTTAGGGTTGTCTTGTGCGTAATAATGACAGTTGTGTCTGTTCACTGACCCATTATTACCAAATTTTTATAAAATCTGGGTTTAAATTAATCTGCTCTCGAACAAAATTACAAAATTTAAGCCTCTTGGGGTAATCTGTTGGTTTTAACTCCTGTAAGTTGAATATGGTACGAATGAAATTTATTCTCTTTCAAAATCCTGCAAACCGATGACTGACTTGATAACTCTATTTGGCCGATATGAGGATTTTCAGTTACAGCTTCGATAACTGCTACTTCATTTGGGGACAAATCACAGTTCTAGTCCTTACTCTTTTAAAACCAGGTCAATTTTCCCTTAACGTGGTTTCTAATCTTCTAAAAATTTTGTCATTTGGAGCTCGACGTTCGGGATATCGCTGTCGGTACAAATTTGCTGCAGCAATACAATTTTTTCGGCATTCGCCAAAAATCAGTATCATGTCCGTTCTCTCATCGTTTGAAAACATTTGTAAATAACTACGAATAAAAAAATGTGATGACACTAACAGATGTGAACACCTTTCAAACTACTTAATACCTACTTGGATTCCTGATTTAATTTTCCAATTCCAAAAAACAATGTGTGCTTAGTAAAACGTATTTTGGGTCGCATATTTACCTGGTCAGGCTCGTTATCTTACGTGAATAACCCTGTATATTTCATATTATTACATTATATTTGTTAAATACAGCTGTCTGCTTTTATTCCCAATATATTCCAATATATTGGAAAGAGTCACTTCTATTTTTACCATATTGTGGCCACAAAGTCACTAATATAAAATTAAAAACTAAAAAACGTCACTAAAACTATACAAAACACCTAATTAAACGTATTCAAAGAACGCTAAAACTGCTTTGTAACAATTACAGCCGGTTTATTGTTCACCTTTATAGAAATATTCCAGCGCCATCTGTTTTCGCGAATAACTTCTCAATAATAATAGCTATTTGTACAACAAGTGCTAAAAGTGGATGTTTATGCACGAGTTTGCAAACAATATGTTTTTCTACGGCCTTAAATTTACTGTTATTAATCCATAAATGTCGATTTAACAAAGGTTTGCATTTATGGCAGTTATAAATTATGTCATAGTAAACAGATGGCCGTGACGGCGCAGGTGACTATTTCTGCAGTCGGTAGCTGTCAAAGTTAGTTATTAAAGGCGGTACACATTTTACTTTATTCATTGCGTAATGATTTAATTATTTAAAAAACACTTTACCTCTAACGAAAGAAGTAACTGGAATAACTTTATTACCTCACTTCCTGTTTAAAATTCTAAATTCAACACCCGCTGTTTAATGTTAGCACATGGGCTAAAAGTAAACAGCTGATTTCACTTTTAACACGCTGGTTTATGAAACGTAATTTTTAGTGAAACAAGCTAGTGCTAAAAGACCTACTTTTAGTAGTGGTCGTAGAAAAAATTAATTTGCTAACAATATTTTTGAATTTTTGTGAATAAAAGTAATATGTCTATAATTATTTTTGAATTTTTAATAATAGTGCATCTAGCTACTTAGTGTATCTATAAATTTGTCAGGGAGCACTATATTAATGTATTTTGAAGAAGTGGAAGTAGCTGTGCTGCTAGTTGTATACAGGGTATTTGTAGATCGCTAGACAACTCGTAACTTCGTTAATAATTGAGATATCGAAATTAATTTTCTTTTGTTTTAAATACTAGTATACAACCTAAAAATTGACGTAAACCAATTTAAGCAATGGCCCCCTATTTTTACGTAGTGATACACAACTTTGGTTTTTTTAAATGGAACACCCTATATATTTTTACACATTTGAAATCTGCACTAAAAGTGCTTTATGATAGCATTCTTAAATTTAAATTTTGGAACTTATTATTTTTCAAAATGAAATTTTCTTTAGCCAAAGTAGGCCATGAAATTACTTGGCTCTAAAAATGTCTCATGACCGAATTATAGCACCAAACGTACTAAAACAATTGAAAACTATGTTTTCTAAATGGAATAGTATGAGTTTCATTAACAATAACATTTATTTTTCAATTCTTTTACGTATTTTTGATTTTTTAAAAGCTACTATACATCGTTGGAAAGCTCTTTTATTGTAGTTTTCAACTGTTTAACGAAACTCATATTTTTCCATTTAAAAAAACATAGTTTTCAATTGTTTTTGTACGTTTGGTGCTATAACTCGGTCATTGAAGGAGGACTTTTAGAGACAATTAGATCACATATTCATAAAGAACGAGTGACGTTTCTTGCAAAAGTTTTGAGGAATGGATGGATAAGTATTTGGATTATGACTTTTCCGACATTTCCGTATGACCAAAAGCACTTATGAAAAACTTTTATTAACTATAATGAAAAAACCACAAAGTTCTCTTTTACTCGAAAAAAAAAACGGTGGAAATAAGCCAGTAGAACGTAAAAAAGGGTTGCTAGTTTTTCTATGGTACCCTGGAAAATGGAACACTCTAATTTCAATTGGGGATCGTTTCAACATTGCAGATTCAACAGGAATATATCTAATATATCTAATCAACAATCTCTTACAATTAATATTAGGCCAGGCGCTAGAGGCCAAAAAAGGACGTGTTCGGGAAATAATTAGGGAAAAGCTGCAAATGAATTTAATCGCTTTATTTAGGGTCTAGAATGAACATATTAATTTTTCCTCCTCGAAAGACTTGAGCGTTGGCCGTCATATTGGAAAAAAGGAGTAAACTTGGAGTTTTTCGCCAATATCTTCGGTTATTTTAGCCTGAAAGTAAAAATACTTACCACCAATATTAAAGGTAATTGAATTCTCTACAAAAATTGTCTTTTGTACTTTTTTGTTAAGACTTATGGTTTGGAAGCAATATGCCTGATAAATGTGTTATTTTCGCTCAACCGCACAAAACGTCGGGTTTCGCACGCCGTATTTCGTTTTCTATTAAATAAGACGCTGTTCGAATAGTTTAACAAAAACGAACAAATTTGTCAGTGAATATATCAATATTTCTTACCTCTTCCATGAGTTAAGCCACCAGTGCTCTTCATCGATCTCATGAGGGTTTGTTCGATAGTCATATCCGACCAGAATTTCTCAGAGCGTCGGATCGTAAAAACCCATTCAATACAAATCGTTCGTAATCCAATGAAGAGAGTCTGGATTCAAGATCAAACATATCCTGAAGGTATAGTTGGCTGGATTTGCCATACAAAAAATGACCACTGGCGTGTAGATATGACAACATTTTTTGTATGCATTGCAAGTATAAATGCCAGTCTCCACTTCTCTCAGCTTGGATAAACTGTTTTATTATGGTGACCATATGAAAATATTGGAGCCAAAGTTTTGCCGTCGCTCCAATCGATTGAATTTCACTTAATTTTTCCGAGAATTTCCTTCATCAAACACAAATTGCGAGAAGCAAGTCTTCTTGCCACTTTTAACAGGGAATATCAGTAAATGTGTTGCACTATGTACGTATACACGTACCAATGAGTATTATGTGAATTAAAATGTTCAAATCAACACAAAATTTTGGTGGACCTCCTGGAACACTATTTCTAACAATGTCCCACACTTCTCGCGGCTGTTGCTTCCAAACCATAAGTTTTAGCACAAAAGTATGAAAGACCTTTTTTGCAGAGAATTCAATTATATTTAATATTTATAATAAGTGTTTTCACTGTCAGGCTAACAGAAACGGAGATATTGGCGAGAAACTCCAATTTTGATCCTTTTTTCCAACATGGCGGCCAACGCTCAGGTCTTTCGTGGGGGAAAACTTAATATGTTCATTCCAGACCTTAAATAAAGCGATTAAAGCCATTTGCAGATTTCCTCTAATTATTTCCCGAAAAAAAAAAACTCTAGCGCCTGGCCTATATTGAAAATGCAGAATAAATTTATAGTTTGGCTGAACAGTGTAGAATATCTAAAAATTGCAGAAGGATTCAAGACATATCCAGGTATCTATTCTACAAGTTCTTAATTTATAGACGTCATGCAGTCAAAAAATTGTTCATTTCAGATGTAATAGGTGCAGTTGACGAATCACATATTAACGTGAAAGTTCCTTCTGAACAACAGGATAGTTATATAGAACGTTATTGTAATCATTCAATAAATTTTGTGACAATTTGCACATCTGAAAAACTGTTTACTTTTATTAATGTTGGATATCCTGGTTCAGCTCAGGATGGTAGAGTAACTAAGTGCTTAGAATTTGCCTCAAAACCATGATAACTTTATAATAATATTCATATATCAATATAATCAAAAAAATTGTAAAATTATTAAATACTACTTTTTGTTTTCAGGTTTTTAAGAATACATACCTGTGGAGATGTGCAAATGCTTATTTTACAAGTGAAAAGTACCATTTCATTGAAGATTCTGCTTTTGCAAATGAAGCATGGCTTATGACACCTTACAAAAAAAAATGAAAATGTAAGTTAATGCAGAAATACCATAATTAATGTTTGTCATCCAGTCGTGTTGTAATTGAAAATGCATTTGGTATTTTAAAACAAACATGGAGTATACTGAAGTTCGTAAATGTCTATTCGCTTAAAAACCATTGCAATTGTTACAACATGCTGCATTTTACACAGTTTTTGTTGCTTGAGTAAGGACGAATGGGATGAAATACCAAAAGTACAACATGAAGAAAATAATAATGCAGACACTACAGAGAACTGTATTTAAACAGGAAAAAAATTCCTGTAATTTTTTGTTAAAATATACAAATCGGTGTCAAATTCATATACAGAATGGAACAGTTATGCGGTTGCACGGCTCATACGGCGTGCATGGTGCGACATGACTGTTTAGTTTGACGGTCAGCTTCTCATCGTCATGGATGATGTAGGAACTAATTTACCATCTCACTATACAGATTTTGAAATAGCCCTTCGTTTCACAACCATGACATGGTAACCGAAAGCGAAGAAATGATACCTCAACAAAATCATTTAGACCCTACAGATGCCAATAATAGTGAAGAGGAAGGAAAACTTACAGGTGTTGAAATGGTTACAAGTACCTACTGAGGATTGCATCAATTTTCAAAATGTCGTCGATTTATTGCTCACCAAAGAATAGCGAATGTGACACCAGCACTTCAACCGTCAAAATGTTTTGCCAATGATTATAGCAGGTGAAGACAAGAAGTTTTGTACACTGCTGGGAGTTCATGTACCCAGCGATATCGGCAAAAGTCCAGCATCAAAGTTCAGCCTATAACATTAAATAGAGGCAAAGTCAGCATGACAAGGACAAGCAGCAAAAGGTCTTTGGGTCGCCCTGGAAATAGGGAATCTGCCAAGGGAAGACGCATAATCTATCACAAAATGTGAAAAAGGACTCAAGGAAATGGAATTAAACATGCCTCCTAGCACTAAATGTATCACTCGTATAATATCTGCTTTTATTTTATGTAATAAACATATTATTTGCATACAGGGCACCTAAACTCGGAAAACATAAGTCTTGTATTCGCGTTTTTTTCTGCAATTTCGGGCCCTCGTAGCTGTTATATTCTGTATGTGAATTTGGTACCGATTTACATTCCGTACATATAATTCGCACTTGTAGTCTGATTGGTTTAAAATTCGAATCTGACCAATGAAATTGCGCTAGGTGCCAAATACATATACAGAATGTATAAATGCATACGGAAGTCACTCTTGTGTTGAGTAATTTTAGCTTTCAACCTTTGTGATGTTTGACCATTGTAAGTGGAGTCATAGCCATTTAAGTTTATCTGGTAAACGACATTAGGGGCTGATAAAGTTCTTGTCTTCTATGGCATGGTGATGTTTATCCGCTCTTATTGTATGGTTGACTTGCGGAAAACCCTTTTAATTGTGTAGGATAATCCCTTGATGTAAATAAGATTTATGTACACAGGAGGTTTGTCTTCAATGTTTACAGACATATTAGGAGGCGTGAGAATTTGATGGCACTTCTTACAAACTATCGGAGTATGTGAGAGCCACCGAACTTATAATTACGCATTTCTTTCCTGAGGGACAAGGAGACGCTTTTCTACAAGCGTTATTTTATCTGCATTGCGAACAAAGCTAACAGGTAGAGCATTGTTAATTACAAGCGGACGTGAAATACCAACCTGGATAGCATTAAAAACGCTATTACAGCAATCGTGTGCGGACTAGAGATCATAACCCATTTATCACTAGCCAAACATTTAAAGTAAACCGTGGTTGCCGTCTACTTGCGCTAAACTTGAAGAATAATCGCATTCAGTCCATAGAAGCAAATACGTTTATTAATACTTAAAATTTACGGATTATTCATCTTTATAACAATAAACTAACCAATCTCGATTTGACTGTTTAATAGAAATAACAGTGAGTAACGCCAGTTAAGCCACCTACAAGCATTAAATTTAAGAAAATTGACACAGTTTAGAATCCCGAATGTAGAGTTTAATAAATTACAACTAATCCCCGAGGACACATTTAAGAACAATCTCCTGCAGTATATAGAAGAATGTTCTTTTCAAATGTTACAAAATCTACAGTATTTAAATATACAGTCCAATTCCGTAAAATACATAGTTAACGTGATGAATTCTTTGGAAGTGTTGCATTTAAGTAACAATGAACTACTAAACCTTAAGCAACTGCTTCTACAAAACAATCAAATAAAATCTATAGCACTTAAAGCTTTTTTAAATCTCCAAAAAATCAATTCATTATCATCATCCTTCACGGATATAGACCTTCGGGCCGGTTCCGGTTCAATTCCAACGCTTGCGAGGCCTGCCAACATCTCATTTTCATCGGGGTTTATATTCCTTTGCCAATTTTGGTCATCTCTTATCTTCCATTCGGTCTAAATGTTGTAGCCACCTTTCTTTCTAGTGATCTATTTTTTCTTGAACAGTGAAGATTCCTAACTCATTTCTAATATTTGAAATCTATTCACTACATTTAAATGGCAATAGCAGCAGTACTCCAAAAAACAATACGTTTGAAAAACTGAATAGCATAGAGATTCTTATTTTAACTCTGTTAACACTAAAATAATAGAACCTGGAGCTTTCAGAAGGACGAATTCATTAACTGTTGAAGCACTAATATTTAAATAGGAAATTTTACAAAGAGAAACATTCACCAACCTCCTTAACCGTTTGAATATACTGTTGTGAGTGTAAGTATTAAAAATTTGCCCGCGTAGGAAGCCAATTTATATGACAAGATGTTTACTAAATTACTTAACCTTCCTCTTACAATTTAAAGTATGTACAGAGAAAATTATTACTTTTAACATTTATCTTAGAGTTTTTATTTAGCGAAATAAAAGGTTTTTTATTACCTATTGATTCTTTTCCTTGCCAGCATTTTGAGCATATAGAAGTAATAGAACAACCTGGGTTGTTTTACTCTTATATCCTAGGTTACTGTTATACAATTAACTTTATTTTCAATGTTGTTACCATTGATACTGATCAATAACATAATCGATTTGGGCAGTCTCTGTTAATTGTATTCCACAATTATAAATCAGTTAATAAAATTTTTTATTCTAATGACTGTACGTAAATGCAAAACAAATAAATGTCCTATAATTATCAAATAAACTGATAAAATAGACATTCCGCTGTTCAGTTATTATTCTACATTATATTAATCAAGATAGTTCCTCGTATAAACCAAAACAAATTATTGACCTGACTGTTTGTTTACAAAGGAAGTAGTTAAAGTTACAAAGAAAAAATGTAATTACTACTAAAATTCTAATATCTTAATCCTTACTTACAAGTTTACTTGCAGTCCAAACAACCGCACTTCCAACGTCTTATAAGAGGTGTTGAGTGATGATCCTAAATCCTCATTCAATTCCGGTGCCTTTACTGCTTCGGACATTGTGCGATTTCAAAGTTACCTTCGCATGGAACTGCCTCTGTGTTCTGTATTAACACCCAAATATTTTGTTGCACTACGGTCTTGACTTACTTACAGGGTGATTACGACTCTGCATCGCTCTTCATCATTCGTATAATTGTAAATAAATTTCAGCTACCTGCTGTTTTATTACTATCATTTATACACTACCCAGTAGGTATCACTTTATAACAGGGTAAATAATTCAAGTGTTTACAATGCCGTTTCTAACTATTAATTTCTAAATTTATATGAGGATTCGAATGTTACGTGTCCCGACGCTACTTTTTTGTTAATCTTTTCTTAATTTGTTCATACGCTGTTTCCACAACCTCCATGGTGATTGTTGCTATGCAAATAATTTTTTTATTTTAGTGTTTTTTTTACCGACAAAAAGAAAAGTGAAAAACTTTTTAACATTTCTGTTTTTAGAGGTTGTGATTACTATTTGTATAAAATACGGAACTTACAGGTGTAATAACTAACTGAAATTCAGGAAAGTTACTTTAATTGACCAATACGTTGACATTTTAATCAATATTATCCAGTTTTAAGTTCCCCCGATTCGACAATCAAATCGATCCTGTGCCGTTGTACATTGAAGTATGCGTTACACAGAAATCAATTTCCCAGATAAACTAATTACAATTAACATTATTGTTACATAGGTGAACCACATCTAAATCTACTTTTTGTTCAATTCAATATGAGTTAAGTATGTCTACCGACTCGAAAAACAGAATGCTTTATCTATTCGTTTCGCATCCGATCAGTAGGTATTAAATTGACTTATTTAATTATTCATTTGACTAATACAAATTGATTATTTTAGATGGTCGTTATCGATCAACATCAGTAATGCCACTTTCTACTAAAAATTATGTTGCTGAAATCGAGTTTAAGAATGGGATCTGTTCTAGATATATTTTTCTTTTATTAGCCAATATTGCATATCCCTTAATTAGCGACAATTATATTTGTAAGTAGTAAAAATTATAGCATTACACTTACAACAAAATATATAGTTCTCCTATGAAAATAGTGAAATAAATATTTTGATAGTTAGCTATGAAATTTTAGGAGGCATGTGTATTATTAAATCAAAAAACCAAAATATTATAACCTGACGAGACACTAATGACAAATAGAACCTAACCTTACATATCTGGTCTGTAATTTTGCCTTTGTAATTATAAACATTTTTCATTATTACAAACTGAATAAATACGAAACATTGGAGAAAATGCTATAATGGCTCTTGATAGTATATAATATGTACAGATAGTAGAATAAATCTATCGCATTGTAAAACAGTATCAAACACCTAAGAAAAACGAAATTATATTAAAAATAGGTTAGTCGTCACTATTCTGCAAAGTCTGAGGTATCGCTTTCGTCATTAACATTTATTATTAACAAATGCCACTGTCATTAGCGTCTTGTCAGGTAATATTTCGGTTTTGTGCCTTAATAATACACATGTCCTATAAAATTTAATAGCTAACTATCAAAATATTTATTTCACTGTTTTCATAGGAGAACTATAATAAAAATTATAATTCCAGAAGCATTTTCAGACCTTAGCAACGTAACTTTGCTGAATGTCAGTGAAAATAATATCGATATGCTAGCAGTCGATTCATTTAACCTTTTTAGGACGGCAGAAGTATTGACAATACTTGTTGGCTGTTAAACTTTAAAATTATGTTGTACCTACATTTCTTGCTTTTAAAAATACAATACTAATGAGTTTGTTTAATTTTTGCCAAGCAACCGTGTCGAGTTTTTAATCTATTTTGTATAGACACAGACATCTTAGAAGATGAAATATATCATAATCTGCCCGGTAACACCTGTATTACAAATTTTGAACAGGTAATTGTTAACAAAATATAACATTTATATTACAAAGAATTCGATTATACTCTCGTATAGCAGAGCTGGGCAAAATACTTTTAAATAGCTATTTATATATGTCGGGAGGAAATAAACCTTTGCTCCAGTGATCTATTGAGATGGTTTTGTGCTGTCAACAATTCTGCTAGCGAATTGAACTAGAATGCAATAAAAATCAACCGAGGCACAGAATTGATTATTTTAATTGGTGCAAACGTAGCTTATTTTCATGGAGAGAAATGCACTGATAGGTGAAGCTGAGTTTCACAATTTGAGGCAAAAGGTAACATAAAAGGCTAGGTCAAAAGTGTTACGTTCTTGGGCTCAGATTTGATGATTTTGGAAGTGCGGATGCAGTTAAATTGTGTCTGAGGATTGTGGCATTAATGTTTGCAGTATTACATTTATCATTGTACGAAATGGTTTGCTCAAGTACAAGTACATAGCAGTGCGGTTAAAAACACAGTGAAATAGCAGAGTATTAAGTGTAGTGCATTCTAAAATGTTATCAAAATCTTATTCCATACGTTACTTTTAAGTATCAAACCTTACTTCCTTTTAAAAAATTGTGGTCAGATGTTGATAAGATACGAGATTTTCTTTTGTTTAAGAACCACACAGAGAGCTTAAAAAATGCCCAAGCTGTTAGCATTGTTCCACTTTAGCTCCCATAAAAAGTTTGATTTTGTTAATAAAACATATCCATTTTAGTACAAGTGTTAGTTTTATTTAACCACTAAAGTGTTGGGAACAATTGAAACCAGTTTGCCAGTCTTAAAGTGCTGTATTTGATGAATATTCGTCTTCGACAAAAACCAGGCAGTTGAAATCTAAGTACGGGCTACATTTGGGAGTCGATACCACCTGCAGGAGCAGTTTGCAGCTAAGAAAACGAGTTGGCGTCCCCTGAGGAGTGCGACCCAGTATCGGGAGCTTCAGTAAACCAGGTATTTACGCAAATTCCATCGCCCAGAGCTTGTTTATATTGGTGGGGCCAGCAAGATTAGAGTTTCTGCTACGCATTGCCGCAGTTCCCCATTATCAAGAGCATCCCAGAATCCGGAGATCGACGTGGCGGCAGTAGAAATTATGAGAAAGTTGTCCATTCGTTTGCAACTTAAAACGAATGATAGTTGGCGTCACTTTACGTCACGACAGAACAAAAGCCATTAGCACTGTTGCTATGCGAGATGAAATATTGACTTCCTGCGGTGTTTTGATGATTTTGGCATCGATTTGAAATCAATTATTGCTATTTGTACGAAGGCATTCTGCTTCGTGTTCATGTCAAATTTTGAGGTTAGCTACGTCAGATTTAGTTTTGGTGCGTACACAAGTAAGAATCCTTGTTACATAGGAGTTACTAAAAGTCAATTTGCTCTACTCAGTATTTCTAATTTAGCGATCCAACCCCTAGACAGAGCTTTATGTTCACCGAAGCAGCCGAATATTATTGCAGAAAATTAAAATAAAATAAGGGCACCACAATCGTTCAATTTTCTAATAAAATGTTTGTATTTTTAATAAGCCTAGGATCGTGCACAGGCAGCACTTTTCTTATTGCAGTACGAGAATTGAGGAGCACCCGTTTCTCATAATTTTTCTTTTATTAAAAGCAAATTCGCCTAAGTAGGGGCCTAGTTCAAAATAATATATATGATTTTTTCTTCAAACGCATGTTCTATAGTGCGAAATTTCAGAAATTTTGCTTTAGAAAATCATTATAGTGACTCTAAATTTCTATAGTGATAATTTTGTATAATTTCGAAATCAACATAACGTTGTAAAGCTTTGCTGTGATATCCATGATGACATAAACACAAATGCGGGAGGTAAAAAATATTGGCTCCCGCCGGGAGTTAATAAAAATTTACTTTCGCTGGTTGGAAATTGACAGTTTCGCTTCCTAAAACTAGGGCGCAAAAGCCGACTTCCTATATACTAAGTAGAAGAAAGTATTTAACTACTAAATACTAAATACTTGTTACGGTATTAATTCATCAGATCGACATAGGTCGTATTTATTGTCCAAACTCGGGTACAAACTACAGGGTTCGCCGGCTTTCCCTAGAAATCACAGATCTTAATGTATTGGAGCAGATGACGACGCTCCGGTTACTCGCACTTAGCTCAGTCGGGAAGGGGTAGTTCGAAGACTTAAATAAAAAACCGACGGGGTACTTACCCTAAAGCTTGCTTAAAAGAATTGCCAAAGGACGCCACTTACTTCTGATATAAGATGAAAGCGGGGCTGAAGCAATAAGAACCACGCTACATATGCCAGAAATTCGCCGGGGTTGCTTACAAGCCGCTCCAGCGTTGTTCACTAGGTTCCCCTCCAGCCGGGCGGTGAGCACCAGGTGGTCCTATTGACTTACCTTAAGACCACTTCCCTAAAGGGGTTTAAAAACATTTACTCAAGCCGATAATCGTCGGGCTTATTCAGCAAAAGCAGCTTTACACGTCTTTACACTTGGCTTTTTGCCACTTTCGGATTGAAGATCCACAGATTCTAGGTGTAAGTCAATTAAACAAACAAATTATGACAATAGAGCCATTTAATGACTTGGAAATATGCACAATCAGGGCCACAAGTTGACCATAAAAACGAAAAGATTCATCCTAACTGAAAATTTCGGGATCCCTGCCAAAGTTAACTTAAAATGCAACAAAATCAACACACAAAACAAAAGGTTTTACACAGAAATGATCGGGATAATTTCCCAACGTACATTAATAATCAAATAACGTAAAGTATCGGCGCAGAGTTCCATAAAATACGGCGCACCTTATACATTCATTTCGAAAGCACTTCCGCGTCACAATAAACCATTAAACATAATACATAGGTAAGTTACCTTTCGTAGCCAGAACACCTGCTGCGTTGATGGTGGTCGGTGCCAAAGCCGGGCTGAAGGAGGTCCAGCACAAGGGCGAGGGCTTCTGTTTGGGCAGCGAGCGGAAGGTTTCCCACAAAGGCACGACGTGACAGGATTCGCGATAAACTGCAGGGTTTTCTCCCTCGAGCAAGAAATCACTAAGGCACTATGGGTCTTCACCCAAATGTGCAACCAGTGCAATACAACGATATCACGCGGCGGGCCTCCCTTTGATTACAATCAACTCAGCGTCGGTGATTCAAAAATGCAGTACGCAAAAGGTTTTTCCCCACAAAGGTACGGGAAACCATTAATCACAAGCTTAAAGATGTCGTCTCTAATTGGATCTGCAAGTAATGCAAGTATCTTCCCCTGGAAAGTAAAAAAACTTAAGGAGACGAATCGGCCATTTACCAACGCTGAATTAATTACGTTCCCTCAAATTGCCCACCGCGCGCGTACTTTTTAACACCCAGACTGAATGCTTCGAAGGTTCGGGTTTTACTCGAAGAATTTCATTTAACACGGAAGAACTCAACAACTGATTTAAAATCACCAGGCACAAGTCGAGGCAGCCCTCGGCGGCAAAACAATGCCCGCCGAGGGCTGAAGAAAAACCAAACGTGTTACCACTACAATAGTCGGTAATGAATTAATTAATTTCGAAACGGGCTACGCGTGATGAATACAATGGAAGAAAATTTCGAACCCCGAAACCATCATTTCTATATGTGCGGTTAACTAAGGGCTTATCAAACCTTATTTCATTTGCCCATTGAACATTCTCGAAGAAATTTCTTGCTGTTGCAATGAATCCCAAGGTATCGAATTACACGACCAATTTTTAAGAACTTTGAGCGCTGAATTGCTTGAAAGAAAACCTAAGGCTTCAAGGACTGTTTTTGCTTCTACTTGAAATAAAGAATTTGATTTATGTTGCAACAACCGCGCGCTCTGTGCGTTAAAGGAAAATGCTTACAGGGAAAAATTCCGCAGCTCGGGGCGCGTTAGCGTCTGGGCCAAATAAAATTTAAAATGTAGCTTTAAGATACAGGGTCGGCCTTTAGACAGGGTCGGCTCCAGAAATTTATCAAGACAAAAAAACCTATTAAAGCGGCATCAACTCAACGTAATTTTGAGCAAAACGAAAGAGGTCGAAAATCATCTAACATACTTTATGAAAATCGAATATATGTAAATACTAAATACTTCTTATCACCAAAAAGTAGTTAAATAATAAATACCTATAATATTTAATAGTTACTTTTATAAAGGTAATGAAATAATTTAAAAGTATTTAAATATTTTACAAGTAATTATCTACTCCAGTGCGATAAGTAATGGCTTCATTACCTAACTGAGTGGTGTAATATCTTCATTACCTGACTGAAATAGTGTCAAATGAATGACATAATGACATTATCCTACTAAAATATTTTTGAAAATGACCGATCTGACATTTTCCTTCATGCACTTTTTTTTAATTTTAGGCAGTTGTAGATAAAATTTTGTACAATACATGTGTGATAATGCATCATTAATATACTTGTGTGCTTACATAACTCGTGCTACGGACTCGTTTGTAACACAGACGTATATTAATGATGCTCTTATACCACTTGTATTGTAAACAACTATTCTCTACTTTGCGTTCGTACTGAGGCTATTACGATACTCGTTTGCGTATCGTAATAGACAAAACGCTATGCTATAATAAAAATACTAAAAACAGAGTAATTAATATTTTTAACGTTGGCAACCATAGGTACTTCGCTTCGTGTACATATCGAACTGTCAATAGCCGCCTTTATTGCACAGCACAAACGTTGCCAACTGCCGCGAAATTTCTTAGATTTTGACATTTCAGTTTTTGTTTTTAAAAAGTGGCAAAGTAGATAATAGCTATTTATGCAACAAGTGCTAAAAGTCGATGTTTATGCACGAGACATGTCTCGTGCATAAACGATTTTTAGCACGCGTTCCATACAATATTTTATCTACGACCTTAATTTTACCATTATTAATCTATAAATATCGATTTAACAAAGGTTTGCATCTGCGACACTTTTAATTTATGTCATAATAAACAGTAGGCCACGCCGCGCGGGCGATTGTTTGCCACGCCAGTGCTGTCAAGGTGAGTTACGAAATGTAATTATTGATACTCCACATCTGACTGTATTCATTGCATGCTTTAATTATTTCAAAAACACTTTACCTCTAACGCAAGAAGCAACTAGAATAACTTTACAATCTCACTTCCAGTTCGAAATTGTAGTTTTATAACCCCACTTCACTTTTAGCCCATGTGCTAAAAGTAAACAGCTGATTTCTTTAACCACGGTAAACTATAAAGCGTCACTTTTAGTGAAACAAGCTAGCGCTAAAAGGCCTACTTTTAGTAGTGGTCGTACATAAAATACTGTATGATACCTCGTTTATAAGGCATTTTGTCGCACTTACCCTTTTAAGGCAGTCCTCGTTTAGCTCGTCGTACCGTAATCTCGTGCGTACTACAAAATGCTTCTTTTAAAACTGGTATCATAACATACTATTAATACTTCTAGTGTATAGATATCACAAATGTAAAAAGACTTGTGAAGTATTTAAATAATAATGCAGTATTTATGATCTTTTTAGCAGTTTACCAATTTTTTAAAACTAAATTCAACGTTCATAATTTCCTTTCATTCGAATACTTGTAATAATTGTAGTAAGCCAAGTAGTACAGATGGCATAACTTAAGCTATTTTACATGAATTATTAAAAATCCAAAATATACATATATTGTAATGATTGCCCACCTCAGTTATGTAAAAATAATAAGATAAATCAATAGGGACGTATCACACAGATTACAATAAAATGGTTTTAATAAAAGAATTTAATATTGTGTGAATCTCAGGGCTTATTAAAATGGATGTTATAATTATTTGCTTAATAAATGGTTTATTGCCCTTATGTAGTTTACTTATTTGCAATTAATTAAAGCAAAGCTCCGGTCTAACATGAGATAAACTTTTTTCAGCAGTGGTAGGTTCAACAGCTAGTATTACAAATAATTTTGTGTATGACAAATTCACTAGTATGGCAATTGCTTAAATTCGTTTCTGACATCTCTTACCTTCAAATTAACTGTAACCACAAAGATGATCTGCACGTATAAAAATTTGCGTAATTTGACTTCAAACACCATAGCGACAAAAATCACCTCAGGTAAAATAAAATGCAAATTATGTGACGTAGTTTGCGGATAACCTGGTTTTGTTTTAATGACGTAAACCGACGCTCGATGTGCATTTGTTCTATTTCCAGAAAATCTCGCTAAATCGGCTTCAGACCACAAATTCGAGGGACGCTATATCGATTACCAGAATATCGATAAATCTCTGCAGGTGGGACCACATTCGCGACCTGGCACGATGTCCAATCTTGATGCAACCCTGGATTTACGGGCCTTCAGCAACACTTTTCCTGTGAATTTTACCTTGCAAAGGGCTGCGTATGCTAGCTTCACCCAATCGAAGGACCCCGCGGCAATTACGAACTTGGTGATGGCGTATTCCTCCAAATTTCTACAGCCAGGCACTCAGGAAAGTCTGGTTTAAGCGTAACACATATTATTCTTGCTGATCGATACCTGCAAGTAGTCGAAAAGGAGCTCCGAAGTTGATCGCGGTTGGGCAAACCTTGCAGCTGGCTATCCCTCTTTACTGGGAAATGTTGTCACTATGAAAATTACACTTAAAGATGCCCTACACACTGGTGAATATGGAAAACACTTTTTGGCTCATACAAATAACGTTTTTATTAACAATTTTACACCAAAACTGGAAGCACCTCTTTCAGCCTAGCACCCAACAAATTTTACAAGGCATGTGTTTTATATTAAACTATTGACTGTCTCGTATCCTAGTAACCTAGATTTACAATTGTTTTTATGAAAAGTTTTGATATCATACATATGAACTATAGTTACGATATCTATACTGTTTTTGCTTAAATACTAAACTGTATTTTCTTGGGAATTTTCACTTTTACACTTTAAATATCTGCTTTTGAATGATTTCAGTTTTAAATGCACTGTTTCACATGTTCATTTTAGTACTGCGCAATGTCTGTTGCCTTTGATAGGTAGCCTACTTGCTATTTGCAATATTTACTTCCTCGTACTGCTTCGCAATATTCCTTTACCCTTCACTTCCCTTGCCGTCTGCTGGTGTTACAAACTTTTACTCATACCGTTCATATAATTTTGGTAACTACTCAAACCATCTCTGTACCATTAAAATTCATATTATCGTTGACGTTACTAAACTCAAATCTGTCAGCTACACAAATTAAGCTGCGTTTGCCATAATTAGCATCAAACATTGACTGAAACGCTGAACGTAACCCTTCTGAATCCTGTCTTATCTAATGCCAACCTTTCTCACTCGAATTATAATTACTGCTACTCATCGTAAGTGCATTTATTAGTGTAAAATTACTGACTTTCTTGCAATAAATAAAATATTTAATTTCGTGCTCATTTTGAAATTATTAATTTTTCGTGTTAGTTAGGCAACCAGAATTGCTGTGGGCACTAAGCCGTTACAATATATTGTTGAGGATCCACTTGCTTGTGTATGCCTAACTATTTATTTAATATCGGTACCTACACAATGCAATGTATTTGATAAAATTATTTTCAAAATTTTATAAAAATCAATAGCACCTTGAGACTCTTATTAGGGGTGGTTCGATAATGTAGTAGTTTGTTAATTGAAATTTTATTTTTTACAATGACTTTAGATTGTGTGCTGACACTAACTGTCACCCTGCACGTCAAACAATGCTCCAACAATATTTTCAATTAAATATGACAAATATTCTTTCTACTCACATGTAATTAACTCAATACCATAAGGTAAGTATTTGATAATATTAATTACACTCTTTCAATCGTCTTTTATTTAGTATCGCTTCAATAGAATAAACTTAAAAAACCCACCTGAACAACTTTCACTTTTGCTGCTGGAATGTCACGTCCAAAAACAACACTTCTCCTGACGTCCACAGCCTGGATCCCCTAGCTAGTCCTGTAGTGATGTGCTGCTTAATGACAAATATGCACCGATCTGTCAAAACCCTGGCTGCTAACAGGAAAGGTCCCGTTCCACCTCAGCAACGCTTCAGTCACCTTCCAGATGTTCCCTCGTTCCAACGGCCCCACGCCAAGTTTGCTATCCTAGATGATTCTTGATTAATATTCTTCTTTTATAGCTCCAACCTTGGCAATCTCCGTTGCCAGTAACCAAACAGAATCTCCCGTGTCCTGAAGTACCTCTGCTATCCTACGTAGTCAGCTCCTCACGTCCTTAGTACTCCATCGACATAATCTCGCAATGTATAACTTTTTACCAATGTTACTTCTTATCACTTGTATCAATCAAAATAAATAACTCTATCCAAATCCTATTCTCTTCTAGCTTCTTTTACTTGCTTGTATCTAACTAAATAACCTTCCAACACTCTTCTATAACTGCATCTTCACAAATTATATCTGGTTTAAGTTTCTCATTATATTCACCACGTCAATTTACTAAAACCCTTTTTAAAATGTATTTGACTAATTTACATAATAAAATCAGGGTAAATTTCTATTTTTTTATTGGAATCGAAAAATTGTATCAAAATTACATTTTATGTTTTATTAGTTGTTGATTTTCTAATAATGGTAACAAAATCTGCTTAGCTCCTAAGTTACAATTCTTTATGCGCTCTACAAATTAAAATAATTTGAGTTCTACCTACTCATCTTATTATTTCAATAGAAATTATATCTCTCATATGTAATCTGAGCATGTACTTATCTTATACCTTTTAAAACCATTAAAGAATACTCAAGTGCTATACATATCATTTTATTTGCATCAAAATTAAATTCTATTAATGACCTTCAATTAAACAGGCAAATCTTTTATAAATTTTTCTTATTTGATTATATTGATATACCAAATTTTATATTTAAATTACTCTTCAACATAGACTGCCCTTTATGTATCATAGCAATATATAGGCTTGTGGTGAATGCATAGTTTAGATGTTATATTATGAATATATACAGTGTGTCTACTTAAGTTGGAACCATATGGAATTTTTTTAATAATTATTGGTTTTAGGAAAAAAAGGTATTCTTGATAAAAAGTTCTGCATGGTCCAAAACTTAAAATGCAACCGTCAGATATCAATTTTTTCAAGCCGTATACGAGGTTTGTCAAAAAATATGAATTTTGCTCAAGAGTAAATTACGTTTATTTTTGACAAAATCGAAAATTTTCATCGACAAAAGTTGATTAGAATTGAAAATTACATTCAAATATGCAATTACCCCGATCTCTCATGAAAAATCAGATTTTCTGATTTTTTACTAACTTTTCTACACATTAATTCTAATTAGTAAATATACGGTACCCCCCACCCAAGAAAAGCGCCCTTCCGTGCTTTCCAAGAATACTTCGACACTCAACATCACTCCGTTTCGCTAATACAATGAAATGTTATGAACCAGTTATTTATAAAAAAAACTTTTTTTTCCGACGACCATACCTCAAAAGTTGATGTTGCCTTCATTTTCGGAGGACCTATCGTATGAAAACGATCCAAGACTTCAGGAAGGTTCCTGGCGACCGGAATCGTGTACACATACGAACATACATACCCCGCACAGCACGTTTAGGCACCCCCCAATACGAGGGAGGGATCTAGTGGGCTGGGGTCTTCACCAAAAGATCCGCACAGTCAAGACGGAGATTTAGCATAGTGGGTTCATTAGTCGGTTTACACGAATTTTAGAGATATTTGACTCAGTGGTTTTCTATATGAGGGAATTTCAATACTTCGTACACTTCGTGTCGAAGTAAAAAAAATAAGAAAATCTGATTTTTTATGATAGATCGGTGTAATTGCATATTTGAATGTAATTTTCAATTCTAATCAACTTTCGTCGATGAAAATTTTCGATTTTGTCAAAAATAAACGTACTTTACTCTTGAGCAAAATTCATATTTTTTGGCAAACCTCGTATACGGCTTGAAAAGATTGATATCTGACGGCTGCATTCTAAGTTTTGGACCATGCAAAACTTTTTATCAAGAATACCTTTTTTTCCTAAAACTTATAATAAAAAAAAATTCCATTTGGTTCCAACTTAAGTAACACTTACTTTCGTACCACTCTCAACGTTGAAATTTTATTTCAACCACTTGTCCCATAATATACTATTATAACTAGTAAATACTTTTTGCGTAATTTTAAACGTCCAATACGTCATCTTTTGAGAATATTTAAATACTTAGAGGATATCTACATACTCTCAAATTTTTAAATAGTATTTAAAAGTATTTAAACACCTTCAAAAATGTATTTAAATACTAAATACTTTGCAAAGTATATGCACCTACAAATACAGCCCATTAAAAAGTATTTATTTGTTCCTCACTTGTAAACATCAATTTATCAAGCCACTGTATTCACCTTGAAAATGTCTCTTAACTGGCTAGCCTGTAAATATTTTACTGGCTAGCCAGTAAAATTTTACAAGTGTGCTCATAGATAAATGATAGCGTACAAAGCCAGAGTTGTCTTCCTTAGTATGTCATATTGATTAATTTAGATGCTTGTCAGTTTGACATTGTGAATAAATGGTAAATTTATAGTTATTTACAAGTGAGGAACAAATAAAATATTCAACAATACACGCAAGGTAATGGGTTTTACTGGCTCCAGAAGGTGACTGGCTCGCCAGTCATATCCTTCTGTCCGCCAGTAAAAACCCTCTTACCAAGCTAGTAATGTTAAATACTATTAAATACTACAAAATATTTAAATAAAAAAAGTATTTACAAATACAGATACTGCCAAGCTCTGTCATATAGTATGACTTTTGATACAATTGATCAGTGAAGAGATCCTGTTTAAAACGTGACAATAAGGAAGCTAATAGATGATATCATGTTTCTGAAGTTATGATTCAGACGCAAAATCAAATAGAAATGATACAACTTCCAAAAACTAAAATGTGAAAATCTCTTTCTATACTTACTTGGCTTGTTAAACTGTAAAATAACAAATAACTTGTAAATATGCAGTACCGTACTAAACATTTACACTAAACATTAAGATTTTATTGTCAATAAAGAATATTAGGTACATAATTTACACTTAAGGGAAAGTTTAAATTAAAATTAATTTTTACAACTTCCAACTAGAGGGAAATATAGCACAAAATGTATGCCTTAGCGAGCCCTTGTTTGTGACATAAGCTATAAGTGAGATATAATGGTGGTACGTTAAAGCTGGTTGCAAACACATCACGAATAGCTACATGTATGATTCTATACAAGTATATTTAATACTTAAGCTCCAATACAACTTATGTATACTTGTAACACCACATTTAAATATGACAGTACAATCACTGGTGAAGTTATTGTAGTACCTAAAGGAAAAATATAAGAATGGTGAACATGCTTTTCTTTTGACTCGCATCAATTTACTTATAGCTGGTGAGAACACAGTGAGTGCTTGCAAGTATAAGCACGGTAAATCAATAGTCAACCCTACGCTAGTCATAAATGTCCTTATTTGTGAATATTCACGATGTGTCCGAGACCTACTTTTAAGACATCATTGTGCAATTTTCTCACTCTTGATCAATTCTAACATTATTCTATGACTCATATCATTCCAAAGTTATCTTTTCTATTTTAACTTAATTTCAATAGGTACCTCTAATTTACATACGTATGTGTTTTCATATGTGTAACTAAATAACTTTTACGACCTGCTTTATATTTGCAAATACAACAAGAAAAAGGTTTTCCTACTGTATGTGTTACCATATGTGTAACTAAATTACCTTTCTGAGCTGTTTCATATTTGCAAATAAAACATTAATAAGGTTTTTCACCGGTATGCCTTTTCATATGTCTAACTAAATGACTTTTCAGAACTGCTTTATACTCGCTAATAGAACATGAATAAAGTTTTAATCCTGTATGCGTTTTAATATGTCTCACTAACTGAATTTGCTGAGCAGCTTTATAGTTGCAAATCGAACATGAATAAGGTTTTTCTCCGGTATGCGTTTTCATATGTCTAATTAAATGACTTTTCAGAACTGCTTTATACTCGCAAATAGAACATGAATAAAGTTTTACTCCTGTATGCGTTTTAATATGTCTCACTAACTGAATTTGTTGAGCAGCTTTATAGTTGCAAATCGAACATGAATAAGGTTTTTCCCCGGTATGCGTTTTCATATGTCTAACTAAATGACTTTTCAGAAGTAGGCATCTTCATACGGTTCACTAAATCACCTACAAAATAAATAAAATTTTTCACTTGTACGGGTCTCCAAAGGGTTAACTAACTTACATTTCCCTGCAATGTTACCTTCATCAATGGAAGATATATGAAATTGTTCCGTTTTAGTTATCATATGTTCCAAGAAATTACTCTTGTCTTTTGCTTGATATTCACGGAGTGTGCAACCTGATTGTTCTTCTAGGTAGTTTTCATTTTTTGCACACAAATCAAACAATTCATTTTTTAAATCAACTTCCTCTTGTTTAATATCCAACTCGTGATAAGTGGTGTTGTCGATAGTATCTTGAACGATCTGTTGCTGAACATGTAAGTTTGCCACTACTTTACTTTCGTTTTTTGTCAGTGGTTCATGTAACATGCTGTCTACTGCATTCGACAAATTATATTCAACTGAGTCATGTTCCACGTCCATTATTATAAACAATCCGAGTGTAATACATGCAATATCTGAAAATACAATGTACAGCGAAGTTCGGTTACGTGAACTTGGTTATGCTTAAAAATATTCTGAGTCTTACTTACAAGCTGTAACATGAAATTTTACGAAGTAACTTGTTTAGAGGGCGAGCTAGCAACAAAGGCAACACTGGGTTACTGCACAACCACCATCGCCGACCATTACAGTCTGACACAGTGTTGCCAGGTCAAAATTCTAAAAGTCACTAGCTTGCGGGGGAAAAAATCACTAGATTGACAAAAAATTCACTAGATTAATTTAAACGTGAAAAAAGCTGGAAACTAAGAAACAAAATCAAAGTTTTCACAAAAATTATAAAAAATAAACAAAATAACGAACAAGATTAAAAGTTTAAAAATATAATAAAAAGTATAAATGAATAACAAACTACACCTACAATAATTATACAATATGTAATTTAATCATACATTTTGTTATTGTGATATGTTATTATTGCATCCGTAATAACAAAATCATAACAGTTTTCTGGCATAATTAAGTTTTTAGAATGAAGAATTCCAGTCAAAGTGTTAGTACTTAATCTATTTCTTGGTTTAGTTTTATTTAAATTAATTGAACTGAAAACCATTTCAACGCAGGCGCTACTGTGGGGAAGAACAAAAAAATACTCACAAACTGAGAAAGTTGGGGATATAACAAATTACTGTCGGCGTTTTTACAATTAAAAATTTCTTTCCAAAATTCTAAATCATCCATTTCAAAATTAATAGCAGAATATTTTAGTGATCAAATTTCTCGATCTAAAGCATTGGCACCCGTTATTATATTAGGAAAATTTATAATTAAGGGGCCGAGACTATCAACATTTGCAACTATTGAAGGATTTAGAAAATTTAATGATTTAAGCATAACAGCTTCACGGGAATTAAAGGAAAATCTTTTGAAAATTTGATGCGTTGCTTCGGTGTAAAAATGTAAACACTTCAAACGGAAAAAATGTTTTGCACTATCTGTTAAACTATTATTTGCTAGCGCTATTGCGATATTTGGACCTAAGTACAAGTGCTCAATTATTAAAACATAATGTTACGGATTTCTATACGGTAATTTGCTTAAATCCGTGTTTTTTAAATACTCTGGTTTGATGTAATAACTCAAAATAAAAAACAAGGAAATTGTTGGATTAACGACCACTTAATGGAGGAAATACGTTATAAAATAAGTATACATGAAGTGGCTAAATACTCAAGTCCACGAATAAAGAGATGCATATAGCATTCAAATTGACGTAAAGAGATAATAAAACTGCAAAACAACAAACGTGAGAGTGTAGAGATGTAGAAAAATAATACGTTTGGTAGCCTCTTCACCGCGACGTTAAATTCAAATCAGACGTATTGTACGCTTTATTATTTTTATCAATTATTTGCCCTGTTTGTTTACCTAGCTAGCTCAGTAATCATGAAACTCTTCTAAATACCCCAGTCCTGGATATTAACGACCATTGATTGCCAAAAACCGGAAAGTGTTTTTGGGCGAAAACTGACTTTAAGCATGTGTAGATGAAAATCCAATTTGATCACACAATAATATTGACTTTTAAACCACACAAATAAAATTATAAAGAAGGCAATCGAAAATAGGATTAAATCTTAAAATAATGTTCACTTACATTTACAAGTAAACAGTAGTAAAGTAAGTTTATCTCCCATACAAGTGCATTTAAATAACATTAAAATAATGATTGTTCTTACAAGCGCGAACATTAAACTGCAGGAAAGCCTGCTGTTGCGCTTTCGAACGCTTCCCTCAGTATAATGCAAACGCTTATCGCATAACAGCAACCATTTTCTATATTAGGTTACCTTGAAACCGGAGCCTAAAAATTGCCGTGTCGCCCTTGAATTGGGCTCACCCCGGGATGACTCGTATGTAAACTCCATACGAAGACAGATAATGGGAATTTCCTTCATTGCTGGCTTTGTTCGCTTCGGCACCGCTCATGGCATCAACAATGGACGTCACGAAAATGCGTGGGTGTTTCGCAAATGTGTAATTACCCTGTATACAATTCAAACTGTGCCCGCTTAACGCAAGTTTATGCAGCAAATTTTAAATACTGCAAGGCATCAGCCGCCTCTAATATAACTTGCCGCAGGCACAATGCATTAAAACAGCTTACACCTGAAGCTGCGGGCAATGCCAGCAAGCTACTGCTTTTTAAGCTCCCCCCGACGCGGCTTTGAAGTTGCGTTTACCGCTGCACCCACGAAACGAAGTCTTACGGAACAGGACCGTAATGGCGTAATTTTGTTAGACTAGTTACAGTAATTAAGCCTAGTTAATAGTGACACATCAGCTATAAATGTGATTGTAAAAATAAACACTACAGGCGAAAAGGACCCGTTTCAACGTACATAGAAAAAAGATGAATAACAGAAATTTATAAGAAATATAAAATCGCGACATCGGAAAAAAGACAATAATACAAAATATTCAAACGGAAGAACTAAAGCAATACTATCAGGAACTAATCACCAGATAGTGTCGATATTTCAAGAATCCATGCTATGCGAGGAAAGAGGGGCAGATATTAACTTCATAGAACTACTAGAAGGGTAAGCGAATAAAATGGTTAAAGAAATGAAAAATGGAAAGTTACCCATTTCATCCAGTGAAGTGAGTTTTTTGCACTTACTTGGTAATGTCTTGTTTCTTCGAGCTCTAATTATTTGCAATGTACCTATTCCAATCCAATTGATATCTGCATCAGCCCATCAGCTATTCTTCTCGTTGTAAGCAGCAACCTTTTTTGACCATAGGCTTTATGCACTGACTAAGTCTTTCTCGATTTTACACTTATTTATTCTATATGGCACTACTTATGAGTATGGTATTATACAGTCTGTTTGATTTTAGCTGTCACAGCAGATATCTCGGCTATTGTTAGAAAGATGACAAAATGTTATAGAAAAAAAGTTGTTCTACATTTAATTTTCTATTATCTGCCATAGCAAAAAAAAAATAAATGATCAGCGACCGCGGAAGTACTCCATGACGGGGCGGGCAAACTTCTTTGATCACCCCCTTCCTTCAATATCCGGCCTCGGTTTCTTCGGGTCAATTTACTGCAGTTATAAGACGAAACAGAGATGCCTAGGTCAATCAAATTATCAGTCAAACTATAAAAATATTTTATTTATTACTTATATTGCTTCGCGTTATGAGGCGTGCAATTCACTGGAGGATACCAAATACATTGCGCCTCTCAGCCGTCTTTGAAGCGAATTCCCTAAGAATGTCATTTAAATCTAAACCAAATGTTTCTATCTTATGCACGTACAGTGTTGCTAGATAGGTTAGTCTTCTTTGCTTCATTGATAGTCGGAGGAATGTTCCGATGCGTCGGAGGGCACTCAGCGATCTTTCACAGGACGTAGACGTACCTGGCAAGGTAAGGAGTTTCAGTTCAATCTGAAGTTTTGAAGTGGGTGAAAATCGCGTTCAAAGAGTCCGTTGCAAACAAACATATAAACATACATACAGGTGGAACTAATAAAAGCGTGTTCAAAAATATTCTTATGCTCTGCTCTCTCCGACAATTTTTCTAACGTACAAGCGCTTTTTCATTTAAGAAAAAATAAAGCTCTGTGAAAGATAGCACAGAGAAACCTTCTATACCAGGTAGTAAAATTGGAGGCGGCGCGGCCCCCTCTTCGTTTGATTTTAGGGGGGGGGGGGCTTTTGGCCTCCTATGCCCCCCACTTCCGCGATCCCTGCAAATGAGCATCAAATGTGTTAGATGTAGCAAATACATTCAAAATTTTAAATGGAACTTACCCAATTTTATTACATATTCTAAAACTGTACAAAATTATCTTTCAATGTATCACATGTCATAGTTATCTAATCAATTAAAAACAAAAAGCGCTAATTAAGTAACAAATGCACGCATGGGTAAATTGAACACATCGCTTTGAGAAGGTAGGCGGTGAAAACAATTGCTGTGGCTTTAGTATCAAACTAAGTGGGTAAATTCCTATGTATTGTTATTTTTATCTTAAGTAGCACAAAATGGGTAATAATTATTCTAATGATGAAAAAATGGATATGCTAAGGGTGACCATCAGATGTAATGACAATAATAGAGAAGCTTGTGTGATGTATCAAGCTATGTATCCAGAAAGGAGACATCCACATTCTCGTACTTTTACAACACTCGAAAGTAATTTACAAAGAAATGCACGTGCCGCACATGATGAAGATATTTTAGTATTGGCATTTTCCAGAGCACATCCACGAAATTCAATACGTCAAGCAGTGGCTGATTTAGGAATAAGTCAGTGTAAAAAATTTTCTATACTAAAAAAACTTAAAATGACTCCGTTTAACATTAAATTAGTACAAGGTTTAAGAGCTGGTGATTTTGACAGGTGGGCGATATTTTGTAACTGGCTTAAAATAATCAAAATTTATTAAATTTAATTCTTTGGCGCAATAAATCTAATTTCAATAATAACGGAATTTCTAATAGAAAAAACGATTTTTTCTGGGATACGGGGAATTAATTTCGGGAATGCAGATTTGAACACAGATTTTCCATTAATGTGTGACTTGGCGTATTAGGCAATACTATAGTAGGTCCCTATTTTTATCAAGAATCGCTTAATGCGGAACGATATGTCGATTTTTTTCTGATAGAGTTCGAAGATTGGCTGGATGGTATACCCCTACAAATACCTCGCAACATGTGGTTCCAACAGAATGGTGTACCTCCCCACAATGCACGAAACGTCAGTTATATTTTAAATTAAAAGTTTGGTGCAAAATGGATAGGTGGTTCCATCAACTGGCCAGCAATATCGCCAGATCTCTCTACTTTATATTTTTTTTGTGTGGGGTTTTCTCAAACAACAAGTTTATGTTATTTGTCCACAAGATCTAGACGATCTTAAAAATCATATTCATAGAGCCTGTGGCCAAATAACAACACAATAGAAAGTAAGAAGAAACTTACTAAGCTGATCTCGAGAATGTATTGCAAACAATGGAGGTCACTTTGAACAAACACGCTAGATATTATGAACTGAAATTTACTTATTAATTTATTGTTAACTTACTTTTTTCATGTTGTTATGCTGTATTTATGTTGAATTGCATATGTTGTCAAGACAGTTTTAAGAAACATTGTTCAACTGGAAGCTGATAACTAGGATATATGATATATCGTTGTAGAGAGAATTTTTTTAAAGTTTTAGAATATGTAATAAAATTGGGTAAGTTCCATTTAAAATTTTGAATGTATTTGCTACATCTAATACATTTGATGCTCAATTGTTTTTCTGGCTATGACAGATAATAGAAATATAAATGTAGAAC
This sequence comes from Agriotes lineatus, assembly GCA_940337035.1. NCBI lineage: Eukaryota > Metazoa > Arthropoda > Insecta > Coleoptera > Elateridae > Agriotes > Agriotes lineatus. The sequence continues at coordinate 81,056 of CALNHX010000448.1, read as the reverse complement.
AACTTTTCTTCTATAACATTTTGTCATGTCTCTAAAAATAGACGAGATATCTGCTGCGACAGCTAAAATCAAACAGACTGTAAAATTGTACATATCAGTATCAGCATATCATGTAAAATTGACTATTTAATTCAGTTTAAAATTGAACTTATGTCAATCGAATTAATACGTTTTACACCTCATTTGTTTTTGTTATTTTTAAAATACCCGCCAAAAACCTTGGTTGTACTTCCTTGTGAATGCGGGTAATACTATATTGGTCAAGCATCAACGCCTTTAGAAGTTGGGATTAAAGAACACAACAATTTAATAAATAAGTCTAGAATTCCAGAACATGATTGGATTTACAATCACACAATACATTGGCATAACACAAATATTTTATCTAAATAATCGATATTAGACTAGACGTAAAGTTAAAGAAACTGCGTATATTTTACAGAGCAAAGATGAATACCTGTCCACATATTCAGTTGATTTAAGTAATAGTTGGCTATCCACTTTTGAAGATATAACCAAGTAGTTGGCTATCAGTGTCAAGTCGTTTACTTAGGTTACTTTAGGTTATTCGCACTTTCCTAGAACTCCAGTAAAATAAGCTAAGTCCTTCTAGTTAATTTTTAAATTAATTAGTTAATTGTTGAAAACGAAAGTAGATATTTTTTATTTGGTAGTGTGGCGAAATGCCCAAAAAAATAGCATAATTATTTCAGAACTTAGTATACCAGCTAGCTTCGGATTAGAGTTATTCAATAAACAGAGGCCCTGAGGGGGGTTGCTTAATTTAGTTACAATAGAACGCTAGTGCGCAAAACCTAAGTGGTTTTAACAGATATAATTTGGCAGATTTTCCCTGATCACAGATTGGCACTGCTATTGCATACAATTAGAATAAAGGTTCTAAATGATAGCAGCTCACAAGGCATCAAAGCTCGGTGGGGGTTTCCGTGACTAGTGGGTATTTCTGCTTAGTACTTTAAGAAAAATTTAAACAATAAAGAAACCGACCTGCGATTAATTAATAAAATTAAGCAATGGTAGTAAATATCGCAGATCAACTCCCCTACAGTTTATACACCACGGCAGCTCTGAAAACTCTTTACTCACCGCGATGGCCCTAACTAACTCAAATTTCGGCGGCCTTGGATCGTAGGTTTAAATCATCAGCTGTGTACCCTGGAATGTCTTAAAAAAAAAAGGAAAAGGAAATGGAAATGGGCGCCAGAAATAAAAAAATTTCAAATAATAAGTGGAAATAAACTGCAAGTGACTAGCGTTTAATTAATAATCAATAAAAAGTTTTGAAGTGTCAGTAATAAATAATCAGAATAATTAAAATGCAAATAATGTGATAACAAAGTTGTGTACGTTAACTGAAGGTTGCGACACGCATAAAATCAAGAACCCCTTTCGGGTTATTTTAATAACATTAACAACAAATTATTCGTGGGATAAGCTTATCACAGTCATTTAATAAAACCTTCTGTTAGGCTATTGAAAATAAAAAAGCGTGACTGTACCTTTTACAGAGGGTCAATACACATCAAAATAGCAACTTTTAAATACTGAGGATAATTAATTATAAGCATGAAAATTTAAATGTAAAAAACAAGAGCATGTATGAAATTGAACATTACATATTAATAATTGCGTAACGTATGAATCCAAATTTCAAATATTGACGGGTTTAAACTGTATAAATGTAAAATCCAGGTACCTATTGAAGATACAATAAATCCCGGAATAGCACAAACTAACCTCGCTTCTCCAACGCTCACAAACGGCAAACAGGCAAACTCCGGCCGGGGTAACTACACCCTTCGGTTTAACATAAGGTGGTCGTGAACTGCCGTGGATGTGCCAAAAATTGCTGCGGAAGCATCCTCAAAAGGCAGCAAATACGCCGAACCCAGCAGGTGTCGAAAATGCGATAAGGCAAGCGCCTTGGCCTCTGAGATAAACTCGTGGTTGAAATTGGTAATTAAGAGCTAAGAAAAATGTAATTACTATGCGAATAACAAAACAGAAAAGCGCCATCGTACCTGATCATAATCAGCTCTTAGGAAACACAATGCTCATAAAAATTGGTTGAGCGCACGTAATTTGACTTAATTAAAATCAAGCCCTAGCCGCGCCGATGACGGCGGGCTTAGGTTAAGACAGCAAGTGCCTCGGACGAAAATTTCGTGCCCAAAAGAAGACTCGCACTCTGATAAGAGAGGGCATCGCGCAAACGAAACGAAGTTGATGCAGGTACAAAATACGCTGTTTTGGAAAATTTACGAATTCGAAATGCAAAGGATTTATAATTCAACTAAAAATATACAGGTTAAGCCTGAAATAATTGGGTAACTGGCGAAACAATTAGGCGAAGCCAAAAAATTGTTTCACTCCCCACGGCCAAGAGAAATAAAAAGGTTTAAAGTATGAAAACATTAAAAAAAATGTAGGGAACCAAAGAATTCCAGAATGAGATCGATGATGCCAACACCAAAAGCTAAACGCTGTCGAAAAAATCCTCTTTCGAGAAAATAAGCCAAGAGAACCAACCCTTATAAATCGGCTCAAAAATAACTCTGGCATCACATATTGTTTCAAAATGGGCAAGGCGTTCAAGTAGTATTCAGCAAGTGGTTACTCCACCGTAAGTGGGATAACACCCTTAATGAGCGATAACGACCCTCTCAAAATACGAATCTTTTTCATGACCCATTCTAGCTCCATTCAAAGACGCGACCCTTCTGTTCTAGCAACGAGAGCTTTCTCCCAGGATACGTAAAGCTGAGGTGGGGAATGCGTCCTTACGCGCTCCCTCAAAGGCTGAACAGACCAAGCTAGCATGCAAGTTAGTCTTCAACTTCTTCCACTTAACTAAGTTCTGAGGAAATAATTTTATTTCTACGATACCCACACCCTACCATCGCGGCAAAAAACAAAGAAGATCAAGATTTCCATGGCTATCGATCATATGTTGGGGTACAAAAGCAGCCTACGAAACAGAAGGAAATTTTCAAACAAAGGAAATCGGAGACCATCCAAGATTATGGTATATACAAAACGGTAAGAATGAAAATAATTTAACAAAACAGGAAATACAATGCGACTGCACTTGTTAGCCACCCACAGGCAAAACAATGAACGTCACTTTGTGATGGAATTTATATTTTGGAGTAAACAGAAAAACTGAGGACTATCTAGGGATAAAGTATGAAAACTTAATGCATAGAAACGCAAATAAAAAAAATCAGATTTAGATTTAGAAAGAGCATGATGAATAAATTATAGAGTAATTAGATTTATGACACATACAGTTAATTCCTACAGAAAACTCAAGTAAAATAGACCCACCTGACAACTTTGTTGATATAAAAATACCATGTGACTAATTTATTATTCAAGCAAGAACATTAAAATGCACGTCATTCTGGTCAAGAATTAACATTAGCGTCAATACATACGTCTAAAATTTTTATTTTTGATTCGTTGGCAGCAAACCGAAGAAGCAGTTCACCTCTATCAAATTGACTAATTTTGAAGGATTTTAGGAGACAGGTATTGAGCGAGTAAAGGAGTTGTAGGAAATTCTGCATTAACATATGACAAAATATCGAATTTCCTAAACTCACGACCCTACAAAACCCTAAATCATGATCCCAATAATGTGACTCTCTTTTTCTTATTTATTCTTATTCTTATATATTCTTATATATTCTTGTATATTCTTATATATTCGTATATATTCTTATATATTCTTATATATACTTATATATTCTTATATATTCTTATATATTCTTATATATTCACTAACAGCTCTAGTAGATCCATCGCTGTAGAACATCTCGACGAACCGTTTTTATGGTACCAGTCACTGGAGCAGCTACGTTAGCATTTCTCAAAGAAATGGCCAAGAGATTTTATTTAAAATCTTCGGCAACGATAAAAGTGAAGAAAGCAGCAACCTCATTTACCGCAATTAAAACCTGGAGATAATGTCATCTTTCGTGAAAAAAATTACCACCACTGAACTGACCAATGGGGAGAATTGAAGTGATACATACCGGATCAGACGGTATCATGCAAGTGGTCTCAGCAAAAATATTTCGTGGTGCGTTGATAAAAGTACGAGGGGAGTTTCTTATGTTATCTACCTAGCTATGAAAACAATATGCTATTAGGACATCTTTCTTATGTCAAGTTTCTGTGACATTTTATAGTGTCATCTTGAAGTTTGGATCCAATCGCTTACCATTTGCCATTTTTATGTCTATTTAAAGAAGTGATTTGAAACTTGAACACAGAAGCGTCATAAAATTTCTATCGAAACAAGGCAGTGGCCCGAAGAATATTCATGAGAGAATGGTGGCAGTGTATGAAGAAAATAGGCCGTCTTATTTCCAAGTCAAATATTGGTGCAAGCAGTTCAAATGGGGCAAGGGATCCATTCATGATGACCCAAAGTGTGCAAGACCTTTGAAAACACGGACGGAATAAATCATCAACAAAGTTCAAGATTTGGTGTTGACTGACCACCGAGTAAAAGTTTCAGTTATTGCTAGAGAAGACTTATTCAGTCTTAATCTATCACACCTGCATTCAAAACAGTTCGAAATGTTCGAAATTTCAATTTAGGATCGTTTCAGGACAATCTGCGTAGAATACCATGGCACCAAATATTTGTTATCCTTTATCTAATAGACTTGTCTGTCCGTCCGTCCGTCCGTCCGGGACGCTGTTTCAGCAGCCAAACCGTAAGAGATAGAGAAAAAAGTTATGAAAGTTATATGTTTGGAATGGTCATGTCAGCTCAGGAACCGAATTTCAGTCACGTTACACTTCCGGTTTTCGAGAAATCACAAAAAAGACCGTTTCTCAAATAGAACGCGTATTAAATAAAAATGTTTCAGCAGCAAAACGGAGCTGCGACCCTCTGCGCCTTAAAACGTCGATCGGTTAGGCAACCACTTTGACACCTTCCAGGTCTGGGTGCAGTTTTTATTTAATACGCGTTCTATTTGAAAAACGGTTTTTTTTGTTTTTTTAAATGAGACATTTGTCTCACTGGGTTGCTAGTTAACGATATTAATGCAAAAATTTAATTTGTATATAATAACTTAAAGGATTTACTTAATTTGCACGCTCCATTTATAGCTATAAAGGTAACCAAAGCTAAACTGCCGTGGTTGACAGATAATGTTAAATTTGTAATGACACTCAGAGATAAAGCATTGGCTAAATACCGCAAAACAAAATCTAGTACTAAATGGGAATACTATAAATCGCTACGTTACCTTGTTAATCACATGCTTAAATCAGAGAAAAAAGCATATTTCCAATTTGTCGCAAATAATTGCAATTCTAAAGAAATGTGGAATAAACTAAAGAATATAAATATTACTACTAAAGCAAAAATTGAAATTCCACTGCACTTAGCCAAATCTGACGAATTAAATAACTTTTATCCGCAAACGTCATAAAAGTGACAACTTATGTGTCTTTACTGACAAGGTAAAAGTGTCACTTTATCTGATTAAGCACATAAAATAGCAACTTTTGGTTACTTTATGTGCCTAATCACATAAAATCGTTGCTCTCTTTCTTTCTATGTTTGTTTGCTATCTCCTCCGAAGATACTGGATCGATTACATTGTATGATGGCTTAAAATTTTGCAAATTTTTAGACTTAGATCGTAGGCCGGTTTTTATTTTCAAAAAGATTAAGAAAAAGTTTTAATTTAATTAAATCCTTTAAGCAGCCGAGCGAAGCATCTGTCGCCGTGGGTTATGGTGTGACAGCTGCTGTGGCCGTGTGCTATTAGCTCGGGTGATTCAGTATGTTCATATATCATTATAGTAGCGCGTTATTTAAACAACCGAGGTTGGCGCAGGGACAGAATGCTCGCCTGTCACGCGGGTGGCCCGGGTTCGATTCTCGGCTGATCCTTTTTTTTAAATTTAAATTAATGAAATTTATCTGAATATGTTTGCGGATAAAATAGTATATTATGTTATTCGGAGTAAAAGTGACTTTATGTGGCTTAGCTGAATTATTTGCTTGAGTAGCGATTGATGGTGTTCCATTTCCCATTAAAAATGAGGTTACAAATTTAGGCCTTCTTATGGACAATACATTTAGATATGAAAGATATATAAATAATTGCATAAGGAAAAGTATTCAAGCTCTGAAGTTGATTTATCCGCATCGACATGCTTTATCTACTGAAACTAAATCTGTGATTTGTAACGCTTTAGTGCTTTCAAATTTTTCCTATTGCAGTGAGATTTATGACCCCTCTATCACCCAGGATACTGCACGTAAAATTCAAAGAGTTCAAAAGTCGTGTTTGCGCTTAATATTTGGAATAAGAAAGTATGAGCACATATCTTATTAATTAACATATTTGCACTGGTTAAATATGAGAAGCAGACGTTACTTACAATTTGCTACTCTTTGTCATAAAGTCATTAGAACCAAACAGCCAGCTTACCTATACAATAAAATTACTTTCAGAACAGATGTGCATTCCGTAAATTTAAGATCCAAAGGAATAATATCACCACCTTTACACAAACCGCTTTGTTTGAACGATATTTTCAATTCCAAATTTATATATAATAGATATTAACGATACAAGTTTGATTATGAGCATCTTAACGAAACGAGTTTGATTGCCAAAACGAGGCGGTGAGCCGAGTTTTGCGGCAATCAAACGAGTTTCGTTGTGTGCCATAAGCAAACGTGTATTGTTCAATATTTTATCTTCATCAATAAACTCTGGTTCACTGTATAAAAAGAGTGCGGTAATATTCATTACCGCACTGAGTGCGGTAATATCTGTCCATTACCGCACTGAGTGCGGTAATATCCATTACCGCACTCAGTGCGGTAATGAAGCTCTTAACGATACTAAAATTAATTTGGTTAAGACGCTATAACAACACGGATGAAGATAAACTCTATAACAGTATTCCACACAAATTTAAAGAATGCACTCCGGTAACCTTCAGAAATAGCATGCGTGACCAATTATATTAGCTGCAAACAAACTAAATCTTACAGCTATTTTTATTTTTATTTAATGTTTATAATATAACATTCATTATATATATTGTTGGAATTATTTGCACAATCACAGAACAACATATATTAATGTTTTATTTTGTTTATCTTTTGAATTTGCACTCATTTTTTTAAAATTGTAAATAACTTTAGGCAAACGTATCAATTACGCAATATAGAAATATCCGGGTACCAATGGAAGATCAAGTGATCAAGGGTAGTGTTGCACTACTCATTTGAATTGAAACATTAAATGATAGTGGTGTTAAATAGTTTACTAACACTGTACATAATAAATTTATTCTTTTTGTTGCATTGTTAGCGATAATTAAACAGTCAGTTTTATATTATGTAAGTACAAAATTTAGATAATTTCAAATGAAAGTAGATAAAGCTAAAGCCACGAGAATTGTCACTACCTCAGAGAATTCCAAGGAGCTGTAGCTAAAACAATAGGTGTAGTACAATCGGTCGTTCTAGAAAATGAAAACAGGATCGTTAAATAAATCGCTACAGCAGAAAACCTGGACAAGGCCGCCGAAAGTCAACCTCCTGTTTGTACAATCGGTTTCTTTTGCTGCATTCGTTAACCAATAGAACGCACTAGTGGAGTAGTCTCCAGAGCATCAGCTTCTTTGAAGTTAAGCGAGTTCAGCTAAGCGAAAGTACGGCAAGAAAAAGATTGGCAGAAGCAGGTTTATACGCTAGAACACCGGAAAAAGGTCCTCGTCTCCTCCCGCACCATAAAACTAAGCAATTAAGCAAATCGACAAATCTTAATTGCTTACAATTAAGATTTGTCGATTTGCATAAGCATTGGGTAAGAGATAAGTGATCCAAGCTACTTTTTACTAACGAACCTAGATTTGCCTTGCAATCTCCGAATGATCGTCAAATGGTCTGTAGAAGGCCAGAAAAACAATATTTACCGTGTACTATGATCCCCAATGAACCATTCGGTAGCGGGTCAGTCATGGTCTGGGCAGGTGTAAATTCTAATTATAAAATAGAACTTGTTGTGTTCGCTGGGAACTCTGTGAATGCGGATAGATACGTTAGGAAAGTTCTTGAAGCCCATGTAGTACCTGCTGCACACTAACATACTAGTAACCGGAGTGACGAAATCGTATAGGGAATGAAAATTGCTTCACCGCTACGAACTCTATACGATTTTATGACCTTCTTTAAATTATTTGCTCAATAGATGCGGCCCAAACATTTGCAAATAAAAATTTGCTATATTAGTAGGTACATCCAATGTAATAAAAAATACAAGGAAGGGAAAATAATATGCTATAGGTATTAGTAAATCTAATCTAATAAAAATAAAAGAAATGAAAAAATGTGCAATGCATGAATTATTTTTACATATGCCATTGGGCATGAGGTTTATTTGCTAAAATATTCTCGATTAATTTTCTTTGTCTTTTCTTTTTCCTTGCTTTCTTAATGCAACCAGCCTGTAATGATATTGACCCCTTGTAATTACTTCTTCTTCGTGCAATTGCAGTTGGTTGCACTCGATTTTTTTCCATTACCATGCTTACTCGCCAAGTAAGATCCAAAAAAGTTAATAATTGTGATGGAGTTTCAATATCGTTAAATTGTGTAATTGTGTAAGTATTTGCACCATATGATTGCTACAATGCAATTTTGCCATATTAGTTATATTAATGAAATTATTGGATAACCTGTCGATCTCTTAGGAACTTCCTCCATCTGCTTCAATATCTGTTTCTATTTTTGTTGGTGACTATAAAAATAAGAATTTAGGTATTTTGACACATTTTGATCGTTTCTAGTTTGAAAACGGTTATAGATATTGAAATGCGGTTTAGACAGAAACGTCGTTTATTTTACAAAGTTTTTTTCGGTAGACTTAAACGTTCAATATTGTACACGAACGGACATTTGACCTTGAGATCACTTTTGTTTGAAAACCCGTATTTTCTGAATGCTTCAAGAAAAAGCCAGAAAGCCACAAACCTAGGTATCTCTACAAAGAGGAAGAACTAAGGTATCTGCTGGTCTCTATTTAAAATAATGTTTTCCAATCTTTTTTGCAAAAACCTTTGGAGAATAAGCGACTTTCCTGTTCAAACCGCATTTCAATATTTAAGTATAACTGTTTTCAAGTTAGAAACGTTCTAAATATGTCAAAATACCGTGGGCGAGCTTCGCGGAGCAATCGGACGAGGCCGCGCTATCAACGGATAAGAATTGCAGCTGATCTATTGCGACTGCGAACACAAAATAAAACCTTGTAAACATGGGAGTAAACAACGAAGACATGAAAAAGATTCAGGATATGTTCGAGGAAATTACAAAAAAACTGACAGGCATGGAGGAGAAGCTGGAAAATTATGCAATGGAAATCAAGGTACTTAAACGCGAAAATAAGCAACTGAAGGACCAAACAACAAAACAGGGCATAGAAATTGAATACCTAGACAGGGAAATCAAGAGAAAAAATATAGTTATAAAGGGAATAATTGAGAAAGAGGAAGAAAGCGAAGATGAAACTAAAGGCAAAGTTAAAGAGCTAATTAAAAAAATGGGAATCGAAATAAATATGGAATCGGAGGTGGACGAAATAAGGAAAATTGGGAAGGCTAATCAACAACGAAATAGGCCAATACTAGTGAAATTTATAAAAGGAAAGAAAAAAATAGAAATCCTAAAACAAACAAGCGTTTTAAAAGGCACAAAAATATGGATTTATGAGGACTTCACGAAAAAAACCCAAAACGAACGAATAGAGCTAATACCGTATTTGAAACAGGCAAGATAGTCCAGTCAATAGAGACATAAATTAGGGCTTACCTTGCAAAAGGTCAGGCAAAGTTCTAATTTGGCATACTTGTAGAGTCGCATGTCCTAATCGACATACTAAGTTTGCGACCTTGAAAGGGCGCCGCTCGCAACGCCATCTTGCTAAAAAGGTACCAAAAATCAGTTTTTCGTATATATCTCCTCTCCTCTGCCATCTAGGCTGAGAATAGTTATTACAAGAATTGTAGGAAATAAAATTGCCTACAACTTTTGTCTAAAACTTTTTTTTGTCAGATGAATAATTCATGAGTTACAGCTACATAAGGCGGAGCAAATTTTCGAAATTTGCGAAAACGCTCCACTTTTCGTCGAAATTTCGGTTAATATCTATTAATTGTTATCTAATTCGAGTTTTTACTCATTTCCATACCACCATTGGGTAGAGTAAACGGCGCGTTTTTTTTTTATGTGGTATCCCCAGTAGGCCTAATCCACGACTTTACTTACGTCTTCGAGTTCTTTAAGATGCCTTAGATGGTCCAGATTGTCTGATCTCGACCTCTTCTTGACAATCGCTCTCATCCTTTTCTGATTCTTTTTCAGCGCTTTCATCGTCATCGTCATCGTCAAACGTCAGTAGTCTGTCAACTAATGTCTCGTCATTTGTTTCGTTATCTTCAGCGTCTATCAAAATCTGTGGAATATTCTCGCAAGAGTCACCATTACAAAATGTGCAGATAACGGAGCATTTCAAGCCTGTTTTTCTGCAACCAGACGCTCGACCACATCCTTTTTTACATTTGCATGAAATAAATTTCAGTAGTGCCTCAGGAGCAGGATCTTTTGTGGTTGTTACTGGAGTGAGTCCGAATTTGCTTCTTTGCCATCCCCATTCCTCTGGATTGTTTGTTATATCGTACCAACTCTGAACTTGGTGGTAGGTCCGAAGAGAATGTTGACGTGCAGCTTCTCTTGTAGGTGGTAAAGCAGCAAGATTGAACTTATTTTTTGTAACGAATCTTGTAAAATTTTGAAAACGAAGAGAATCCAAAGTGACGTTTTCTTTTGGAACTCCGTAAAGCGCGATTAGGAAATTTTCCCCTGCGTTAGTTACGACTTCCGAATCGGCATTTGGCTCTTTGAAGACTTGTACAGTTTGGCTCAGGTATTCGTACTTTTAGAGTATATGTAGGAACTTCATTTTCTCTTGGTTGAACAGAGAAGACGTAGTGTCACAGCCGCTGAATGTATGTAAAAACAGTATGTTGTCTGCCACTGCTTCTCCATGCTGTAGACTTTGGAGAGAGTATATTTTTTCTACTGTCTTTCCTTTTTCTGGCTTTCGGAAGTAAATATTGGGATGGGTTCTTGCTAGTGTTGTTAACAGAACTAGAAGATCTATGTCTTCTCCAACTATGAAAACGGAATCAAAAGATGAGGACATTCTGATCGCTGTGTTGACGATCAATGTATCTGCATCTTCTGTATAGCCTGTTTCACTGTGAAATTGGAATCCTCGAATTTCCTCTTTAGCATCGGAATCAAGCGAATTTTATGCTTTTCGTTCGCTAGAAATCGTTCTTGCGAAACAGTTGGAACCATCGACTCGTCGAAATGTACGTCTGCGGAAGTTTGCTTTTTTTAGTCTGTTTCCATATTATCTCTATATTTCTTACTACATCCGCACTGTTGTGCGAAAATGAGTAAAAACTTGAATTAGTAACAATTAATAGATATTAACCGAAGTTTCGACGAAAAGTGGAGCGTTTTCGCAAATTTCGAAAATTTGCTCTGCCTTACGTAACTGTAACTAATGAATTGTTCATCTGACAAAAAAAAATTCAGACAAAAGTTGTAGGCAATTTTGTTTCCTACAATTCTTGTAATAACTGTTTTCAGCCTAGATGTCAGAGGAGAGCAGATATATACGAAAAACTGATTTTTGGTACCTTTTTAGCAAGATGGCGTTGCGAGCGGCGCCCTTTCAAGGTCGCAAACTTAGTATGTCGATTAGGACATGCGACTCTACAAGTATGCCAAATTAGAACTTTGCCTGACCTTTTGCAAGGTAGAATGTCTCTATTGACTGGCCTAAGAGCGAAGGGACACAAGGCGCAGATAAGATACAATAAACTGATAGTCAATGACACAAGCTACGGAATCGAAGACCTAAAAATTTTGGATGCAGAAAGTATGAATAATGCTGATAATAAAAGGACAGTCAGCGAGCGCTCCCCGGACGGGGATAGCTTCGAAGAGCAGATGCGGAAAATAACAAAAACCGGTAGACAAAAATAGCTAGCAATAATGCATCCAGGCAACGGTAAAGATTACGACACTGGCAACGGAAATGGCAATGCAACGGTAAGACGGAATGAAAAGCAAAAAAGGGGGAAAAGTGATATAGCACTCGGAACCTGGAATGTTCGTAGTCTAGGAGTAGTAGGAAAATTACAAAATTTAATAGGAGAAATAAAAAAATACAATGTTGGAATATTAGCAATCCAAGAAACCGGATGGAAGGATAATGGCATTATGGATGTAGAAGAATTTACAATTTGTTATAGTGGAGGAGAAAAGGGGAAATTAGGGGTAGGCTTTATAATACATGAAAAATACAGAAAAAACATAATCCAGTTTACCCCAGTCGACGAAAGACTGGCAGTATTAAAAATAAAGACGACTTTTAATAATATGGTTATAATAAACGTACATAGCCCGACTGAAGATAGTGAAGCGGAGATTAAAGAAACCTTCTACGCAAAACTAGAAGAACAAATTGGTAAGATAGGGAACTAGGTACAGCATGAAAATTATCATAGGAAATTTTGCTTACGGAAATAATATGGTAGTAGCAAGTACAAAATTTCCTCATAAGTCAGTACACAAAGAAACTTGGATATCGCCGGACCAAAGAACAAGAAACCAAATAGATCATCTCGTAGTAGACACAAGATACGCAAGTAGTGTTACAGATATAAGAAGCTACAGAGGAGCGGACTGCAACACGGACCACTTCCTAGTAAAAGCCAAAATAAGGCAAAGAATCAGTCACGAAAGGGAAGAAAAAAAAGCACACAATAAACACTTTGACTCCGAGAAGTTAATAAAGAGCGAAGACATTAGAAATAAATATATAGACAGTATTGAAAAAAACTTCGAACAACAAAGGCGGCAAACCCAGCACGAGAACCAGAATAAACAAGAAATTGAAGAAAAATGGGAAACTATAAAAAATATAATCTTGAAAACGACGGAAGAGATAGTAGGGTAGAACAAAAATAAAAGGAATAAATGGTTCGATGAAGAATGCGAACAGGCAATTACACACAGAAACGAAGCAAGAAAAAAAATGCTAGGAGCCACATCCATAGAAACCATAGGAATTCTCAAAGAGAAAAGAAGGATAGCAAATGCTAAATGTAGAGAAAAAAAGAGAAAGTACGAACAGAAAATACTAGAAGAAATGGAAAGAAGCGGGGTTAGAAACAACACCAGAAAATTTTACAAAGAGGTAAAGCAACAGAAAAGAGGTTTCCAACCAAGAACACAGCTATGTAAAGATGAAGAAGGGAAATTAATTGGAAGCAAAGCAGAAATACTCAGAAGATGGCAAGAATATTTTGAAAAACTGCTAAATGCAGGTACTGCTAAGGAAACGGAAGAAACATGGGAGGATTGAGGAGATGCAGATAAAGTAAGTCCACCAACGCGAGAAGAAGTTGAAAAGGTACTAAAAGCACAAAAAAATCACACAGCCCCAGGAGAAGATCAAATATCAACGGAAATGATGAAATATGGAGGACCAACGGTAGTAAAGGAAATGCATAAACTAGTACAACAAATATGGGAGGAAGAAACAATGCCCAAGGAATGGAATGTGGCAATCATATGTCCAATTCATAAAAGCGGAGATAGAGCGACCTGTGGAAATTACAGAGGAATAGCGCTACTTAATCTGGGCTATAAAGTACTGAGCAAATTAATAGGTAAAGAACTAAACATGTGGATGGAAAAGACAGTCGGAGACTACTAGTGTGGCTTTAGAAAAGACAGAGCAACCACAGACCAGATATTTACAATCAGGCAAATAATGGAAAAGTTCAGGGAGTACAACATCGAACTCCACCACCTATTCATAGATTTTCAGAAAGCATATGACACAATAATCAGGAAAGAACTATATACCGGGCTAGACGAGCTAAAAGTACCGAGGAAACTTATAAGACTAGTAAAAATGTGCCTTACAGACACCAAAGCCAAGGTCAGGATACAAGGACATCTGTCGGCTGATTTCGGTATTGACAGTGGGTTAAGACAAGGAGATGCGATGTCAAGTACACTATTTAACTTTGCCTTGGAAAGGGTAATACGAAGAGTACCTGTGAATCCCGGAGGCACGTTATACAATAGACAATGCACAATATTGGCATATGCCGATGATATCGACATTATAAGCAGAACAACGCAGGATCTGAAAGAAATAGGGTCCCACCTCGAAGAAGCGGGGGCCACACAGGGACTACAAATAAATACGATGAAAACAAAGTATATGATAACCGCAAGAGAGAAAGGTAGATACGACAATGTTTCAGATATCGTAATAAATCAAAAAAGATATGAGAGAACCAACAAATTTAAATAATTAGGTTCAATAATCAACGAGGAGAATAAAATAGGGGAAGAGGTGAATGCGCGAATTGTAGCGGGTAATAAATGCTATTTCGGGCTAAGAGACATACTAAAATCTAGTGTATTATCAGTGAAAAATGAAGTGAAAATATACAAAACAGTTATTAAACCCGTAGTGACATACGCGGCGGAAACCTGGTGCATAACAAGAAAAGAGATGAAAAGGCTAGACACGTGGGAAAGGAAGATCCTAAGGAAAATATACGGACCAGTGAAGGAGAACGATGAATGGCGTATACTAACAAACTTGGAACTGAAAGCACGATAAGGGGAAGCAAGTATATCTGCCGAGATCAGAAGTAAACGCATAAGTTGACTTGGACACGTAGAACGTATGATGCCCTCCAGAGGAGTTAAGAAGATTCTAGAAAAAAAACCAGAAGGCAAAAGAAGCAGGGGAAGACCAAGACTCAGGTGGTTAGAAGAAGTGCAACAAGATCTGGAAATGTTAGAGGTCACAAGATGAAGGAAGAAAGCAAAGAACCGCAAAGAGTGGAAAAATATTGTAGAAGAAGCCAAAAAACTGGAGAGGGAATAAGGAATAACCAGAAATCACATGCCAACAACCGCACTAGCAGTTATGACAACTAAGAAGAGGAGTTGAGCCCCTCCAGGGCATGCTACCAGGAGGGTTGAGCGCGGGTGACTACCGCGTCTCGCAAAAAGTGAAGTTTAGAAACCCCGTTGGGAGGTCCAAGGCCTACAGGGCCTGCCGCACCGTGGAGTAAAGTATACTTACGATTTCATCTAATTCCTGTTCTTTATTTTCGACCATAGGATTTAGAAAGTCGCTACTTTCAGATAATGTATTTTTTGTGTAACCGTTGACGATTTCTAATGACATATTTTGAAAGAATGTTTCGTTTATGTTATCTCTTAATGCTATTCCATGCACAAAGATATTTACAAAAAGCACCACCTTTGCCCGCAGGACATTCACATAATCCTAATTCGGAATGCACTGTATATACAAATTTGCAATCTATTGTAGAGCTAACATGAAACAAATTATTCTGAATTCTTTCTACATTAAGTGCAGCTCCTTTCATGCGAAATTTTTGTAGTCAAGTTCAGGTTTTGATACTCGAAAACTGTATACGTCTCTGATGGTGTTTATCTAATACTTTTATAACCAATTCAGCCAGAGCAACTGGATTAAATGCTTTGCATCGTTTTAAAATAATATCCTTAAAAACTCGAATAGATGCCTCCACAAGATTGTTAGTATTATGGCCTCTGGTTAGACAATCTTTGCTATATGCTATACACCATTCACTTTTTCTTGGAGTTGTACGATTAACATAAGTGGTTTACGATCTAATTGCTTGATGTTATGTTTTTGGCTCCGCAGCCATCGCCAGACAGCTTAACAGGCGTGAAAAGAACATAATAACAATTTAGAAAATGGAAATACTCTGTTTAAAGCTTTTCCTTTGGGTGTAGAATCGTCTGTCATGAAAACATTATGTCCACCTTTACCCTCAAAACCGCTACTTCCAAGTAATTTTTTAAATGCAAGAAATGCATTAAAATACTTATTTTCAGTTTGGCCATTATGAATAATACACCCTAATGGTATTCCTCCAATCTTGGTTCCTGCTATAAAAAGCGTAATACTTGCACCGCTTTCATCGCAACTAGCTGTAGAATCGACAAAAATTATTTCGGCTGCAAATTTATTGTTATTCATTATAGGAGTTACTAAGCAAACTAACTGTCTTAGGAAATTCCTCAACCGATATCATAACTCCTATTTTTTCATAAGCAGGTATTTTCGTTTTGGTTAGATCAATAGTAGAAGATATGCTTCCATTTCAATAATTTTCTTCCCTAAAAGCAAAGTTGTGTGTTAGTGCTACTTTTTTGTTTCTACGTATATTCTGTAAACTTTGCTATAATATACATAGCCTTTCTTAATATTTTTAAAATATTATTTTCGTTGTTGTCGACAATAAAATTATTTTCTTAATTCCATCAGTTCCCAGGCCGTTGTTAAAATAGTCAATAAATAAAGCTTTTGTTTCGTTACATACTCGCAACTAACTTCAGCAACGTGAATTTAAGTGCGAATGCTCACCAATAATCTAAAAACATATCGCCCAGTCTTGGTCCCGCAGCGATGAAGAAAAAGCAAAAGTATTTGGTGAACACTTAGCTGCGACTTTCCAACCACACGAATCAACAAAAATTCCAATAGACGACTCCGCAATACTTGAATTCCTTAAAGCACCACTTCAACTCGACCTGCCCATCAAGCACTGTACACCCAATGAAATACAACGGGAAATAAAATGCCTAAAAACCCATAAAACGCCAGGCTACGACCTCATCACAGCCGAGTCACTTCAGCAGATGTCCCGAGTGGTGTAGCTTGAACAAGCGTCCACGTTCGATCAGCAGAGTTAAGCAACGCTGTCTCTGGTCAGAACTTGGATGGGAGTTCCACGGCTACATCTCTCGGCGCCTCGTGGTACGGCTATCACGGAAAAAAGTTGGTCCCGGCGGTCATACAACATCATGACAGTCGTTAGTGGGGTTGGAAGTCCTCATAACTGCACAGCGACGCCTATAATTGGCCTAACGGCTGTTGGCTGAGTGCGAATTAAATTAAAATTAAATTAAATTAAAATTAAAGCATTGGTAGCTATAACAGAAATATTTAAAGCTATCATACGAACCCGATTTTATTCCATTCAATGGAAATTTGCGGAAGTCATTCTCATAGGAAAACCTGGTAAACCAGCTCAATCGCCAGATTCTTATCTACCGATTTCACTACTAGCGGTACTTTCTAAGCTATTTGAGCGAACACTATTAAGAAGACTCAGTCTTATTATGGAAGAAAATCACCTAATCCCACAACACCGGTTTCAGCCGAAGATACTCAACCTTGGAACAAGTGCATAGGGTAGTGGATAGTATAGAGAAAGATTTTGAAGAAAAACGCGTGTGTGCAGCTGTGTTCCTGGACGTAAGTCAGGCATTTGATCGAGTGTGGATTCCAGGCATACTTTATAAGATAAAAAAAACCTTCCCTATCACTACTACCTGCTATTTAAGTCGTATCTAGAAAACAGATATTTTCAAGTCAAACTAAACAATAGCCGTTCTCCAATCCAACTTGCTAAAGCTGGCGCACCGCAGGGTATCGTCCTGGGTCCCACATTATATCAGCTATTCACAGCAGATTTACCTGTTCCTGACAACGTTGTAATTGCCACTTTTGCGGACGATACGACCATACTATCTTCCCACAATGACCCAATCCAAGCAACAAGAAACTTACAAAATACACTAAAGATTCTCGAAAGATGGACAACAGCTTGGAGAATTAAAATCAATGAAAATAAATCAACGTCCATAACATTCACCTTTCGGAAAATTGACCCACGTCCAGTAACCTTCAATGGAATTCATATACCATACAAAAAAGACGTAAAATATCTTGGCATACATCTTGATAACAAACTCACTTGAAAGACACATATAAAAACCAATAGGAAAGAATTAGATATCCGCGTGAAGAAGATGTTGGCTTCTTGGACGGAAATCTCAACTAAGTTTGACAAACAAAGTATTGCTGTATAAAACCGTGATAGTGCCGATATGGACATATGAGATCCAGTTTTGGGGGTATGCTAAGTCATCCAACATAGAGATTCTTCAACTCTTTCAAAGTAAAACACTTCGTGCAATGGCAAACGCCGAATGGTATATAAATAACAGAATATTACACAATGACCTGAAAATCTCGTGGATCAAAGATGTAATTCAAAACTTCTGTAACAGGTATGAGGCCCGAATTAGTGACCACCCCAGTGCATTAGTGACAGACTTGTTAAATATAGTTAATGTAACAAGACGTTTGAAACGGACAAAGTTTAGTGATCTAACTAATTAGGCTAGTAACAGGAGACCACCTTATGGTGTAACTCCCTACATGCCATGTACATCAGCTCATTTGATTGTTAGTCTATTAGACTAGTTGTAAATACGCAGTAAAACTAAAAAAATATATCGCCCAGTTACAACTGACTATAAATACTACTATAATAATATTTGGATTAGCTAAACTAGGCATAACTGTTTTATTTGTAATACTTTAGTATACTAAGTATGATCTAAATATTTGAGAGCTTCAATCAAATAAGTCATTGATGTATGGTAAAACAATTGATAGATATCACCTAATATTCGCCATTATAACTAAGTTTTTTGATAAATCTGATCCAATAAACGACAAATTTTAGATGTAGGTTTTTAAAAATTAACCTAATGTATGGATAGATTTGTTCTAAAGTTAAAGACTGAGTCTATTTAATTATCACCTAATTAAAGTAAGTTATCGAATCATTAAGTAAAATTAATGAAATATCGGACTAGTGCTATATGAACTCGATATTGGATAGAATTAAACTTTATAGGACAAATGTTATATAAAAATTGTCTCCGAGAAATAATTGATTTACAACCACACTGTATATTCAATACTGTGTGTCAAGGAATAAATAGAACATTGCTACTTACCTTAATTGTTTATTAAGTCCTAAGCGAATCAATTTATCAATTCTTCTAGTGTTAGCATTATTTATTCGTACCCATACATTTATTTGCATTTTGCAGTCCTTGTTACGTTGTCGAAAGCACTGATGCCCTACTTGGTTTTTTGATAAGTGTTGACAGATAAAATCGTTTCTATATAAGTATCTTTTGGGATTTACATAATTTCTTTTAACAATCCAATTTGCCCTAGTCGCCTGAGAATATTCTTTTATCCAATTTGTTGTCTTCTCCACAGAGCTCAGGTCTAAACTTTGTTCTCAATTCGACGTTTTTACTTCCTATATTTTCGTTTTCGTTTACAACACGACATTCATTATCAAATAACTGAATAACATTTATCACGCAAGCCATTATTAGGTAAAGTTATTTAATTTAAATGATGTAATATTCTTTGTAACAATTAAAATAGCCGACTATTTACTATCTGTGTAGTAATAAAATGGTGAACGTGGCCACCATAATACGAGCACATGACGTTGACCATGCGGTCGTCAAGAGTGCAAGTCTTGCCAGTAATGGCTGACGGCGCGAGGGCAACGAAATTGTATAGGGTTCGTAGCGCGCCTGAAAAATTTTCGTTTTCTATACTAATTTGTGACTCCGGTCACCAATGTGTATAGGGAATGGAAATTTGAGTCCCGCCCACACGTTGCCAACGTAATACAACTGTATTTGCAAGACTTGGAAATTCCTGAAATTTCGCAGCCTAGACTTAAATATCATTGAACATGTTTGGGACATGCTAGCAAGAAGAATAAGAATAAGAATATACATACCAGATAAACTTCACGAACTGATAGCAGTACTGGCAGAAGAATGAGACAATCTTCCGTAAGAATTACTTTCAAATTTAGTAGCTATCCACGCTAGAAAAGTCAATACCAAATACTAACGTCAATTTTGATTCTTTGTGCTCCTTTGTTATGTTGTACCATTTCAATTAAATATTTATTTCCTTTTATTGTATCTGTTTTGATGAATATTCACCGTCGCGAAATGCATCGTTTGCCTTTACTTGAACAACTAGAATAGGATAGAGACCCAGTATATAGTTAGATAATAATGCAGAAGACTAAAAGCCGTGTTTACACAACTAAAAGTACTATGGTTGCGTTCCACCATTTCTATTTTCGGGTTTTTGTAAACAAACTTCCCTTAACTTTTAATAGCGATATTATCACAGAAAACAATTATTTGTTATGCATATTTATTGTGTTTTTTAAAACTATTGACTCAGCTTCGAAGGCAAGTCCACTTTGGTTAATTTTCATATCTGCTTGCTGAACGCTGCCAAGCAACCAAGCAACGAAATCCAAGCCGTACGTTTCTAGCATAGTGTAAAAGCGACCCCAACGTAACGCTACATAACCTATATTTCTGCAAATTTTTATGCTTGGCCTCTTCGCCCAGTAAAATTAAACAAGCTGGTAAATCATAGCGGCAACGACGACAGCAGCAAATCAAAAAACTTCATGCAGAAAAAGCCATCCATGAATGCAAGTGGGCGAAAGAAGTAACTCGTACTTTGAATAAACAAAAACGCATGTATAGTGTGCATTGAGCATTGTTCTTTTATATTTCCGACTCAAGTTTAACCTACAGTTAGTAATGAAGATGTTAAGAAATTCCTAGAAGATAATCGAATCACGGTGCGCTCCTGCGAATTCCTTAAACCCAACAGGTAAATCATGCTGTTATGGCAACTTATGACCGATGTGATCAACGACGACGACAGCTAAAAATGTTGTATTTTAGGTTCCGAGTTAGATATGAGCATGTTCAATTGTCCATCGAAGAATGCCGCAAACTCGAAAATGATACTAATAAGCAAGCAAATTCTGCTGCGTGGTACCAATACAGAGCTGGTCGAATTACGGCTTCAAAATTTAAAGGCGTTCACAGAACAAAACTGGAAAAACCATCCCTGTCCTTGATACGTTCAGTATGTTATCCCTTAGCAACTCGCTTTAAGACGACGGCTACAGTTTATGGTTGTGAACATGAAAAAGCTTACACTAATAAGACGGAGAAAACCCACATACATTTTGGTAGCAAACAATAGGTCTATGTCTAAACCGACAGTACCAACAGATTGGGGCATCTCCGGATGGATATGCCATCTACGAGTGCTGGTCCAAGTTCAGATGACATCCCCATGGACATGCGAGCTATAGGTGTTGGTTCAATTTCCAGTGACATTGTAATAGGCACCGATGACGAAGAGGTTTGTATTTTTGTGAATTATATGTTACAATGTTATGTACCTATTTTGATTATGGATTGCAGCTATGGTGTCACTGTAGGAAACCAGACGACGGCGAACAAATGGTAAAATATTCTGACAGAAAATGTAGAATAAAATTGTACCATTCAGCATGCCTACAATTAAAAAAAATTCCTAAAGGAAAGTAGTTATGTGAACTCTGTAAATAAAATAGAATTATTTTGTGTAAATATTTTGATTGTTAATGTACATTAAATAGCTTCTAAATATCCTTTATACTTTATGCATTAAAATTATTTTTCTTACTTAATTTAGACATTAATTATTCTTTTATGTTGTATAGACAGCATGTGTAATTTTATTGATTGTTAATGTAACGGTACTATTTTAGTATTTTACAGTAGAAGTCCGTTAGGATAGCCTTTACTGCCGAGCCAGAGAATTTGTGAGACGAGCTCGAAGAGCGAGTCGAATAATACTGGCGAGGCAGTAAAGGCCCTAACGGACGCGTATTGTACAATAGTTTTTGTAATACCTACATACAATTGGGTCATATCTATATTTTTCTAATTTATTTTCATCAAAACGCTAGGTTTGTGTAATGACGTTTTAGAATGATTGAGAGTGCGTAGAACGTTGCAACTGTTGTTTATAAATGTCATTTATTTCCAATTTTGTGTATGGCTATAAGAAGTTTTAAGTTGTAACCAGCTCGTAACTTATGACATCTGTAGAAAATCACTTATAATAATGCAGAAGACTAAAAGCCGTGTTTACACAACTAAAAGTACTATGGTTGCGTTCCACCATTTCTATTTTCGGGTTTTTGTAAACAAACTTCCCTTAACTTTTAATAGCGATATTATCACAAAAAACAATTATTTATTATGGCTATTTCTTGTGTTTTTTAAAACTATGCAGGCAGCTTCAAACGGATGTCAAATTTCTTTAATAGCCATATCTCTTCATTGAATGCTGCCAAACACTCAAACAAAGAGCCTTGCGTTTTAACATAGTGTAAAAGCAACTCCAATGCTTACGCTACATAACCTAACCTTCGGTGCAACTGTGAGCTAAGTGTTGTTTTATTATAATTAATAGAAAAGATGATGTGCTTCGCCACCGATTGCAAACATTATAATGAAAAACATACGTGCAAGTTTTTTACGTTCCCAAAAGAACCTAATCAGCGGCGACAGTGGATAAAATGAATTAGGTAAGAATAAGGTTATGTTATGGTTTTTGTTTAATAAGGGCGTTTTAAGAAAACTAATATCTATTTTATATTTTTAGGAGACCAAATGCCGTCCAAAAGAATGGGTGCGTTCAGCCGGCGTAGCGCTGATTTCATCCATTAGTGCAATTAATGCCGTTGTTAGAAAATAACGGAAACTTATTGCAGTTGATTGATTTGGACGCAGAAAAGAATGATGAGGCTGTTCATAATGTCAACTACTTTGAGGAAGTGGTACCACGTTATTCACCGCAGGAGTTTTGTGAACATTTTAGAATGTCCAGAAATGTTATGGAGGTATCTATCTAGCAATATTAGTACAATTTTGCTTATTTAAAAAATACAGTGCAACTGTATTAATTTGTATATATGAAATGCATGTAATTAGGTATTTATAAACATTTTACAATTATTTGTTTATTTCAGATGCTTGTGGTGGACATAGGCAATAGAGTAGACATCGAAGGCAGAATCGATCTTGGAAAAAAGACTCTGTTTACCATATGGATGTTGGCTAAACCGGAATCGTATTTGGCATGCTGCGATCGGTTTGGAATGTCGAAAGGCACCGGTCATCTAATTTTTTATGAAATTTGCAATATTTTGTTGCAAATGATGCCACAAGAAATACGATGGCCTACTAACGAGCAGGCGATTATGACAGCCAACACATTTCATGCACGAACAGGCTTTCCTGGAATTGTGGGGGCTATAGACGGTTGCCACATCCCTATAAAAGCCCCAGCTCAACGCCGTTGATTCCTTGGTGATAGTACATATCCATTAATGAAAAATGTAATGGTGCCATTTAGGGATACAGGCCATTTTTTTCTAAAAGTGGCAAATATTTAAATGTACGATAAATTGTAAATATGTATATATACAGTATGTCCCCGGATTGAGTTTATAGGTATGATTGACCAAAAATTTTCGAATTGGAATTTCATATTTTGGGATTCCGCCCTGCTTGGTGTGAAACGAATTTTAAGAATATTTTCAGTTTTTGAAAAACAAGTAGGCCTTGACAAGGAAGCGAAAAATATTTTTTTCTATAGCACATGTTAAAGTGTGCTTTTATCAACTCAAAACAAAAGGTCAAGTTTTACTTTAACAGCAAGGGTAGATAAAGTAGCACTTTAACATCAAGGATAGATAAAGTAATTTAATTTTCTAACTTTTGTTTAAATTAAATATGACAGCTTCGTATTATCGTAGCAACCCAATCTAGCTACTGACATTTTGAAATGTGATTGACTGTCATTATTTTCTTTTGTAATTGTTAAAGTTCTTGCTACAGAAAAAAATATTGTATTATACACGACGATAAAGTTATTTCTATCCACTCTTGAATCATTAACGTCTCGACTTCGTCTCGACGTTAAACGATTCACTTGTGGATAAAATTTAACTTTATCGTCTTGTATAATAAATTACTATTATTGTCAGGTAAACTACCCTTTTTGTTTATGATACGGCAAAATTGTATTAAGAAAAGTTGTTTACAATGAGAAATTATGATCCTATACAAAATTTCAAAAAGATCTTGCGACTTAGATTAAACCGTTATTTTTTAGATTAAACAAATTGCATTTATTAAAAATGACGGTTTAATCTAAGTCGACAGAGCTTTCTGAAATTTGTTATAGGACCATAATTTATGATTATAAACAACTTTTCTTAATACAATTTTTCCGTATCATGAACAAAAAGGGTAGTTTACCTGACAATAAAATACAATTTTCTAAAAACTAAGTTTTTTATAAGTCGACAAATCGTTCTGAAATTTGGTATAGGGTCATAATTTATCATTATCAACAACTTTTCTTAATTAAATTTTGCCGTATCATGAACAAAAAGGGTAGTTTACCTGAAAATAAAATATTTTTCGCTTCCTTGTCAAGGCCTACTTGTTTTTCAAAAACTGAAAATATTCTTAAAATTCGTTTCACACCAAGCAGGGCGGAATCCCAAAATATGAAATTCCAATTCGAAAATTTTTGGTCAATCATACCTATTGTAAACTCAATCCGGGGACATACTGTATACAGGCTGATTTTTTTATCATGTAACAACTTATAAGCAAACCATTATGCAGAAGCATACATAATGCATGCTTCTGCATAATGGGTTGCCTACAAGTTGTTACACGATAAAAAAATCAGCCTGTATATATATATGTAGTTGATATTTTGTAAATATATTTTATAAAATTAGCATGTTTTTGTTGTGTAAGTGTAAACATAGTCAAAGGGTCATTCATGCAGCAGCAGAATTACAACACAATTAGGCATCCTTTTTAGAGATCTTCTCTCGGCATTTTAATTAACAACTTTGAAAAGGGTTACATACAGGGTCCGGCAAACGGCAAGATTTCGTAAATACTTTTATTGTTGAAAAATTATTTTTTTTATAATTATTAATACATTAATGGGAAATAAAAGAGTAGCCATTTGATTTACAATGTTAAAAAAATTTTTTTTGAATACTACATCTGCCAAATGTCCTCCGTTGACATTAAATTTATGCATTCTTGGAGTCGAGCCTGAAAGTTTTGCATCACTCTTCGCAGCATATCAACAGGTATTGTTGCAATCTCGTCACGAATTCGTTGTTTGAGGGCCGGGATTGTCCTGGGTGGATCAGTTGCAAACACTTTTGTTTTTAGGTAACCCCACGAAGAGTGATGCAAAACTTTCAGGCTCGACTCCCAAGAATGCATAAATGTCAACGGAGGATATTTGGCAGATGTAGTATACAAAAAAAATTTTTTTTTTAACATTGTAAATCAAATGGCTACTCTTTTATTTCCCATTAATGTATTCATAATTATACAAAAAATAATTTTGCAACAATAAAATTATTTACGAAATCTTCCCGTTTCATTGCCGGACCCTGTACAATGCAATAAATGCTAAAACACCAGATCAAAAACCATCAAAATACTACGGTGAATATTGTTACGCCATGCCATGTGTAAATGCGTTTATTTTAAAATGCAATATATGAACCGTAATTTTATTGAAAAAGAAGCATGAGAAAGAACAGGGCATGTAATAACCCACATACTTGCTGTAAACTGAAGTCTTTCTACTATTTGATCAACAGAATTCCTTCCCCCGTACAATATATTATGTTTTTACATACTCAGTAACGTTTCCATATTGCATTTTAAAATAAACGCATTTACACATATTGCGCGATATAATAAACTCCCTGTCTAATAAAAAATCAGACTATACACCGATGTCAAAATATATTTATTACAAAACTTCTTACTCATTACAATATTGAGTGAATCAAATAAAAAAATATATACATTTAAATATAATTATACATAAAATAATGATACAATTTTAAAACTAATTATTTTTATTATTTGTATTTTTAGCTAACTCTAACAGTTGTCGCAAAATATCATTTCGCTCCTTTTGCGTTTGGAGTTGCTCCTTGTACACATTTTTAATTTCTTGCAGCTCTCTAATTTTCTGCTCTTCGGAGAGCAGCATTTGCTTTCGAAATTCTTCTAACTCTCTATTTTTACGTTTGGTACCTCGAGTATCACTGGAGCAGTATTCAAACTGGGAATTCTAGACGGTGTGGATGACAGGCTTAATAACGATTCCACGGGTGGAGTTGGTGATGAAGAATTCGATGTTGAAGAGGCAAGGGATGATGAATTTGAAGGTATTGGGGGTGGCAAAGCTGACGAAGAGGGTGCAGGTATATATGCTGGGATTAAGGACGACTGAGTAGATGTAGAGGGCTGGTTTAGCACAGATAAGGGAAGCTTAGGTTGTGGAATGGACGATATTAAGTGTGGAGGATTAATGGTGGCATCAGTATGAAGCAGGTCATCCATCACGTCGAAATATTCCCAAGTTTGTCTACCTCTGCCAGTTTTTCTTTTGGTATCTTTTATTCCTTTATAAGTGCTCTTCAAATTTCTAAATTTTCTGTCACACATGTCCGGTGTCACATGGTAACAATTTTTTTTCATATTTTCGGCAATTCTCCCCCACAACAGACTATTTTTCATTTTGGGGTTTCTGAAGTTGCAGCATTCTGAGCGGTAGTGCTCAATCAACAACATGGTCGATTTCTGTGACCAAACAAACCGCTCGGCAGCTGAATCGTCTGCAGGCTCATCTGTTCTTTCCGGTACCATGCGTTGCTGCATAATTTGATTTATAACATCATTCTTGATCGTCTCGTCGATAAGAAAAATAAAATCTTAGACTTAATTTAATCAACAGTAGGTAGTTTCAAAAGATTCAATGGAAATGTAACTTAGTTCGAACGAAATTCTAGTAATATTAAGAAGCAATACATACCATCAAAAATAGCTTGTACCATATGTGATGGGACTTCCGCCGCTACAGTTTCTCCGTTAACATTAAACTGCAGCAGGGTCGTTTCAGAAACCATGATTTTCGTGCCTTTCTAGGTTATATTTACAAATTAGCCCAAACACCGTGTTCTGCTGAGTGGTCAAGCGGAAATGAAGCGATAATGGAGCGAAAATAAATTCGCTCCCAAAAATGGCGACTGCTGCAGAAGCGAAACCGAAGCGCTGTCGGTCAGCGAAGCGTTCAACGCAGTCGCTACCTCAGCGCTATGCCGGCTGAACGCACCCAATGACACAAGCAGCAGTGTCTTAACCGAAGCTGAAAACATGCTATTGAAGCAGCCGTTTGGACATTGCTACAAAGAAATTAGAGAAGCTGGAAATGTCTTTTAGCTTTACGCATACCAGATAACTAGATAGCATTTCTTTTTATGTACTAACAAGTGCAATGCACCCTGTATTTGGTGAAAATATTCATGGTTTTCATTTACCCCAAACTGTTGCAGTACCTTATCGTAAGAACAAATATAGCCTTTATCATGTGATTCCATCAAGTTGGAATTGCGATATTTAAATGGACATTTAACTTCCACAAGCTCTTCCTACAAGGCCATCTGGGATGGCCCCAAGGTATCCAAACTGATGGAGCCATAGTCCAGCAGATGTCACAGAAAGTCCAGTTGCTGCCCCAAATGTTTCAATTGCATTATTTTCATGTTCTCGCCCCTCACCGAATGGCCTTTACTCCATCTAAGTTATATGTTCCTGCATAATAACAGAACTTTATGAAAAATGTGAAAAATATTTTGCAAAGCAAACCTGTTAGTTTTTTGAAAAGCGATGCAGAGTAACGATTTCTTTTGCAAGCTGCTAGCACCGTACCGAACAAACTGTCTGTTAAACGAAACCTGCGAATAATTAATCACAAGGGATTTTTTTACTGCCCTATGGTTTTCTCAAATATAGTTATTACTTGGTCTTGAGAAACATTCACTTTTTGTTCAAAATAACTAATTTTTTCAGATATATTTTGATATTCTGCGAAGAAAATTATATAACTAATCTGCGGAACAATAATATCTTCCTGTGCAGTAAGTTTAGGTGCTAGAAGCCAACTGAATCCTACCAGCCCTCCAAACGAAGCCAATTTTTCTCTAAGCGTTTCGATCACTTTCTTGGTAACACTTCTCTTTGAAGCTCAATATTCCTTAGACGGCAAAAACAATTCATCGATTGTTTTCAAGTTTTCATCAAGTGCTTTAGATTGTTTACGCACTGACCAGCTACATGACTGGTCCGTAACTGATATATTATAATGGGCAAATAGTGCCAGTGCAGCAACATGGTGACATGAAACTTGTCCACGAGGACATGTGCAAGAAGTTGAGGTTATGTTTTTGTCTTCATCGAGGAAGATCTACAAAGTAAAAATATATACTTAGTATTCGTTACTGCTTAGAATCCATCTGAAGCAGCAATCAGTATTTTAAATAATTATACTTTTTAAGCTAAAATGTATCTTACCTCAACATATGCTCTTTGGTATCGCTTATCTTTCATGCTTGCGTGTACTGTACCATTTACCATTTAATACTGAACAGAAAAAGAAGACACTATTCAATTCAGCAGTATTGGCCGTATCCAATATGAAAGAAAGTTGCCCGGAGGCTATCCAAGAATGTCCATAAAACGCTCTCCAGAGGCGAGCGTTCCCTTTCCAGGAACTTTCCATTTGAAAATATCGTCCTAGATTTTAAATGCGGCATTTGCCGCGGGTTTCAGCTAGTGATGAAGATATTCCTAAAGACGTTAAGATTGTGAATGAGCAAGTTATTTTAGCGTATGTTCAGGAGTTATAGCAGTCTTTTGCGCCTTCTTCTATGTGGAGTTGAAGGCTTGGTTGCTGCTGGATTTATGTGACAAACGTCACTTTGACGTTCGGCATACAATTTAGCAGGCCGTGGTCTTTACGGACACTTTTTACGGCCGGGCCGTAAAGAGGTTGCTTACGCAGTAGTAAACAGTCCTTAAAGAAATATTTAACAAGTAGGTATTACAAAAAATAATTTTATGTCCTACCAGTACATTAATTAAAATTAATGACTCTATTTTAAGGTATCTTAGATACAAAATAACGCTCCAGGGCAATTATTTTCTTCATAAGAACACTAGGGTTATTATGAAAAATTAACAGTATTTGTTTCCATGGATACAACCTTTATTTCAAAAATTATGCACCACTGTCACAATGAAAATTAATGACAGCTCATCTAATGTCACAAATCTAACTTAGATCAGCTAACTAGATCAATCTTAAATACCATAGCATAGTAATTATATGAATTGAATATGAATTAGGTAAGAAAATTGGTAGGACATAAAACCTTGAAGGCACCACAGGCATCATGAGCTAAGAGCCCGCGATTGTTGTACACACCTCGGGCCAAAGCCCCTCGGTTAGTACACTAACAATCTTGGGCTCTTATTTTACTCATAATGCCCCTTGATACCTTAATAACTATTTGGGAGGGCATAAATTTACGAGGGCACAAGAAACTGTTAATATCTGATCTACCACAGCAACATCGTCAGTTTTCTTTTTCGCGAGGAACATGGGCATCGTTTCGTGAAGAACTGTATTTTTTTGACGAAGGACTCCAATATTGCGTTTGACGTGTATTCTGAAAAAAAGATATAGGTAGTTAAGATAATTATTGTAATAATATACTTGCACTACCTCACGCTTGCTATATTCCTGGTTGATTCTATATCCCTTGGATCGAGCTGCCGTATCCCTTTTAGAAAAGCAGGCGTAATCATTGTGGCCATATGTAGTCCTAGGGAGTCTTTTATTAAAAAGCCACGATCTGTCAATACAAAATCTCCTGGCAAGAGATTGTTTAAAATCCCACAATCCTCTGTTAGACCTTTATCGCTTATTCTGCCACCATATCCATGTGATATAAATGATATTGATCCAGGAGGAGTGATGCCTATTAGTACCTTTACCGTATTATGTTGTTTGTACGTAGACCATGTAGTACATTGTACTTCAAGGCTACTTGATTTTTCCACTCTCATCTCAAAACAATCGATTATTACTGAAATCTTGTTGCCAAATGCTACCTTGAAGCATTCTGGCATTGATTTAATCACCTGATCTCGTTCACGCCAAATAATAAAAATTTTCATCCGATGATACATAATATTCAATGTGGTATAAAATATTCTGGAAATTGTTTGTACGCTGACGTTAAACATGTATGCCAATAAACTAAAATCTAAATTTAATCTAAGTTTTATCACCGTTATCAAAAATGTGCCTCTAAGCATGTTTTACGTACTGAATTAGGAATAAATATATATAATTAAATGTGAACTGTATGTGTAGGTATGTATTTGGTGTAGCATTTGCCATATAGTAGACGTGTGTAAAAGAATTTTTTTTTGTAATGTCACAAATAAAGTATATCTATCTAACACGCAAAACTTTAAATGCGCGCGGGCTACAGCGTCATTCTTCCATGCTCACGTAAAACTTTCACATTCGCTGGAAAATTCTCACTTTTTTTAACTTGTAGAACAATCTACTATTAATTCACTAGCGATTTAAGAAGAAAATTAACTTGCTAGCATATAAACATTATAAACAGTTACTGATGGAAACTATTATAGAGATAATAATAATAATGGCAGTTTAAAATGACAAAGAAATAATAATTAATCGAGTTATTTAACAATAACAGTAACGGCGTAACTGGAGACTTGAGTTACCACATTTATATTTTTATGACGCTCAACGCCTCAACGGCTTAAACCTGAAAAGAAACACAGATTGCAGGCAGCTGAAAATTATTTCGGTGGCGCAAATAATTCTCACATATAATCTCATAAGAGCATTAATTCTTTCCGCCATTTTTGTTACTGCGTTCCAACAACGTCGTATTAATTAGGACGCCTTCCAGAGGCAAGCGTTTCCTTTCCAGAGACTTTCCATTTGAAAATTTTTTTTTTGAACTTTTCCTTACTGCCAATCTCTAGCGTGCTTTTAAAACTTTCTTTAGTGCAACAAAAGTTATTAAATTCGTTGTACATTTTAAATGCGGCATATGCCGCGGGTTTCAGCTAGTATAGTTAGATAAGTCGGGCAAGCGTGAGTCAATTTTTGATAGGGTACGGTCCACTGCGCATACGCAGTAATCTAAAATGGAAATTTGAACAGCGACTTTGGTAATGACAATTAAATGACATACTGTGAAACTTGATTGTCAAACTATTAAGCGTTGAGTAAAATGACAGGTTCTTGCATCTTTGAATATAAAAATCGGTTAAAACAAGAATTTATTTTAAAAGCCGTCCCAAAAGAATACAACGCAGAAATATGCGACGATCAAACTGAAATTCCACCGATGGTTCCGGAATATGCGAAGTACATTTATATCGAATGGGAAATACTCAATTAAACGTAAAAAAAGTTAAGGTAATCTACGGTTTCTACATTATTTACCTACAATATAACTTTCAACGTTTGTAATGTAAGTTTAAATAATCATCGTCCACTTTACGGATTAGGCCACCGAGCCGATTCGAACTTAATATTCCATCGCATTCTAGGTTACTGGTCAAATATTAATGCGCTTCGAAACTGCGACACAAGAAATCGGCATCCAAATCCAAACTGAGCCGATGTTCACTGATGAAGTGAAACATCTTCGGCATACCGTAAAAATTCGTAGCCAAAACTTATTGGCTAGTTTTTCGCTATTTAATGATATTTTTAATAAAGCTCAGAATATAATACTCGTATACAGGGTGTTAGAGAAATGAGTGCAAATATTTTAACCTGTAATAGAACTCGCTAAACTAGCAACTTCCCCATTTATCATTTTTTCGAAAACGTCCTCAAAACTAAGTTAAAATTCAAAACAATTTTACTCTAAAAATGCATAGCCGCCTATGGAATAATATTTTAATTTAATGGTAAAAAACACAAAAACATGTCTTTGATATGCAAACCAACAAAAACTGCATAGGTACTGATAAAACCATTATTTCACATCTAGACGTACTTTATCAATGGTAGGTAAGTTATTGACTGCATGTTTTTTATGCACGAAGTTTGCAGTTTTAATATACTTGTGTCGTTCACCTTTAACTTAGATTTCTTTACCAAGCGGCTCGTCAAATTTAGGGAAGATAAATGATTAAGAAAATATGCGATTAAATGAAAAACGATAAATAGAAAAGTTGTTCATTTTGGTGAGCTCTATTACTGGTTAAAATATTTGCACTCATTTCCATAACACCCTGTATATTGCAAGCAGTACAAGTGGAACAACATATCGCGATAGCGAAGCTGCTCCTTTATCGCGAGAAGGTTCGCTGCTGTAGTAGGACAGAGGTATGAAATTAACTATGTCGAATAAGTAGACGAATTGTGTTTTGTTTTCTAGGATACCTACATCTTTTAATTGTTTTAACTCTTTGCTATAGTCTTAACACTCACCACTCTTCAACTATTACTGTCACTGTAATTATCTAACTCGATACGATCCGTTTTAGAGTTAATATATCGGAGCTCGACAATTACACATCCGCTCAATTTCGCGTTTCCGCTTCAACCAATTGTAAATCAGTGCGGCAGTCCAAGCGCGTACAACGAAAACGGCGGAAAACCAAGGAACGTGCCGTATCGCGGCGGAGAGGCCATCGGAGTTATCGCACCAGGTCAGCAATAAATAGCAAAATGAACAAGAAACAATTTGCATCGAATTATGCTAGTGATAGCTCTACTACCGAAGAGAGCAAACGGAAAAGACAAGTAGACGACGGGGAAGAAACTTTTAGCAAAAGCAAAAAAACCCCTAAAACGTTACCCAAAGACAAGAGTAGGACGGATATGCAAGAATCAAAGGAAATGATTAAAACACTTATGATCGAATTAAGTGAAATTACAACAGGCCAGCAAGATTATATACGGGAAATTAAAGAGCTTAAGGAAACAAATACAAAATTAACAGAACGAATAAATATCTTAAAGAAAACCTTTGAAGTATTGGAGAATGGGGAAAGGCAAAATAATATTAAAATAACTGGACTTGAATGCCAGCACGGAAAGGAAAAGGAAGAAGTAGACAATATCTTAAATAACAAGCTGAATGTAACCATAAAATCTGTACAGGCGAAACAAATAAAAACAGTTAACAACAAAACGATCATAATAGCTAAAATAGAAAATTGGAACCAGAAACGAGAAATTATGATTAAACAAATTTAAACTAAAAGGATCAAACATTTTTGTAGAAGATGATTTAACAGGAGATGAGCGAAATGTACAGAGAATGATCAGGCTAGTGGCGTATCAAGAAAGACAAAATGGTATGCAAGTTAAAGTAGGATATCGGAAGCTAATTAAAAACGGTGAAATATGGATCTGGGATTCTACTACTGGCAAGCTCGTGAAAAAAACATTCAAAAAACTGAAAACACTGGCGGATGATTATAAAGAGACGACTGCAACGAAACGGCAACCGACAACGGATGATCTACATTTAGGTGCGTGGCATGAAAATGAAGAAAACTTGAAGTTAAGGAATGTACCGGTAGCAAATAAACAAATAAAAAGAGACAAAATTAGGCCCGTGGAACGTTAAAACATTATACCAAGAAGGAAAATTAGCGCAAGTGATGAAAGAAATGGAGAATTACAAAATCGAAATTTTAGGCTTGAGTGAATGCAGGTGGACAGGTTATGGGGAAGTTATGCTAGGGCAACATATGTTTATATACTCTGGCTTAGGCGAGGAGAGAGAGCATCAATATGGTGTGGGCATTATCTTTAGTAGAAAGACGAAGGCATGTCTAATAGAATGGAAACCAATCAACGAAAGAATCATAGTAGCACGGTTAGAACTTGGCAAGAAAAAAAATACGGTAGTACAGTGCTATGCACCCACGAATGTTACAGACTATGAGATGAAAGAAAATATGCTTAACCGCACTATGGAAAATGTACACAGGGTAGATGTCATAATATTAATGGGCGACTTCAACGCCAAGGTAGAAACAGATAATGAGGGCTTAGAACACATTATGGGAACGGTGAATTACTTGTAGAGTTCTGTGGATTGCAAGGACTAAAAATAGGAGGAACGGTATTCAAACACAAGGACTGCCACAAGGTTACATGGGTATCGCCCGGACAGAACATAGAAAACCAGATAGATCATATCTGTATAAACCAAAAATGGACCAACTTACTGCTAGACACGCGAAACAGAAGAGGTGCAGAAGCGGGAACAGATCACTACCTGTTGGTAGGGAAACTCTTAATAGATTTCACTAAGAAGCAACGGAAAAAAGAAGGAACAGTTGAAGCGGCATGGCAGCAATGTAAAAGCGTATTACTAAACGCATGTAACAAAATATTAGGAACACATAGCAGTAACAAGTGGATAAGTGATACTACGTGGGATTTGATAAACGAAAGAAAAAGAATTAAGTTACGAAAATTATCAGCGAAATGTGTAGATAAGCAGCAGGAAGAGCAAGAAAACTATGTAAAGATCAGCAAAACTATTAAAAGGGCAATTAAAACAGATAAAAGGAAATCTGTTCAAGCTATAGCCCACAAAGCACAAGAAGCTGCAAATAGGAAAGATTCTAGAGAATTATTTAGAAACATAAAGACCCTTGTTCGGCTAATGGGGCCGTTCGAATAAAAAGTGGACTGTATATTTAAAAAAACTGTTTATTTTGCTTATTACACTGAATACTGCACCTCCGTAATTTGGGGTGGTTGGTGCGTTAATGTAGCAGCAGTACCTTATTGTTACTCAACTCTTTGCTTACTTAAAACCCAGCTACGCATGGGGTGCGCAAGCACCCTCACCCCACTTCTTGCGCAGATTTGAGAGGCGCGCTTAACAACCCTAACTGGAAGAAAAAATGTAAATACAGTCGTAAAGAGCAAAGATGGCAATCTATTGTGTACGCGCGAACAACAAATAGAAAGATGGCTGGAACATTTTAAAGAAACTTTAAATGCAGAACCAAAAGATGTAGCTGAAGTGCAAGAAATTTCATACCAAAGAGAAGAGCTTAATATCAGCATGGAGCCACCTACGGAGGAAGAAATTAGAAAAGCTATTATAAAACTGAAAAATGGTAAAGCTGCAGGTGTTGACCAAATTACAGCTGAAATGCTAAAGATTGATGTACAAGGTACTACAACTTTGCTGAAACAACTAATGGACATGATTTGGGTAAAAGAGCAGTTCCCAAAAGACTGGAGAGTTGGAGTGATCATAAAGTTACCAAAGAAGGGCGACGTGACACACTGTGATAATTGGAGAGGAATTACACTACTCAGTGTTGTGAATAAAATGTTTTAGAAAATTATCCTCGATAGAATATTAACAGTGGTAGATGAAAAAAACTGCGGAGTGAACAGTGTGGTTTTATAGCGAACAGATCATGTTTAGATCATATAATAACACTCAGAATAATAATGGAGCAAACCTTAGAATGCAACTCTCCCCTGTACTTAACCTTAATTGATTTTCAAAAAGCTTTTGATCGCTTAGACAGACAGAGTATATGGACATCGCTTAAAAACAAAGGCGTAACCAAGAAGATTATAAATTTAATTAAAGAAGGTTATAATGAATACGAATGCAGGATTTCTCACAAAGGTGTATTATCGGATGCTTTCCAAACGACAAATGGTGTGCGGCAAGGGTGTGCCCTCTCACCTTTGCTTTTTATAATAGTGCTCCACGATGTTTTAAGGAGGGTAACGGGAACGCAACGAAGAGGAATACAATGCAATATTTGTGAAACTCTGGAAAACCTAGATTTTTCCAATGATATCTGTTTACTAGCACACTCAGGAAAACACATGCAAGTCAAAATAAATAAACTATGTGAGGAGTCTGAAAAAGTCGGTTTACAAATAAACATTAAAAAGACCAAGTACATGTGTATGAATGTAGTGAAACCAGTCAACATTCAGATAAATAACAACGCAGTCGAACATGTAAGTGAGTTTACATATTTAGGAAGCGTAGTATCTATAAATGATAGTGTGTTAAAAGATGTGCTAAGTAGAATTAATAAAGCTCGTGGTGTGTATGCGGGATTAAACAGTGTTTGGCGTACAAGTACTCTTAAAACCAAAATGCGAGTGTTTGATGCAATGGTAAAACCTGTTCTACTTTATGGGTCGGAATCGTGGACGGTTACAGAACTAGTAAAGCAGAAACTGCAGGTGTTTGTAAATAGGTGTTTTGCGGGGTATATTAAGAATTTGGGGGCCAGACATTATTTCGAACAAAGATCTTTGGGACCGAACAAATCAGGTGGACATTAATATAGAAATTAGGAGAAGAAAATATTGACGGTTAGGGCATACGTTGCGAAAAAATCAAACCGAAATTTGCAGAAAAGTTTTGAAGTGGAACCCTCAGGGTTTCAGAAACAGAGGACGCCCGCGAAAAGCGTGGAGGAGAACTGTAAAACAAGAAACAGAAAAGACTATAGCTCAACTGAGCCAAATAGCAAAGGAAAAGGACAACTGGAGAGAATATACGAGTACCCTATGTCCCAATTGGGAATAATGGGATTATTATTATTATTATTATTATTCTAGGATACCGCAGCAATTATAACTGATATATACATTCCTGTAAAAGACCTTGTAGGAATCAGAATAGGAAAAAGAACTGCGACAAGGAGCGAGCAGTTTCATAGTGAAAGAGGCAGCTGGTACAGGAATTAACAGATGTACGGAGAAAAGCTTAAAGCGCCAATTAAAAAACTGTAACTGTTTAAATGTTTTACTTTTCATACAGCTGTCTCGTTGTTCATTTAATGTGGAAATTAAAATTATAAGACTTGTTTTCTTCTGATAATCTATACAATAACCTCATCATTCGGAAGTGATGTAAAGCCGTGGGTTTCATGTTACTACGATGTGTAGCATGTAAAAGATTCCTTGCTAGGGTTGGTACTCCTTAGTCTCGGAAAAATAATAAGTAGGACTAAGGTACCTGTACTCAGCATGCCTAGTCCTTGTCCACGAGGTTGGAAAAAAGGGCCTATGAAGGTCTACTTGCTTGACATCAGTCTCCCTACAAATACTACTACTACTATACCAAAATCGTGTATAAAACACATTAGAAAATAATATTGTTACGATTTATCTTCTGCACTATTAAAAATTATACGCCGCTTCTTGTTTTGAGCATTTATTTACAGCAATTTAACTTAACGATTTACAAAAACACAAGAACTATTAATACGGAACACAAATTATTTATGCACTAACAGGAGCTATTTCTAACAATAAACACACTTTATTTATTTTCACACGTCTTAACCACGAATGATTTATCTGGCAAGCTTCGCGCACTTCAAAGCTAGATTCGGACTCCTGTTTTTCCCGCTGTGTTTGCTTATATATTGCCGGAGGATTCCTTCTGAAAACTTTGCGATCTCACTCGATTATTCTAGCAATGCTGACGTGTCGCGCGCATTAATCACCGAGATCGTTCTCGAATGATCTGGAAAGCTGACTCATTTGTCTGCACGCGATCCGTCTCGAAGGTCGTTACAGTATATTACGCAACCTGTTTAGAAAAGTTATGTTTTACTAAACAAGTGTAGCTGGTTTGAGTACGAGCGTTAGTGAGTACTTAAACGGCTATACGAGTTCTGTAAAACCACTTTTCTAATATGTTGCGTATTCTATTTTATTGCATTTCATAAGAAATGTAAAATGTAATTTAATGTAAATTATTACATAAAAGTGTATTGCTGGTGACACTGTAAGTCTATATCAAATTCGAGGTTAGCAGGTTAGGTTTTGCGTCAGTCTGTGTCAAAACTGATTGAAAACCTAACCTGCTAATCCTAAATTTGATATAGACTTACAGTGCCACCAGCAATACACTAAAGTACTGCCAAACGTAAAACAAATCGCCGTTGCTATGCAGAAAAGTACCATATTTCTAAACGATGTCTTGCAGTTTTCGTTGTTTATTTGTATTTAAATATAATAGAAATAGAAATTGTTGAACAAGTACTACGTGGTTTGAAGGATCAGTACCATAATTAAAATATATCTTCCAAACCACTTCCTTCGTAAAACTTGATTTGAGGGAAATTCATGATAAGATCTACCCGAATCGGTATATTTGCACGTTGCAATACACCTATTAAGCGTATGTAAAACTGCTTTCTATATTAACACAAAACTAAATCGTAAACAATAAAAACGAATAAATTAATCAACAAGTTAAATCGTGAACGTAAATAAGAATATAAACGAAAGCACTAGCAGGAAACTGAAAAAAAAACAGAATAGAAAACCAATCATAGAACGTACACGGAGGGTTCTATTATAATAGAATTATGAGACACGTCGGGAAGAAATATTTGCAAAGTGGTAACTGATGTTATATTACAGATTTGAAACACCCGCTGGTCCGATCGCTGAAATTCACCTATGCGCAGGCCGGTGACGTTTATCAAACAACAATTCAGCAGGTCATGCTTGTGAGACTTTGCGGAATCTCGCTTTGCTCGTCCTGCAAACTCCTAGGCGTTACACAAAGTGATGCATTTTCTAACTGGTTTTTAAATAGCTGTTGTGCGACTGGCATGCTCATTAAAATTTCGCAAATGTATCAGACAATTACATATTCGGTATAAATCACGCATTTTGTAAAAATATTCGAGGTTTAGTATGTCTCCAGATTGTAGTATGAGGTTAGTATTTGCTCTCAGATAAAAACTAGGTAGAATGTGAGCTTAGCACTTCAAATTTGCGTTGGAGCCATCGTGTTGTACTCTCATTGGAAACCTTTTGCCACATTCTTAACCTTCACAATAACTTAGGTACATGGCTTCTAATGTAAGCAAAAAATAATATTGGTTTTGGTGGAAGTTCGTTATAATAATCTAAAATTGGGGAATAGTATTCATAAAATATTTGATGCATTAGCCTTAGCTTTATTAAAGCATTCATAAAGAAACCAATCTCTTTGCTGTTTTGAAAGCTTCATTTTTGGTTATTACAACTTATTTGATAGAACGCGAAGTTTTCGATTTATTCTCGAAAAACCGTCCAAAAACATGCATTTTTATAACGAAAAATCTAAGTTTTAATCGCGAATTGCTTGAAAAATATTGATCTATCAAAAAAACTTTATAGAACATTTTTTACTTAGAATTTGTCCTTCTCATTTCCGAGGTTATTTTGAGTGAACACATTTCCACCCCCGAGAAGGGGTGGCATCCATTCTCAGGGCAAAAGCGCACATCGACGCTATGTCACTTTTGCTCCTTGAGCCATCCCTAATTGCTCACCAAATTTCACGTCAATCGGTCAAGGTTCAAAGAATTCGGAGCGAAAAACCTTCAACGACTGGACTAAAATAAGCTAAGTCCTTCTAGTTAATTTTAAAATTAACTAGTTAATTGTTGAAAACGAAAGTAGATATTTTTTATTTGGTAGTGTGGCGAAATACCCAAAGAAATAGCATGATTATTTCAGAAGTTAGTATTTCCACTAGCAAGAGTCTGATTAGATTTATTCAATAAACAGAGGCCCTAAGGGGGTTGCTTAATTTAGTTACAATAGAACGCTTGTGCGCAAAACCTAAGTGGTTTTAACAAGTCTAATTTGGCAGATTTTCCCTGAGCACAGATTGGCACTGCTATTGCACACAGTTAGAATAAATGTTCTAAATTATGGCAGCTCACAAGGCATCAAAGCTCGGTGGAGGTTTCCGCGACTAGTGGGTATAACTGCTTAGTATTTGAGGAAAAATGGGCAAGGCGTCCAAGTCGTATTCAGCAAGTGATTACTCCACCGTAAGTGGGATAACACCCTTAAGGAGCAATAGCGACCCTCTCAAAATACGAATCTTTCTCATGACCCATTCTAGCTCCATTCAAAGACGCAACCCTTCTGTTCTAGCAACGAGAGCTTTCTCCCAGGATACGTAAAGCTGAGGTGGGGAATTCAGCCCCACTTAACTAAGTTCTGAGGAAATAATTTTATTTCTACGATACCCACACCCTACCATCACGGCAAAAAACAAAGAAGATCAAAATTTCCATGGCTATCGATCATATGTTGGGGTACAAAAGCAGCACACGAAACAGAAGGAAATTTTCACACAAAGGAAATCGGAGACCATCGAAGATTATGGTAAATAGAAGCCGGTAAGGATAAAAATAACTTAACAAAACAGGAAATATAATGCGACAGCACTTTTTAGCCAGCCACAGGCGAAACAATGAACGTCACTTTGTGATGGAATTTTTAGTTTGGAGTAAACAGAAAAACTGAGGACTATCTAGGGAAAGTATGAAAACTTAATGCATAGGCACGCAAATTTAAAAAAAACAATCAGATTTAGTAATAGGTAAATGAAATTTGGCTGCTTCGTTGAATAATAAAGTTGTGGGAGATGAATAGCCAAAAAGTTTTTTGTAGTATAAAAAATATTTTGTTCCTTAAGGTCCAAAACGTCATACATGTAAAAGTTGATAAAATATTTTACGTACGTTTCGCCACTTTAGATGGCTTTATCAGAAATTATTAACATGTGTTATAACAATATGGCTTCCATGAAAGTTTATAATAATTAATAACAAAATTTTGCAAGTGACTAATTAAAGCCACATTGCAAGTATACGGCGTTAAAATGGATAAAAGTGAAATATTAAACAATCATTATTGATTGAGGTTAAACATTAACTATACAGTAGTTAATGTAATTAAACAATAAACTTTTAATTAAAGTGAAAAACATCTTGTTTTGAAGAAACAAGCTGCCAGAATATTATTAATTATTAATTAACCTCAATCAATGATGATTGTTTAATATTTCACTTTTATTCATTTTGACGCAATGTGGCTTTAATTAGTCACTTGCAAAACTTTGTTATTAATTATTATAAACTTTCATGGAAGCCATATTGTTATAACACATGTTAATAATTTCTGATGAAGCCATCTAAAGTGGCGAAACGTACGTAAAATATTTTATCAAATTTTACATCTATGACGTTTGGGACCTTAAGGAACAATATATTTTTTATACTACAATAAACTTTTTGGCTATCCATCTCCCACAACTTTATTAATCAGATTTAGATTTAGAAAGAGCATGACGAATAAATTATAGAGTACTAGATTTATGACACATACAGTTAATTCCTACAGAAAACTCAAGTAAAATAGACCCACCTGACAATTTTGTTGATATAAAAATACAATGTGACTAATTTATTATTCAAGCAAGAACATTAAAATGCACGTCATACTGGTCTAGAATTAACATTAACGTCAATACATACGTCTAAATTTTTTTTTTTTTATTCGTTGGCAGCAAAGCAAAGAAGCAGTTCACCTCTATCAAATCGATTAATTTTGAAAGATTTTAGAAGACAGGTATTGAGCGAGTAAACGAGTTGTAGAAAATTGTGCATTAACATACGACAAAATATCGAATTTCCTGAACTCATGACCCTTCAAAACCCTAAATCATGATCCCAATAATGTGACTCTTTTTCTTATTGGTAGCTCACTAACAGCTCTAGTCGATCCATCGCTGTAGAACATCTCGACGAACCGTTTTTCTGGTACCAGTCACTGGAGCAGCTACGTTAGCATTTATGAAGTGAGAAAGTGGAGAAAGCAGCAATCCCATTTACCCAATTAAAACCTGGAGATGATGTCATCTTTTGTGAAAAAAAATTACCACCACTGAACTGACCAATGGAGAGAACAGAATTAATACATACCGGATCAGACGGTATCATGCAAGTGGTCTCCGCAAAAATATTTCGTGGTGCGTTGATAAAAGTACGAGGGGAGTTTTTTATGTTATCTACCTAGCTATGAAAACAATATGCTATTGGGACTTTCCACGGCCTGCTGAATTGTGTGACAAATGTCACTTTATACGGCCTGGGCATTTTTTTGAAATCCATTGTTTTCATTTCTGAGAAAACGCCAATTTTGGCCGTTTGGCGCCACATACCCACGATGACATTTAAATGACAACGGCTGTCAAGACTAATTCGTGTTTAGAAAGGATTTTTTAAATGCAGTATTAGTAGGATAAGGACCTCTTGTTTTGAATGTAATATAAATAAGAATGGTGTAATCTATTTAGTGTCGTGGAAGTACCTTAGAGATCTATAG
The DNA here is from genome assembly GCA_940337035.1 of Agriotes lineatus. Lineage (NCBI taxonomy): Eukaryota > Metazoa > Arthropoda > Insecta > Coleoptera > Elateridae > Agriotes > Agriotes lineatus. The sequence continues at coordinate 38,949 of CALNHX010000448.1, read as the reverse complement.
TTTTAATATTTTTCTTGGGAGAGGTGTGGAACTCCAAGAATTCGTAGTTGAAGATGGATTCATATTTTCAGGCAAGTATTTTGTGGATAGCTCACACATTTGCTCTATTTCTTACAAATTTGGAAGATGTTCTAAGTGGTAATAGTAATGAAGTATTTTATTCTGTGTCTTATTGCAAGGTTGTAATTTTATGTGTAATCTAATGTAGAAAATGTAAAATTAAACATTTAAAAGTTATTTGTTTTATTAGATATCTATCTGAAAATGTAGTAAAGGAAGTGCAAAGTGATTTTATAGTCTTCGCCCAGAAGAAGTTACTTGGAAACACCTTTCTTGAAAGCTACAACTAACAATTCTTTCCCGTTGTTTATGGATACCTATTTAAATAAAAATAGAAAATAGAAATCGCTAAAAAGGTACGTTGTTTGAAGCACCAGTACGATAATATCTTCGTAAAACTTAGTTGGAAGTAGATTCATGATAAGATCTTTCCCAATTGGTATATTTGCAGGTTCTAGAGCCGCTTTCTATTTTAACAATACCAAACGAAATCATAAGCAATAATAACGAATAAATGAATCAAAAAATTATTCTGTGAACGTATATAATGTAAATGAGAAAATACACGAAAAAACTAGCAGGAAACTGATCAAAAAACACAATAGGAAATCAAAGTAAAAAATAAACGGGAGGGTTATATAACGACAAATTTTACTGCTTTATCAATCCCAAAATGAAAATTTCTTCTATAGAATAGTAACTGGGAATGAGACCTGGGTACACTACATAAGGACTTTCCTCCACCCAAGAAGGCAAAGAAGCAATTTTCTGCGAGAAAGTGATTGCTACAGTTTTGTGGAATGCGGAGGGGATAATTGAGTATATGGCAAAAGAGACTACAATAACGGGGAATGTCTACAAAGACACAATTAAGAACTTGAAAGCCGCTATACGCGAAAAAATATCCCACAATCATGCTCAGAAAACTCTGCCTCTGCACAATGGCAGAGTGCATAAAGCACAAATTGTTCAAGTAATTGTCAATGAATGCGGTTTTGAGGAATTACAACAGCCACCTTACAGTCCGGACCTCGCCCCAGTGACTATTATCTCTTTCCAAAACTTAAAAAGCACTTAAGAGGGCATAGCTTTGAATCCAATGACGAATTGGAAAACGCTGTGGAGTCGTATTTTGCAGAATTACCAAAAGAATTTTTTTTCGAAGGCATAGCATTATTAGAAAAACGTTAGAATGAGTGTGCTAGTGTTAATGGTTTTGACGTTGCAAAATAATTTTTTTTTGTTCCATAACTCGTTGTTTTCATAACTAGGTAGATAACATTAAAAACACAACTAGTAAATAAAAACGTATAGTTGACATTTAAACCAATAGAGCTCTAATTTATTTATATTTAAAGTATTTTTATCGCAAAAATGGTTACGTTGCGTCGTTATAAACGGAAGTATTTATATCAGGGTTAAAATAATTATTCTTGTAAATTTAATGTTAGAGTGTATATGTCGCAGCTACATGAGGTAATTTAGCACTTCACGAAGTGTCTAACTACACTGGACACATGCTGTAATTCAATCGTCTTATTAATAACTAGAGTATCTATCCAAAAATATTGGACTCTGCGAAGTGTTAGCAGCGAGTTCGACAGATACTATACATTTTTAAAGTATGTATGCAGCCTATTTTGGACATCTTAGAGGGTCCGAAGGTATTTGGACTGATGGTGTAACGTGAATTGCTATACTTTTTACAATGTAATGTACTGTACATTGCAACAAAAGAAAATTATTCTTATTGTATTGAATAATACGAACAAATACCAGAAAAATATGAAGCAAATACAATAATAGGCACTATCCCTGACACAAGAAAGAATAATTTTTATTATTGTATTGTACAACTTAAGATTAAGAAAATACAGTATTATTATTATTGTAAGTTAATAATAGATTTCTAGTTATAGTTATTTATTTCATTAGTACAAAAAATGCATGATTTCGGGACAAGGAGGACAGTCTTACCCGTCCCGAAAACGCAATTTTTTTGTAAATGAAACATACTATTTTTTCTCAAACTACTCATAAATTCGGTAATATAACTTATTATTTAGAATCAAACATTGTAATATATATATATATATACATAATCTTACTTTTCGTAGTAATATAATTTTTATAATTAAGAAAGTTTAGAAAAAATTGGATTTATAGGACGGATAGCTAGTAAACTAAGTATTAATGCTAAAATTCTAGTCTATAAATCCATTATTGCGGCACACTTTGATTATTGTGCAAGTATTCTCTTTCTTTAGGACGTGGATTTGCAAAGGTTGCAGAAACAACAAAACAGAGCGATGCGAAATATTTTACGATGTTCTAAATATACGAATATTAAGTTAATGCTGAATACGTTACAATGGATAAGTATCAAACAGCGTATTTATTTTAATACAATGGTTTTCATTTACAAAGCTGTTAATAATTTATTACTAAATTATATGTCGGATCATTTGATACTAAATGCTGACGTTCATCAATATAAAACAAGGAATCGATTTAGGCTGCCTAAATTAAATAAAGCGAGTACACAAAATTATCTATTGTTATGATATAATTAACATTCCTTGATGACATTGGTGGTTGTTTGGAAGACGGACCGATCGTGTAGAAGGAAGTTGATGGGATTTACTTGATTTGGACAGTTTCTGTGGGTAGTGCTGGATACAAAATACTAGCTGAAGAATAAAGAGGATTAGTTTGGAATCATCTACAATACTTAAACTTACCATAAGTCTATTGGCGTGGCAGTAATATTAATGAAAGGAGCAGGATCAGATTCTACGGACAGTTGGAGTTTTGACACGTTAGATGTGGTTTGAGGGGTGACAGAGCGATGTAGTTTTAGCTATTAGAGGAGTAAGCTATCGTAGTTGTTGACTGTGAGCATTTGGAGCTGTGGACATTGGAAACTGTCATATTTGGATAATTGCGGTGACAACTTGAGAAGTGGTCAGGTTTGTTTTAGTTAATTAATATAAAACAGAATACAGTACTTACTTTGGTGAATTGATTAATTGAAGTGTCATTGTAAAGAATAGTTGTCAATTCTTGGTTTAATTGAATTTGAAAGTCAAGCTGACAGTTAATGTCATTTAGCATTCATAAAAGCACAATTAAGAGTTGAATTTCAATTAATTGATAGCTAGGTTGGCAAACCCGACCATGAGTGTCTCAATATTAATGTTTAGTTAAAAGTAAAATTGATTTGAACAGAAATAATAGGGCAAATACTAAATAAAATAGGCATATTAAGCATTGAGTCATGGCATAAGTAATAGCTAGTCAAAAGTGGAGCTATCACTACACTGTATTACAAGGGACTGAAAGTCTATAATTCGCTTTTTCAGGATGTTAAAAAATGGCAAACGTTTATGGTTTTAAAAAATATTTAAGCAGCTTTGTGAAACAATACTATTAATATTAATGTTATTAATAAAAAATAAGTTAAGATATAATAATTACTCTATGTACTAGTGTATTATACTAAATAAACGAACTTACTTACTTACTTATTTCAATTTTGACAATTTTCAGCAGTATCTTGTAACGTTACCTTGCATCTCATTTATGATATTGAATCAATCGACGGGAAAATTAATTTTTTAAATCACATTGTTGGTATTTTTTCTCCATACATTCTATAAACCAAGGGCTCCTTGGCTCACGTATTAGATTTATGATGACGCTGAGAGATTCAGCTTATAAACGATTTTAATAGTCTAAATGCCCGGAACGTTGGAATTAGTTACTAAGAACTTTTGTTACTGTATATGTAAGAAATGAAAAGAAAGTGTACTTAAATTATAAATTTAGACAGAGTAACTCTAAACATTTCTGGCGAGAATTGAAAAATTGTGATGTCTATAAAAATCATGGTATTGATCAACGAAATCTTCGTTTTCTTAGGATTTACGAAACTGTAATGTCCGATATTACTGAAATATTTAATTTTGGAGGTGTTACAGAGAAATTTGTTCTCCATAAAATAAATTTTATTACTTCTAGAGCCTCCGGAAGCGATGGCATTAACATACGGATGACACCTGTGTTGCCATTTTTTGGTGCTTTACTTAACCCACATAATTAACTTTTGTCTATTAGAAGGCGTATTTCCTAATCAATGGAAAATAGCTCATGTAAAGCCTATAAGTAAAGTTAACGTACCTGAAAAATTAAAAGACCTAGACCTATCAGCATTCCTCCTGTTCTGTCAAAGGTCTTGGAGAAGGTAGTGGATTTACAAATCAGAGCATACTTCAATACACATCGGCTATTTTTAGACTTACAGTCTAGTTTATATGTACTTTATGCTTATATCATCATGGGCGACGTGAAAATTTTCGTGATGATTCCAATTTTATGTCAATTTGAGGTTATTAACATTTAAAATTGTAATTATCCCAATTAATTACTAAATACTTATACGCATTTTGCTAATACGATCTGTTCTTCTTCTTCTTTGACGAAGGTCGACCTCCTGTTTGTACAATCGGTTTCTTTTGCTGCATTCGGTAACCAATAGGAAGCACACTACTCCAGAGCTTCAGAACGCACTCTTTGAAGTTAGGCGAGTTCAACTAAGCAAAAGTACGGCAAGAAAAAGATTGGCAGAAGCAGGTTTATGCGCTAGAACACCGGAAAAAGGTCCTCGTCTCCTCCCGCACCATAAAACTTAGTAATTAAGATTTGTCGATTTACATGAGCATTGGGTAAGAGATGAATGACCCAAGCTAATTTTTACTAACGAACCTAGATTTGCCTTGCAATCTTCGAATGATCGTCAAATGGTCTGTAGAAGGCCAGGAAAACAATATTTACCGTGTACTATGATCTCCATGTACCATTCGGACATATATGTTAGGAAAGTTCTTGAAGCTCATGTAGTACCTGCTGCACACTAAATAGAAGGAAATTTCTTAGTATTTCAAGACTAGTCCCGCCCACACGTTGCCAACATAATACAACTGTATTTGCAAGACTTGGAAATTTCTTAAATTTCGCAGCTTAGACTTAAATATCATTGAACAAGTTTGGGACATGCTAGCAAAAAGAATAATAATAAGAATACACATACCAGATAGACTTCACAACTGATAGCAGTACTGGCAGAAGAATGAGACAATCTTCGTAAGAATTATTTTCAAATTTAGTAGCTATCCAAGCTAGAAGAGGCAATACCAAATACTAACGTCAAAACACGTTCAATTTTGATTCTTTGTGTTCCGTTGTTATGCTGTACCATTTCAATCAAATATTTCTTTCTTTTTATTGTATCTGTTTTGATGAATATTCACCGTCGCGAAATGCATCGTTTGCCTTTACTTGATCAACTGGAATAGGATAGAGACCCTGTATATAGTTAGATAAGAGTCGGGCAAGCGCGAGTCAATTTTTGATAGGTTACGGTCCACTGGGCATACGCAGTAATCTAAAATGAAACAGCGACTTTGGTGATGACAATTAAATGACGTACAGTGAAACTTGATTGTCAAACTATTAAGACTTAGGTAAAATAACAGGTTCTTGCATCTTTGAATATAAAAATCGGTCAAAACAAGAATTTATTTTAAAAGCCGTCCCAAAAGAATGCAACGCAGAAATATGCGACGATCAAACTGTAATTCCACCTATGGCTTCGGAATATGCGAAGTACATTTATATAGAATGGGAAATACTCAATTAGACGTAAAAAGAAGTTGAGGTAATCTACGGTTTTTACATTATTTACCTAAAATATAACTTTCAATGTTTTTAATGTAAGTTTAAATAATTATCGTACACTTCACGGATTAGGCAACCGGGCCGATTCCAACTTAATATTCCATCGCATTCTAGGTTACTAGTCAAATATTAATGCGCTTCGAAACTGCGACACAAGAAATCGGCATCCAAATCCAAACTGAGCCGATATTCACTGATGAAGTGAAACATCTTCGGCATACCGTAAAAATTCGTAGCTAAAACTTATTGGCTAGTTTTTCGCTATTTGAGGATATTTTTAATAAAGCTCAGAATATAATACGCGTATACGGGGTGTTAGGGAAATGAGTGCAAATATTTTAACCCGTAATAGAGCTCGCTAAACTAGCAACTTCCCCATTTATCATTTTTTCGAAAACGTCCTCAAAACTAAGTTAAAATTCAAAACAATTTTACTCTAAAAATGCATAGCCGCCTATGTAATAATATTTTAATTTAATGGTACAAAACACAAAAAACATATCTTTGATATGCAAACCAACAAAAACTGCATAGGTACTGATAAAACCATTAGTTCACATCTAGACGTATTTTATCAATGGTAGGTAAGTTATTGACTGCATGTTTTTTATGCAAGTTTGCAGTATTAATATACTTGTGTCGTTCACCTTTAACTTAGATTTCTTTACCAAGCGGCTCGTCAAATTTAGGGGAGATAAAATAGCAAAAGCAAAAAAAACCCTAGAACGTTACCCAAAGACAAGAGTAGGACGGATATGCAAGAATCAAAGGAAATGATTAAAACACTTATGATCGAATTAAGTTAAATTAAAACAGGCCAGCAGGATTATATACGGGAAATTAAAGAGCTTAAGGAAACAAATACAAAATTAACAGAACGAATAAATTTCTTAGAAAAAATGTTTAAAGTATTGGAGAATAGGGAAAGGCAGACTAATATTAAAATAACTAGACTTGAATGCCAGCACGGAAAGGAAAAGGAAGAAGTAGACAATATCTGAAATAACAAGCTGAATGTAACCATAAAATCTGTACAGGCGAAACAAATAAAAACAGTTAACAACAAAACGATCATAATAGCTAAAATAGAAAATTGGAACCAGAAAAGAGAAATTATGAAAAACAAATTTAAACTAAAAGGATCAAACATTTTTGTAGAAGATGATTTAACAGCAGATGAGCGAAATGTACAGAGAATGATCAGGCAAGTGGCGTATCAAGAAAGACAAAATGGTATGCAAGTTAAAGTAGGATATCGGAAGGTAATTAAAAACGGTGAAATATGGATCTGGGATTCTACTACTGGCAAGCTTGTGAAAAAACATTCAAAAAACTAAAAACACTGGCGGATGATTATAAAGAGACGACTGCAACGAAACGGCAACCGACAACGGATGATCTACATTTAGGTGCGTGTCATGAAAATGAAGAAAAATTGAAGTTAAGGAATGTACCGGTAGCAAATAAACGAATAAAAAGAGACATTATAAAATTAGGCCAGTGGAACGTTAAAACATTAGACCAAGAAGGAAAATTAGCGCAAGTGATGAAAGAAATGGAGAATTACAAAATCGAAATTTTAGGCTTGAGTGAATGCAGGTGGACAGGTTATGGGGAAGTTATGCTAGGGCAACATATGTTTATATACTCTGGCTTAAGTGAGGAGAGGGAGCATCAATATGGTGTGGGCATTATCATTATCATAGTAGCACGATTATATCTTGGCAAGAAAAAAATACGGTAGTATAGTGCTATGCACCCACGAATGTTACAGACTATGAGATGAAAGAAAATATGCTTAACCGCACTATGAAAAATGTACACAGGGTAGATGTAATAATATTAATGGGCGACTTCAACGCCAAGGTAGGAACAGATAACGAGGGCTTAGAACACATTATGGGAACGATGAATTACTTGTAGAGTTCTGTGGATTGCAAGGACTAAAAAATAGGAGGAACGGTATTTAAACACAAGGATTGCCACAAGGTTACATGGGTATCGCCCGGACAGAACATAGAAAACCAGATAGATCATATCTGTATAAACAAAAAATGGGCCAACTTACTTCTCGATTCGAGTCATTTAACCAGGAGTGATTACCGGAATTTTTCTCCTTTATATCGACGAATTCCGGAATTTTCCTGCACAAGGGACCAGACACGAAACCAAGTTCTCGCACTGCATCATCCATCGCTTGCATTCCGTGCTATCGATTTTTCTCCCGAATTCTCCTGCACAAGCAGTTACGGCGGGCCGCTTGCCGCAGTCCTTTCTATCAAGCTCCCGGATTCACTGCAGCGACTCATCCAAGCGCGTTTCCGGAGGGACATCAAGCAACTCAAGCTGCAGCAAAAATCTTAGAAGGTACTGTGTAAAATTTATATTAATTTCGTTAAGTGAAATAGTGTTGCGAAAGCGAATTAAGTGACGCACATTTAAACGACACCATATAGCGTTCAGATAACGACAAAATAGTCAGTATCACGTCATATAGGACTTAGAATTCAAGTAATTAAATCAGATGATTTCATTGTACATACTAATTTTGTGTTTGACGTTGCTATATTGAATTTTAATTATTCTACGTTTTCTTGGATTTAACGGTTGTTGCATGCGTTTTTTCCTGTCTTTAAGTGTAAAAGATTCTAGCTGTAGGAAATCACTTAAGGTAAGTTCCATCCAGAATACCGCAAGGAAGGACGTCGCTGCAGCAGTATCAACAACACACATATGGGTAATTTTCCCTTTCTACTTTAAAGAAATCGCTCAGTATTATTATTCCAAAAGTGGTGGCTCCTAGGCACTTCACCCCCTATTAAGTGACCGAGGCCTGCCCGGTGTAAAGCACCATCCCGAAATAACGTACGCCCTCGCGACTAGCTGCCGACAAACCTTTTTTATTACAACTATTCCGGGCGGGCTGGGCTTATAATCACCGAATATTGTCGTAATCCCGTTCTGTCGTGTAATAAGCACGTATTATTTATTTAGTACAGGTACATTAAAACACCATACATTTATCTGAGGAATCCATCGCATTTTAAAGTCACACGTATTGTACCTACCATCATACAACAATACACTTTTCCTGAAGAGACAGTTTTTGGGCTTAGGAATATAATTAGTAATATAATTAGTAGGTTTCTTAACTTGAGGTGAAAATTCACAATTTTATTTTAAAATTCAGTTAGAAGAATGTAAAGAGTACAAAACATAAAACTGGCAGGCGACTTATTAAAACTGCGTAACAAATTGGCGAAGTCAGATTTTGAATGCAAAATGTATCTCAGTTCTGCGTATCCATATAAACTGCATTAGTCCAGTTACATTAGGATCCGCCTGCCGAAAAAATCCAAGTGAGCTGAAATTTTGCATACACCTTTATTTTAACATTATAAATAATGTCTCAAAATTCCCCATCAATATCGCGCTTGCGTTTTCAGTTATTCAAGGTCAAAAGTCACAGTTTTTCGCAAATATCTCGCTTTCTATGGGTCGTATGACTTTTTTATTTATTACATAAAATAAAGGCTAGGAAATTCCCTACAAAAAAGATTATACAGGTTTTTTACGTACAATTAACCATTCAGTAAATAACACACGGTTAAGTTTTGCAGACGGGTTTTACTTCCTTTTACGATAAAGAAAGTATTGGATTCACCCAGAGCTGGGCAGTAATTAATTACTTTTTAATTAAATTACTAATTAAATTCCTTTTTGTGTATTTGCCTTGAAATTGAATTACTTTTCAAAATGCGGTAATTGTAATTGGGAATTGCCATTTTTGTTAAACAGTACTTGAAAATTACTTTTTGAAAGTCATTAATTACTACATTTAATTACTCAATTACTTTTGTGTAATTAAATTACTCTAAAGTATTTAAATTACTTCACAAGTATTTGAATTACCTGTGGCAATTGAAATTACTCGAGGTAATTGAATTACTTTGTGGTATTTCAATTACTGAATTACTGACCTCGATTGGGTGCCAAATCTCCAAAACGCAAAAACTAAGATAAGTTACATATTAAGCAAACCGCAATAGGGTTTCCCCGCGCAATAGAAGCCTAATTTATCTGGCGAGTCGAAAATAGCAACTATCGCATTTTGTACGACGCGTCAAGAGCAGTGTTGCCAGATTTGCGGACAAGTTCCTAATTCTAGGGGATCTGAAGAGGCTGTTAGCAACAAACTTTAGTAAAATGTGATTAGCTACTTTTCTAGGGTTTTTACGTACAATTTGGAGGAAATATCAGGGTTAACGTTATTGAATGAATTTAATTCTGTTGAAGGTATAGAACTTTAATAGTGGTTTATTGTTTGTTTTTAACTCGGTAATCTGATCGCGGATACTAGGCGTCAGATTTGCCCCTGAAAATTTCCTTATTATCGCTTCAGAAGGAATGATGTTTATGTCACGTATTTGCCATTATTAATCGCTGCGAATCCAAACCGCAGTCTTTGCAATACTTAGCAAAGCCGACAGATAAAGTCCTGTTGACCGTCGATTAGGTTTGTATTGTGGACGCTTAATTTACTTTTTTATGATGTGAAGTACCGGCTCGTTTGAAAGTTTTGTTCGTGTTTGGTTATTCTTTTAAGTGAAATTATAAAACAGACGTTCACTGGATCGGAAATAAGACTACCTAAAAGGGTTCTACTTTCCTCACAAAAAACATCTATTTTACATATTTTGAGAGAAAATCACCTAATTTACATTTATCTACCACAGTGTGTAAAATTGCCTTTTCGTTGGCAGTTTTAAGTTTGTAAAACGAGTGTTTAATAACATGTTTTCAATAGTTTACGTCGTCAGTAGTAACGTATTTAAAAGATTTCATTAGGTACGTTGTGAGTAGCAACGTGTTTTAAAATTTTTAAAATACGCAAAACTACGACCGCTTGCTGGTAATCCTAATTTATATTTAATCAAAGAATATAGATAGGGGAAGAAGGACAGCGTTATGGGCTATAACGTATATGCTGTGATTTGGGTTGCATAACTATTTACTTGGTTAAATATTTCATTTTTTGTTCGAAAATGCCGCTGGGAGCTCCTAGCTTCAAAGTGCTTACCTTATCAGTGGCATTCAGCATGTAAATGCGTCATTAGCATTCTTGAGCTATAACAGTGTTGCAAGAACTTTCTCTCTACAATTCCAATAGTTTTACAATGGTTGTACCTACCCGAAATAAACTTGTATTCTGCCAAAGAATATTTAAGTAGTTTGATTCTGCTTACATCTAAGTTAAGTTAGTTACAAAGAATATTAAATATAGGTGTATATTCTTTGGTTTGTTTTGTTATTATTTAAAACATTTGTTGTCAATCGGATGAACTGGTACCAAGTAAAATAAAGGTTTTATAAGTTTCACATGCAACACTTTTAAACATTTAATAGGTAGCTAGTTACCTATAAAAATTACATAAGAGGTTTCTAATATAATTTCAACAAAAAGTTCACCGATGAGCGCAAGATTATACGGAATACGGATTGTCCCCACTTTATTCTCACAAAATTCTATAATGAATATAGAATTAGCTATGTACAAATTATGAAAAAAAAAACATTAATAAACAATATACGGATTTTATTTAAAAATTTTAATACGAGATGAAATTATTGTTCAAGTAATGTTGACGATTAATATAGTTTACAGTGATCTATTTTAAAAAGCAAATAAAAACAAAAATAATATTGTATCTTGTGAAGTTGATACGTATAGAGTACAGTACGGCTACTAAAACAGTACGCCTTGAATATCTCATTTACTTGATGCATTAAAAAATATCTATTTAGGCACATTTAAGTTGGCGATCTCTCTATGTATAGTCTCAGCAAAGAATAAGACAATATTATTCGAACATTTATTATCGACATTAAATTATCTTTCAGAAATGTATGCAAAAATTTTATTTGGTGATTAGGGATCTGACCCAAGTCCTGTACAATCTGTTATTAAAAAAAATTAATCGGGGCGGTTTTCACAGAAAACTCACAATTATTTAATAATTTATACTCTAGTTTAAATTACTGCACTTTAAACGTAAATTAGAGTAGAAACGAAAAAGAACTTATGTGGTTAAGGAGCTGCAAACTAATCGAGGGTTGGGGTTCAATACCCAACAATATACCTTTTTTTAACAAATTATCTGTTTTCTTTATTTACCTTGGGGTTAAGTGGTAGAACAGTATGCTAATTCGATTAGCACGCCTGAACTTTGCCCCTTTGAGCAACTTATGTATTCATAATTCAAATATATTGTAAAATAACAATTTCATTTATTTTTGCTCAATAAACGACATTTATTATTATTATTATTATACTTAAGTCGCTCAAAAATTATGTCAAATAGCTATTTTTAAATAAATTATTATTACTTGCATTTGACATAATTTTTGGGCGATATAAATAATAATTTGTTACTAAAGAGTTAGGTACCTATTGTTAGGGATTGAACCCCAATTTGCCCCAACCTTTTACGGGTTTAATTACTTTTTTTTAAAGGCAGATTATAGGAAATTTGAGTCAGATCCATTAACGCCAGTTTAAATTAAAATATTTTGAAATAAAGATATACATTTCTTACTCTCGCCAATTTCAATGATCTATTAAATAAATGAGATTTTCAAGGTGTAAATATTACATACAATAAAACAATATAATATACAAAGTTACAAAGAATAGGAAGTACGCAAATATATCTGTAAGCATATAAACGTACATTTTTTAAGCTTTAAACATTACTTAAATGTTGTATTTTTTTGTTGCGTGTACCAGACTGGTTTGTAGTCCTTAAATCTTGCGATAGCCATTTCAACGTTTTATGGAGTTTGCACGTAATTAAATGATTAATTAAAAACAGTTTATGAGAGTAACATGTGTCTTGCTCGTTAAGCCACCCTGGTACTAAAATTTTCACTTTATTTACACTATATGCTAATAATGTTTTCTTAAAACTTACACACGACTTACTATTTTTAAAATAATATTCAAAATGTTCAAGTAACATTGTAACTATTTTTATTAAAATACTTGAAGGTTTTTTTTAGGTAAATAACACAGTCGCCCGCACCATAGTCTTTTTGCTGTAAAACAGTTCATTGTGATGCACTACAGAGTCACGGCTGCACATATTTTGACACTGATCACAATTAAAACGTAAAAGTGTTTTATGAATGACATAACCAGCTACATATACCGTCGCACAAGATTTTAATGTGGCTTCTTGATTTGGTTGTGTTGAAACTTCTATTACCTCACTGAGTAAACTGAGGTCACCATCTTCTGCTAATTCAGTTTGTTCAGCAACTGTATATGGTATGTCCTCAACATATCCCATGACGTCTTTTTCTGGCACTTCAACATTCACCTGAAGAAACATAAAAGCTGACAGGAATCTTCCATTTGTGAATAAGTCCTCTTGCCATAAACACTAGTGCATGACTAGCGATTTTGCTTTTCCGTCCAAGATGTCCTAAATCTTCGAAACCTTCAATCATATCTTGGCGTGGATTATATTCTAGACCTTTCTTTAAATGCATTTCGTCAAGTAATACGACACACTGTTTTTCATCATCGGTCATGCTGTTAACTTTAACAGCCAGTTTTTTCATTAGTTCCGTACTGGTGCCTGTATTAAGTTGGTTTAACCGTAACCATGAAACTATTGTAGATTTGGAGGGCATAGTAAATTTTAATTTTTCTCTCATAAAAAAGTAGAGGGCTGGAGATTTGTGGTACATATTTAAGGTCAATTCTTTTTCAGCTTCTGTCCAAGGTTGTTTAGATTTGTGAGAAAGTTGCATATTTACAAAGACGCGAACGGTTTTTGGTTTCAAGCCCAGTGCATCTAAATTAGCCCCCTTTCGTGCACATTGCTTCTTCATACGGTAAATTTGTGAATTTTGTGCAGCCACTTGTCTTCGCAGTTTTGCAATTTTTTGATGTAGCACAGCAGAACTACGGCGCTTTCTTGTTTTGGTAGGTGTTGGCATTTCTAACATGGCCTGTTGAAATATGGTTTTTAAAAATAAAACATACTAATAACAGAAAAGATTTTCATGCTGTAGGCTCCATTAAAATGCTTTACAAGCTCATTGTTTTGCCTACATATTTCTACACAATTTATCAGAGAATTCAAAACGTCAATAATTTTTCTGTATTTTATGAAACTGCCAACTTTTGTTCATTTTGTGTTATTGAATAAAAACTCCTAAAGAAGTGAAAATTGATCACCCTGTATACTTACTGCTTGGGATTTAGTTTTGATTTAATTAATAAAACTTTAAAAGAAATTTTAACTAATTATACCTTATTTAATTAGTACCTACACGAAGATCGAGCAACAAATTTGGGGAAACTATAAGATTTAAGCCCCTATAATCGGACATCGTGTTAACCTACTATCGATGGAAAATTTAAAAATTTTATTATACAGTGTGGTGATAAAGTTCTACACAAAATTAATAATTTTGTTATTTAATGTTTTTTGGGAAAACCCTGACACGTCAATTTTATTCTTTAAAAAGTGGACATGGCACCGTCCATAGACTTTCCCATACTGGAAATTGTTCATATTTTCTTTTGCATTTAACAGTATAGTTGTTTTCCTCAAAACGGCTGCTTGAGCGCTATCGTAAAACCCCGCCTCCTAACATGGTTAGGTGAAATTTTCGAAGTCCCTGAAAATCATATTTTGTATGGCATAAAAATTCGATTTTTTTATTTACTGATTCTTTGAAGCAAAATAGTAACGACAATTAGAATAAACAATAAATTTTTAAAAAATAGAAGGGTGAGAGAGGCTTTTGTTTCTGCGCTATGACGTCATTATTAATTTTTTCAAATGGAAATCCCATTTTCCCCCCTTATGTTGATAGATCTCGCCAGTTAAATGGTGATATAAAAAATTAGTACCCCACATAACAATTTTTTGAGAAAAATACACATAAAGTTAAAAAAATTCAGATTTTTTTTTAATTAAAATAAAGCACCACATCTGTTTCCTTAGAAACGTTAAATTGTTGACTTTGACACATTTGTGAAACAGTGGTAAATGTTTTAAAATCAAAATTAGGTAGTTTTTGTCATAGCTCTTATTTTCATTAAAAATAAATTCTGAATTGTTTGAACTTCATGTGTATTTTTCTCAAAACAATTGTTACCTACGAGGGGCACCAATTTTTTTACATCATCATTTAACTGGTGAGGAGATCTATCAAAATAAGGGGGAAAATTGAGTCTTTTTAAAAAATAAAATGACGTGTTTCGGGGTTTTCCCAAAAAACATTAAATAAGAAAATAATGAATTTTGTGCAGGACGTTATCACCACACTGTATACAGAACAGGCATTTTTAAGGGAACTAACCTGTATCATAGACGAATCCGGTATGGTATCTGCATCTAATTGCATAGGCGAAGAAATATGATCTTCATCCAAATGAAAAGAGCCCGAACTAGACGTCGCTTTACCATAGACCCTTGGCATGATCTCTTTTTTAAATGCGAGTTCTTTGGGCGACACTGGCGATGTTGCGTGGTCAGGTTGCATGGCAGTTTTGTAATTTAAGGGAACAGCATTATGACAGCCTATTTTTTCTTGAATTCATAAACTGCTTTTCGGAAAAATGCATGGCACACACAGTTCTTTCACGTAATTGTTCTTCAGATAACGTGAAAAGCTGTGGATTGCCACAATTAATCAACCACAAATCGCGTCTTTCTTTTTCTATAGGAAAACGAAAAAAGCTTAAATCGCAGTCGGTTCTGCGATTTCGCTTACATTCAAAATATACGCACGAATTAACCATGATTAAGATTAAGCGTTCGAGTGATCAATTTCGGAAAAGGAAACGTCAAAAGAGTATACGACAACACTGAAGACAAACTTCAGCACAACTGAATGTGAATTTCCAGAAGAAATTCTTATAAGCTGTCCTGTTAATTAGCGTAAGGAATGAGACACGTCTTATCAGGAAAGCACATCAGTAAGGAACGATGCTAATGAAGAATTAATCGAAAGTAGGTAACGACCTATGACTATTGACTTATTTACGATAAAACTGACCGAAAAACCTATTTTCATAAAACGTAAAACATTTGCCAAACTTTAATATTTGTGGAAAAAATATCAAATAAAAGTCACTAATAATAACTTTTGAGCATATGATTAAACTTTGAGTAGTTAGTAGCTTATTATTTCTTATTGCAGTATGTTTAGAAAGTTTTCACTGCAAATTGTCTTTTGTTTTGTTACATAGCAACCAGAGCACACTATTCATTTGTTTTTACAACTAACACAGTCAAGGCACACTAGATTAAAAAGTGTTTTATAAAATATTTTAAAAGTTTGTGAAAATAAGTATGTGAAACCATACATGAATAAAAAGGGAAAAAAATAAGCTTTCCAATGATGCAAAATTTTGATATCCATTCCATTTAAAAAAATGTAAGTTTGTGCTGTACCTCGAAAATTACGAATCAGAAAAATATTAAAGTAGGCCTATTCTGTAGAGCCTACAATTCCCTGCAAGCTCTTTTTCGAAAATTGAAATTATATGAAATAATAAAAAAAGTTTGCATGGTTGAAAAAATCGACCAGTTTCAGTTTTTCGATTATAACAAGTAGGCTATGCGTTTTTTTCGGAAAAACAGAAGTGTCAATAAATTGGCCTCATAAATGTGCACCTTTTTCCCCATTTGACCGAAGTTGTATCTCTTACCGTTTCCGAGATGCCAATGGTGGCACCTCGAAAATTACTTCACTCTGTATAAAATCTTGTGTATATTTTGAGCTCAAAATCAAATTGCCAATTTCGCTCTTATACAAATAGCTGTTAAAATCATAACTCTGTAACTTCCTTGCAATCTGGCAACGCTGAGACGCGTTCTTGGGAAAAATGCGACAGGGATCTGTAAATGCGTCCCCGACCGTAGCCGTGAACGAGTTCATTAGTACTGGCGGCGGCTGCTTGAGGGCCAAGCAAGAACTGAGGAGCTTTTAAATAATACGCTAATAACCCATAAGGCTGTCCTTCTTCCCCTATCTATATTCTTTGATTTAATTCTTTTTTCAGATTTACCGTGTTTTCTAGATTCTATCATAGATAAAATATGGTACGATACACATGCGTAAAGCATCTTTAGTCACTCGCGGAACTTAAAACGCTCGCTCACTCGCGTTTTAACTCTACTCCACTCGTGACTAAAGAGTAGCTTTACGCACTTGTATCGTAAATTACTATTTTTTAACAACACAAGTAAAAAATTTTGTCGTTTTTGTCATTACACATAATTAAAATTATCGTTATTTAAAAATATATTTGACGTTTCGCTAAGTCATTGTTAGCTTCATCAGAAACATTGGTTTAAAATGTAGGACAAAGGGACAAATACTAAAACAATCTGTAAAATATAGGTACATGTTAGTGTTTGGACTTGTGAAAGAATAAGTATCCTCAATTATGTCAATTTACCTGTCTTTTGTTTTCAAAAAGTTTAAGTAGTTGGAATGGTAACATCTTTTATTGTTGATACGAGTTCGTTAGATAAAACATTCTTAGTTTTCATAGTTTGTAGCTGTTTTTGTATCTGCTGTACAAATTCTTATTTCAATCAGCGGGTTTCAACTAGGTTTATCAGTCACCTGTCAACTTTCAACAGTCCCTGATCAACACCAAATTGATATTTTGTTTTAAAATTTCAAGTTACCTAATACATTTTTTATAGCTATTTGTATTACTAGGGAGTAATAGTAGATTATATTATAAGTGAGAGAAATGCATTATTATTTGCGAGTGAGAATTTTGAATCGCGAGTGCCCCAGCACGAGCGATACAATTTCTCACGAGCTTATAATGGCATTTCGCTCACGTGTGATATACGACGTTTTATCTTACAGTAGCAATTCTTGTGACTAAATAGTTTGCGCAGTCAGAATATGTCGCAAAACAGATAATAGATAGTTACAGTAGCACCTATTGCCATGACATTATACAACTGTTTTCAGTGACTAAAATGAAGTTTTATTCACTAGTGAGTATAAAATACATTATACAACTGTTTTCAGTAACTAAAATTAAGTTTTACTCACTAGTGAGTATAATAATCTTTTATACTCACTAGTGAATAAAACTTCATTTTAGTCACTGAAAACAGTTGTATAATGTATGGTAATAGCTGCTACTGTAAGATAAAATATATCATTCCCTCCCGCGGATGTAGTTTAATTCTTCAGCGTTAGCGAGAACAGTACGTAATCAATTGTAATCATGCAAGAGAGGAATTTACGTTTTAGTCCAAAGTTACACATTCAACACGTTTACATTTTATGATGTGACAATCTCCTGTATTCAGCTGCATTCAAAAATATTTAAATATGAAAACTAGGAGGTTAGTTGATTTACTACTTCCTTTTACAATAAAGGAAGTATTGGATTCACCCCAAAAATTCGAAATTGAGTTTTCAACAGATCTTCACGTTTTAGAGTGCCCTGATCCCAAAAAAACATATTTTTTTCATTGGTCTGTCTGTGTGTCTGTCTGTCTGTCTGTCTGTCTGTGAACAGAATATCTCAAAAACGGAAAGAGGTATGATGTTGAAACTTCATATAAGTTTTGTGTACTATGTAAATGAGACAGCAAGCTTTTGAAGAAAATCGCATAACCGGAAGTAGGTGTTTACTCTTGTGATTTTTCAGTTTTTTTCGATTTTTTCAAAAACGGCTCTAACGATTTTTTCTAAACTTTACATTTTTATTACATTTTTAATGTGTATTGATGTGAGACAGGTGATTTTCCACTTGAATACTTCTAAAATGGATTTCTTTTGCTTTTTTTTCTATTTTTTTATTAACTCTTATTTTAAATAGAACACCCGGTATATTATTACATTTTTGAATTTAGCTTAAAATTCTAGAAAAAATTTGACTCATTAACTAACACTCTATTTTGTACCGTTTTTGTAAAATTTATAATTTTTGAAAATTTTTGACAAATGCTTAAAAATTTAAAATCAAATTTTTGGCTAATTATTAGATCACTGTAAAAGGAAGTTGTGTGCGTGTAGCACACCAGATTTTTATTAATCACATTGCTTCCCGTCTCTAATGGCAACGGTAGTCAATGAATTATATTCCCTCCCACTGCCATTGGAAACCGACCAGGGAACCAAACGTATATTTTCGGGAAACCCCTAACAGGCGACAAAAAATGTCACTTTCGTATATAGGGGTAACAAATATTTTTAACTGAGCCAACAAAAAATACTCAAGATGTGAGAATTGAATCACCACGTAGTGTTCTACAAAATCTAAATAGAAATTTGATGTCAAACAATTAAAAAATCTAATGGTCCACCCTGTATACTTAGGTAAGTTACATATTTTCGTCCTTCAGCTTCATGTTAGGCGTATTTAATAGTACATTGTTCTATAAGTTAAGAAAGGTGAGAGTTTTTCAACGTTTAATGTACGAGGGAGCGATACAAAACGAGTGGATTAATTTATTACGAACATGGAAAAATTACTTTTATAACATATTCAGCGTGATATTTTTTCTAATATAATTACAAAATGTAGCCAAAATGAAATTCGACATTTCTTCATATTCAAAATTTTTTTTTAAATCGGCAGGGAAGAACGTCGAAATCGTTAAATAAATTACGAGAAATCGGCAGTGAAGTAATCCATTGTTTTACGACTTTTTGTAGGCGGCTGGACGATAGGTAAACGGCAACCGACGTCAACATAACCTACAAAAGTTGGTTAAAATGTTGTAATTGGAAGTTCCTTTTTATCCCTCATGTGGTTTATTTGCTTTGGCCCTACGGGCCTCGGCAACTAAATCCTCAATCGTGATAAAAAGCTCAACTTCAGTAATAACCTATGTGGAAACTAATATAAAAAATCTATATACATTTGAACTTTCAAGTTCCTATTCCTTCTTACTTGAGGGACTTTGTACTAAGGTATATTAGGTTTAATCGGTTTATTATAATCTAAGGAATCTATGTCAAATCGGTGTCGCATTTTTTTTAAAGCGCCCTGTATAATTGTTATCTTTGAATTTATTTATTTACTTACATCTTACTTCAAAACAAACTAAAAACTTTTGGTTTTGGTGTACGGTGCATGTAGCTACAAGATTTAATTATCAAAAAACCTTCAAAAGTGAAAAGAGTATGTAGGTTACTATAGATAACAAAACATAAAAAGTAAGCATTTTTAGACTGCGATTACGAATCGACACAACACTAATGATAGTTGCAACTTGCAAGAAGGTTCTACTAAATAAAACTACGTATATGACAATAATTTTTATTGAAAGTAATTGAAAAAGTAATTGATGTTGTACAATTACAATTACTAAGTAATTGGTAACTGAATTACTATTTCCAGTGAATAATTGAATCTCTGGTAATTAAATTACTGCATTGGGTGGTAATTGGTAATTAATTACTTTTCAAAAGTAATTTGCCCAGCTCTGGATTCACCCCAAAAATTCGTAATTGAGTTTTCAACAGATCTTCACGTTTTAGAGTCCCCTGAACCCAAAAATATGTTTTTGCTCATTGGTCTGTACGTCCGTCCGTCCGCCCGCGCCCGTCTGTCTGTCTGTGAACAAAATATCTCAAAAAGGAAAAGAGGTATGGCGTTGAAACTTCATATATAAGTTTTGTGTACTATCTAAATGCGACAGCAAGCTTTTGAAGAAAATCGCATAACCGTAAGTATGGTGTTTAATCTTGTGTTTCAAAAACGGCTCTAACGATTTTTTTCAAACTTTACATTTTTATTACATTTTTAATGTGTATTGATTGAGATGGGTAATTTTCCAGTTGAATTTTAGAGGCATTCACCTGAAAAACACCGATCTCACAGGTGTATGCAAAATTTCAGCTCACTTGAGTTTTTTCGGGAGATGCTGCTGTTTTCAGTCTGAAGTAACTGGACTAATATCTATCAGAGTTTTTATCTCCAAATTACAATAGAATTGTTTTATACTGTAATTGTAACAAATAGTGGCCCAATGAAAATTCACATTACTTGCCTTCTCCTAAAATAGGTGTTTGCTCAGTTTGCTCACGAAGAAGAGTGTCAGTCTTATATATTCTTTACGGAAATGATACAAGCTCAAAAATATCAAAACAACCTTTCCCAATTGTTTACAGATCAACTCCACGATGACAAATTGAATCAAATATATCTTCAATAGGTTAATGTCAAAGCCTTACGAATGGATTTGAGTAGAAAAGTCGATACATACATTTTATTTGATATGATTTGTTTTAGTAGGCAGTAAAATTTAAGCCGAAGTGGATTTACTCATTACTGTATCTGGTTCTAAATAAATTTTCTAATATTTCTAATAATTAACTTTACAAGAGATTTATGTATCTAAATAATATTAGTGCAATAACCTATAAAATTTTAATAATAGTATGTAGGTAGTAAACGTCAGAAGTGAGGTAGACAAACAATTGCTACTGTGAATTGTTATAATACTCATCACTAACATTTCATGGTATTTTCTGATGAATTAACTTTTTGCACACAGTAGTCGTTGAAAGAAGCCTCCAGACATGCTAATGCTAAATTATATCCCCACCTCTCAGACTTAGAAAGTTCAAGTCCAAGACTATTGGCGTCTTACATAGTTCAATGCCAGCAGTAGTCGATCAACCTGTTATTCAAGCTTGATATTAAGCAAATGTGGCCATGACCATACACAACAGGCATGGAGTTAAGTCAGTTGCATGCAGAAACTAAACAAGTATTCATTGATGGATTTGCAATCATGCATAGCCAATATTAGGAGTGATGGGACAATACGGTGCTAACTAATACTTTCATAAAAAGAATTTTATTTAAAAAGGTACAACATTGTTTATAAGTAGTATTAATATTTGAAGGTACAGAATAATTCCTTTTAATGCCCTGCAGATTCTAGTTCCAACAACCTAGCGTAAGAAATATTCAATTATTTATTTATAAAAATAAACTAGAAAACCAACATTTAAAATAATAGCTTTAACTGAAATTTACCTAAATCAAACGAAAACTAAACGGTTGTTTTTTTACCAGAAAACTGAGAAAATGTATACATATATCGAACATTAAATCTTCCTTTTCCCCTTATAAATTTGTAGAGGTCGGTATGAGCAATCCTACTACTGGCACGTTTTGTACATAGGATCCTGCACTGTGAAACACTTCTCTAACAGTGCTAGACCAAGAGTATAGCATCCACAACAACCCTACATAAAACGCAATGGCCACTGCTCTATCCACTATGTACAACCTGGAACGGAGGAGAAGTTAAATAATCGCTATAATGGTGCATATTTCTATATATCTTACAGTGTTTGCACAGCTCGGCATCGAGGTATGGTCGACAGGTTTTCCTTCATTAAATATTGTCTCGCGCCAAGGATGCCTATAGTGAAGTACTCTTCTACAGACAGTGCTTCAAAATCGATGCGAAATATTTTCCTGTCCAGAGGCGTCATGTCGGTTATTAATGACAGAAAATTGTTGCTTTCGAATACCCATTCGCGGGTGGTGAAGAATTGTAGAAGTTCCAAGCCGTTGTCGATTCTTTTCATCAGCCTCACCATGCTGGAATATGTTGCAGTTGTAGTTCATATTAATTAAAGTATATGAATGGAAGGAGAAGGTTCTAGAATTCTCAAAAGAAGGAAACAAGCAAACTCAATTTTACTCACAATCTCTTCTGCATAATAATCAGCATTAAGAAGTCGATGAAATAGGCAGGTATCCAATGGAAGAAGAAGCAGCATAGCTTGTGCATTATCTTGGAAGAGCGTATATTGCCATCGGGATACCAAATCATTTGCTCGAAAGGGTACTTATATCCAACCTCCCGTCCAACGGCTAGAACTTCGCCCCATTTCATACGTACCACGCTGTCGTTGGTCATATTATAGACCGGGATTTCAGGAGGTCTGCAATAATAATAGTGAGTTAAACCAGATTACTATTTCCATCAAACGATAGTAAATGTAGAGCTTACAATTCATCATTACTTCTGATCACATTTTACTCTTTTGATTATTAGTTATCTAGCTCGCTACTTCGTAGATTTTTGGCTTCCTTTATCTTTATTTGTGTAATATTTACTTAGACTTTTATTCATTATAGATAATAAGAGTCTCGAGAGAGAACTCTCTCTTAAAAAGATAGGATATAGGATAGGTGTATTGGACAATAGCGCTTCTTTATACCAAGTTGGCAAAATAAAGCAGAAGAAAATCTAGACGTGTTCTATATAGAGGCTCAGGAATCAATAAAAATGCGGCAACTATTACAGTTTTTTTCAGTCACAGAGATGGTTGTGGTTATGTGGAACAGGTCATCATCTACCTTGCCTTGTAATGAGAGAGAAAAGGGGTGTCAAGGAAAAATTAACAAAAACACTGTTACGCCATTCTGACAGCTAATTAAGATGAATAGCAGAGGCAGCCGACTTCTCGGCCGGACCTGGTCGTGAGTTAAACGGGAGAATCTAAAAAGGTATAAAAAATATGGGCGACAAGTAGCAAACAATCTAGGCACTTGTTAAACGAAATGGTACACGTTGAAAAGGCGCTACTAAACCAATCTCGGAAAAAGGAAGGGGATGACAAGGGCACATAAATAAAGTAGTACATATACAAAAGCACAATAATACCAGATTGACACGATAAATTAATATCAGTGCAACTCAAACCACGCACAAAAGTAAAGGGACCGTTTGAAAAGTCATATATAATAATTAAAAGTTATGAATACTTAGAGAAAAGTAATTGTACAAATTGACAGTAAAATGAGTTCGCAAAAAGCACACAAAATCCGCTACTAAGTAAAGCTAAAATGTTGGATTCGGATTGAATTTGACTCAAAACTCATAAATGCAAAAACATTCTCATGGTTAATACACATTATTACTAAACAAATGATAGGTTCTACAGACTCCAAGTACTTGGTTTAGATTAGACACCGCAATAAATTTCGGAATACCTACGCTTAGCAAATAAAATCATAAGCAATTCCACGGGTAAAAAGAATTATTTACACATCTTGCAATTAAAACAATAATTAAGCTGAATTCAAACGAGCTAATCGGTCACAAACTTGATGTAAGGGCTCAAACATTGAATTTCAAGAAGTAAGTTAAAACTTTGCAGAATTATTTTACAAAAAATGGGTTAAACCCACCTCATGGTATGTGAGACGCATTCAGTATTGACAGATTGTTCAACTGTCAACAGTGAACTAAGTGATTTCAAGATATAATTGCCCCATATCGGTAAGCCATTATGATCTACTATATTTATTTAAGGACGAAGCAAATTTGGTACTTGGCGGATTCATCAACATAAACAAAATAGTCACATCACAAATAACTCCATTCTTGTAGTTATGTTGGAGTCTGATTCTTATTCTTATAAGCAGGCGTCTCAGAAGCGAAACCATATTGACAAGCCTCCGGAGAGCCAGAAGGGTTATCGATAGGTGGTGGCTATTTCGCTTTATACAACCCTCGGCTGGCAGGTAAGGTATCTAGGCGATGAGGCCCCAAAAGTGGACTTTCGTAGTGCCCTTTGCAAGAAAGTAATGCAAATACACAATCGCTCAAAGCACAAAGGAGCGTTTAGCACATACGAGAAAAGCTTTCGCCCGCCAACTAGATGGAGCGTTGAAATGTGCTGCTCCCTGCCAATATATCGTGACAACGTCATCGTATTAGGTATAACTCCAACAAAATGTCTGTTTTTGAGAAATCGCCAGAAATACTTCATACAGAAACATACTTCTATGTTTTCACAAGCGAAGCCGCAACACGAAACTGATTCTTAAAATGGTTGCATAGAGATGATTTTAAATTGGCAAATAGAGTAAAAGATAAGCACCTAGTCAATTTTTTTTTTTGGAAAACTTGAAAATTTAGAATGGAGAGCAGTAATATGAAGCGAAAAATTTAATTTTATAAATAAACATTACAAGAAATTTAAACTAAACATTAGGAAAAGCCAGAAAAGACAACTTTATTTGGCAATTGAAATATGTATTATAATTAACGAAGAGAGAAAACATAAATAAAACTGTCAAGGAAGAATATCCTGAAGCATAGGATAAAAAAAGAGTTAAAAATTTTTTGGGAGCTCCGATAGAAATAGCAGTACATTATCACGAATAGAAATAGTAACCGACACGTTAAGACTAACATAACAAAGATACTTTAGGCTCCAAATGGAATGTTCTCTGAATGTTGTCATTTTTGACAGCAGTCTATTAAGAGGTGCCGTACCGATTATCAAGATTATCATCCCCAAAGGAAATATTTACATAAATAAAATATATCTGGTGCAATAGATATCTTAATACTGAATTAAGAACTAGAATGGCAAAGCATTACGTTTTCAAACATTTCTTTTTGGCAAAGATATTATAAACATGAGATACTTAGAAGTTTTTGGAATGTAAATGTATCGAAAGTTAAATATGATGAACTGCCATGAATGACTAATATATAAATACCGAGACAAATAAATAACTATAAATAATAAAAGTAGTGAAAATAATAAAAAAAAATAGTCTCCTAGCACACATATTGATGGATCCAAAGTATAATTGTCTGCTTAACACCGGTAAAGGAAATGAAGATCACAATAATGGTTCTCAACCTCGAGTAGGGGACGCTACTCTGAAGAAGAAGATGACTTAAAGAAAAGTAAATGAAGACTAGAACAAGTTGACTATTGCGCTACGGTTCGTTTTTGTAAGTAACAGTAGCGCACTCTCTAAATGCGGGACGTTATAAATATAGCGAGAGACATTCTCAAACTATAGTCACAAATGAAAATGAGCAAGCTTCAGAACAAGACCGATAAACGTTGTATAATACCCACAAACTCACTTGACAACAGCGGATCCCGTCTTCCATGCAATAGCTATCAGCGCACTGATTGCGATGTCCACAGGAACTACTTGCGCTCTGTTATCAGCATTGCAGTGCAGAGTGCGGATGACGCCCTTTCCAGCACCGACCACAATGCCCATAGGACCGTTGAGACTGTCAACCCATCCTGGCAAGGGCTCAATCCCGGCAGGAGTCACTAAAGGGGGGGGGGCAATAAAAACCTGCAGGCTTACAGCCACAATTAACATACCAATGGAAGGTCTGGCGATGACTACGGGCATGTTTCTGGATACTCGTTTGCAACTAGAGTCTCGGCCAGTCTTTTGCTGTACGTGTAAGTATTGGGGATGGGGGGTATATCAAGTCCGGAAGTGGCCGCGTCCAGAGCTACATCTCGGATGCGCTTTGAAAAGAGAATGATGTCTTTGGGGTTATCGGAAGTGGGATAAACCTGGACAAAGCAAATTTAGTGCCTGCAAGAGATGTCTACGTTCAAGGACAAACCCTGCTCCTTGAAGATTTCTATGTCGGCGGAGCAGAACGCCGTGCTAAGGTGGATAAACACGTTGAGGTCTTTGATCTTCCTGGCTAAGTCAAGAACCCCTATTAGTTCCTTCCGTATTAATTTCGATAGCATCCTTGAGCTTGGCCTCTAGCTTGAGGGTTGCTGCGCAGTGAAATACGACGGATACGTTATCGACTATAAGCTGCTCCTGACCAGGACTTAAACCTAATCGGTCGGATAGGACGTCCCCATTAAGGGGAATCACCTTTTTAAAGGCTTTCTGGTCTAGCTTCCTTATTCGATGGAAAATCTGGAAAAAGAACATTTTTCGATTGTAAAGACTCAGGCAACAAACATAATTTCGTATTGGAAATTATTTGAGAATACTGTTTATGCCTGAGAAAGGTTTTGTTACTACAGCTTCTTCGGGTGGTTAATATAACTTATCTGATCTTATCTGACAGACTTCTAGTAGTTTGTTTTTAAGTTTCCGTATTTGCATGCCCTAAAGCTTTAAAAAGATCAGTACCGGTAGCTTCCACATGTCTTCAAGCCGTTTTTCAAGTGGTTATTCCACGCTTGGGGCGCAGCAGGATGTAGATGTTCTTGATTTCTGTGCATTGGTAAAGGAGCTTTTTCGAGTTAGCACTTTGCCCATAAACCCGCTAGCCCCTGTAATAAATATGGACCTTCCTTTGTACCAATGCGTGACAGGACCTTGTCCCCCTTAGTTTTGGATCGGGCAACTCGGGAAAGGGTGGAATCATCGTAGCTGAAAGAAGAAATAATTGAATGCTTAGAATATAATTAGAGATTGTGTTTAGAAGGTGTTTAATCATGTTAGATTTGTTTTAACATTCTTAAACATTTTATTCATAAACGACTCTATTTAATTATCTGTGCCGTAATAGCAAGTCAGAATTGCTGGCCAAAACGGGTACTGGACATCCTTCTGGTATTACATAATACTATTCAGCAGATTCTATCTACGTGTAAATGGACTGCCTCGTTGGCTAATAAATGATTTCGTGTTAAGTTATAACAATTAAGTCGTCAAGTATTACTAGGAGTTACTAGCTATTTGTTAATTCCTTTTAAGCTATGTATGTCAAAAAAAATGTATATAAAAAGAGCGAGTTTTATGATTAAATCAATATGACTTTAACGAGTTACTGCTCATTCATAATTTGTTTTCCAATCCCTAGTTACTTGGCCCATGAGGCTGGAGACCGGCATAACCTTCTACGTTTTCCAAGGATATTGCTTTCCAAGCCATAATTACTTAGTTTCTGAGGCTGGAGAGATTGGTGATCTCATATTATTAATATCTGCTACAAACAAAGTTACTGCTACTTGGAATCCAGAGCAGTACAGGAGGTATTGACGTTATGGGGAAGTGTGTATTGAGTTGCTGCTGTTTATTATTGATATTATGTATATCGCCTTAGTTACACATAATCTTCTTATAACACATGATTGCAATCAGTGTGTGCTCATTTTGTGCCGACGATAAAAAATATCAAACTCTATTCATAACAAAATGTAATTATTATATGAATAATCAAACGTTCGGTTGACATGGGTGGCCAAAGACTTATCGAAGTAGCTGGATCGTTTCCATTTCCTGCAGATTTAACAACTGCTTGTATGAATAAACTATCTACAGTAAGGAATCCGTTTTTATTTAAATTATACTTCACGCGGCCAGCCAGTACTAAGTTCTGTTTTACTTAAAATTTGTACAAATACCAATACTTATAAAACCGTAGTTTATTATTGTACAATACTTTATCTATTTATTAAATATATAAGTAAATTCAGTAATAATTCCAAATTCTGTAACGAAGTAGATATGTAAACAAGCAATCCCTACTGGCTACGTTGATTAGGAAGTGTTGATTACATTTAGTAGATTTATATTCCTGTGTTACTAAGAAACTGCAATTACCCTCTTAACACGAAAAAGAGACATCGCACTTTGAACGGGTATATATAAACAGCAACACAAATATCAGCGGGAAAATTTTGTTGTATAACTGCATCTTTTAACGAAAGTAAATTAATAAATGAAATCAATTCGAAAAGTGTGCCAGAGTTACATGAAAGAGTAATATCGAAACTCGCAAGTTTAAACACAAACTTTCATTTGCATTTTTATGTAACAATCCATATACAGCCAAAAACATTGCAATGCCCACGTCTAATTTACACTAACACTAATGTTAAATTATATACTCACTGTCAAATTTAATAATTAAAACACTGTTTTGCAAATGCAGTCAAGAGCTCAGAGGCAGAGGCAATAAACTGGTAATGCGACCTTCACACCCAAGAGAAATTCAAAGTGTTGGCGTGTGAACTGGGTTAGAATGTTTACTGTGAGATGTTTGTGCTTGTTGTCACTTCTAGAATTTTTGAAAATGTTCGTTTATTCCGAAAATATGTTGAGAACAAAGATTGCATTCCGTACTCCGTACTCATAAATGCCCTATCGATATCCACAGCCACATGACACTCCACCCTCATACATACTGTATAAACTACTGTACTGACCACCTTACTCAACTAACTTACAGTTTTGTAAAAATTAATTGATGCGTCATGTAACATTTGTATTGCCTGCAACTTGTGCAGTATAATTATTTCAGTAGGTTAAATAACTTACGCCAGATCAAGGGATAACTAAATTATCGCCCTCTTTGCCGTAACACAATAATATTTAATATAATTTAAAAAGTGTCTACTGTGTTATTGCTCAAGCTATGTGAAGCAAAAATGAGAGCATCCATCATCAAATTGGGCTTCTATCTCTCAAAATGCAAATGTCAGGATACAATAGCTGACAATTTCTAAAACAAACATTGAAAATATTATCCTAATCCATCTAATCCTACTCAAACATTTCTAACGCAATGCATAAGAATTATAAAGACAGTAGATAATTACAAGATAGATTAAGCGTGTTATCAAAGCCATGGTTTCAAAATTGTATGCAGTTTTGTATGAAACTGGGGCGAAATAGAAACGAAGTAAAATAAAATGCAAAATTCAGGAGACAATGCAACCATATAAAAACCTACAATAGCTATCTTATTTTAGAAGGGTCTAACGCAAATGCATTGTGGTACTAGTCGTAGCCCAAACTATCACCAAAGTACCTCTAACTGAGACAGGTATCCTAAACGAGTAACTATTACTTAACCGCCACTGCAACTGCCAGTTAGATGTATAAAATAATTTCATCGCACAAGTCGACAGCTGCTGCCACGTAATTTTTACCACTACTTGGTTACTTCGCGGCTGTATACGCCTTTATTTAGGAATATTTTAATTGGCCTTATTGCCTCGGGGTATGCTCTAAGCCGGAGAATACGTTCAAATTGCTCGGATATAGCGTAGATCAATAAATAACACAGGATAAATAATAATAATAAAATATACTGTCTTTAACTATGTACATTGAAAATAGAAATAATATTGCACACTACGCGTTACTGCCAAAGGGGGGTAGTTGCATCAACAGGGGTTGCTCCTGGACGCCGTGGTGGGCTGCCTACGCGGAGGCGGAGGGATCTGGTAGAATGCCCCGGCCTAGCGCATGTTACGCCTCTGGGCGATGTCCCGGACTGGGTCGGCCCGCGCACCAGCTGCTTCGCGCATCGTCTTCGGAGCGAAGGTCGTCGGCCGCATGCATCCAGGTGACATTTGTTTACAATGGCTAGCTGCTGCGAACACTTCGGATTAGAAATGGTGTTTCAAAAACATACCTGCCGGCGTAGGAAGCTGCATGAGTTCGCGTTCGGTGAGCCAAACTGGACCGGGGGCCGCCCTGACGATTTGCCGGCTTTGGCGGCTCGAAACGATGCGGCGGTCGGACTCTCGGGAAATTCGCCGTTCAAGCGAATTTGCGGCTTCGACAGGATTGCGGCGGTGCGGAGATCCTTTTCGGAGGGCTTCAGGAATGGCTCATAGGATGCTGGCGGTGACTCTTACAGGCAGATCCCTTATCGCATAATTTCTGTATGCGTCCGGCCTGGCGGCGAGGTGGGCTGTTGATTACTTCCTGGTGCCTCACAATTCGGGCTAGTTAATATAGTTGAAATACGGCTTTCGAGAACGCAAATTGGAATGCGCCCTCGGAAGATCACGGACGCGGACGGGATACGGGGAAAGCTAATTAGTAGCCACGGTTTCGGCCTTTAAATTAATGACGGTTCGGGAACGGGTTTAATAAGGATCTCTAGGTTATCGGGGTGTTCTTGCAGGAAGACAGTGACCATATCGAACCCGCAAGAACTTTTATTTAGGCGATTTCTCCCTTGCTAAGACAGTAACCATACCAAAGCAAACGAGTGATCGCTCCGGGTGGATTAGGAGAGGTTTAGGAGAGGATTCGGGACAGAATCTCTTTCAGGTGGATTGGGAGAAGGCTTAGGGGAGAACCCCAGGATGGGATCTGACTCAGGAGCTACCTTGTGCTCGTTTTTATACGTTCAGTGGCTCCCGGTCGGCGGTCGTGGTCCCCACTCTGGCGGCGGGGGAAACACTCCTACGCGCAAACGTGGCTTCCTGCGCATCGGCTACCGGCCGGTCTTGAGATGCAAACGTTTGATAAGGCGGCGAATTAAATTCCCAATACGTTTCAAGTATCTTTAGAATTTAGATTCGCAAGCGAAACGTTACAGTTTTTCCCATATTGTAAACGTCGTAGTTACCTTTAGGACATCCATAAAACTTTAATGTGGCTAACGATGATAGCGGCGATTAATTTATGCTGCTTAAATGCGGCTTCAAAGTTGCAACTACTTTGAGGAATTTTTGATAGCTGCCGCGACGTTCTGTACACCTTCACTATCACTTTAAAGTTGTGGAACTTGCAAGTAATATTTATTATTGTTAATAACGTTCCCGCCACCTGGGAAATGGAATTTTACTGTGCATAGCTACTACAACTATTAAAGACGATTAACTTTAACAGTACTGAAAAAATACAACGCAGTCATCCGATGAAAATATGGGGCTAAAAATTATAGAGTTCCCTGTGGAACCATGAAGTGCTAATGAGTACTTCGAACAGGTAATTCGTGAAAAGCACAACTCTAGCGGGATTTCAAAGTGGCGCTATAGTTTCCATCAATATTTCGAAGTAAATTTAACTTTAAAATACCATAGTTGTGTATTGCCTCACATTGTTGTCAAGCAGTAATTAAATGTTCCCCGTTTATATCCAGAACTTGCCACTTTATTATTACTAAACATAAACGTTCACGTCACAAAATGGCTTTAAAAAATATAACTTATTAAGTTGTTCCAACAAATATTAAAAATTAATACATAATAATTAGTTTCAAGGTTTAAAAAGCAATCAAAAAAGATTTAGCCTTTAGGATTTGATTTTCCCCCATAATGTTAATTTTAAATGTAATATTTTAATTATTAATGCAATTTCGGTGCGTAGTCTGACTTCGACGTACCTAACATCATTACTTTTGGCAGTGAACTTGCATTTGTTTTAGTTTTGTTGCTCAGACCATCAGGAAAGAGCACACGCTTTGCCGTTTAATATTATTTTTGTAATATTCGATACACATTCTGAGCTTAGGAAATGGACAAAGGATCATGGAAGAATGAATCATAAGTATAGCAAAATCAATTGCAACTCAAAGCAAGCAACACTAAACTAGAAAAAAGTAGCAAAGTTATGTAGAAGTGGTGGCTACCAAACTGCAACGTCGGCTACGTAACCATGTCATAGGAACGTAGCCGAACAACTTCCAGAAACGTCGCTAAACGTTGAGGTCACTAAAAATGTGCATAAAAACTGCTTTGTACTTGTAGAAATCAAAAAAGTACTTGAAGATAAAAATAAACAACACATTTTAAAACTCATATAAGTATCCCTGGCTCGTTGCTCGTGACTTGTACAACAAATAAATGTAAAAACTCAAGCTGTGAACAGAACTGTTTAATAGAAGATGTTTGTAGAAGAACCACTTCCAGAAAAATTAAAGTTTTATGGTATATATGCGATAGTAAGGAGCAGAAGGATAAAACATTATTAGAACTAATAAAGAAAAGATTACAATAATCGTCGTTAGGAGATCATGTACAGTATGTAGAATGTCGTTGAAATAGACTAAAACATTTTTTTGGTTTGAGCATTTTGGAAAAAGTCTGCGATATAGTTAAGAAAACAGTCCGAAAAGATGTGGAAGAAAGAAGTACATGAGAAAGGAAAAAACGCATACCAATGTCTTCTTCAAGTTAAAAGTTAAACATGGGCCTGTTTCTCGTGATTTGCGCAACAGATAAATTATTTGCAAACCATTTGTTCTGGTATAATTTAAACAATGGCAAAGGCTAATGAAACGCAATATTAATTGAAAATGGGATGAACAACAAGGAAAGCAAGAAAGAGGATATTACTACCTCCCTACTAACTTAAATAAGGATGAAATGGCAAGATTTAAATATCGCCACATATACAGAAAGAGGAAAGACACTGTGAACAGCTAGAACTGCTAGATAGATGTTTGCATTAGGATCACTTCCACAAAATGGCGATCATACAATACTACTACTGTAGGGACTGTAACGGAATCTGGCTAATATTGTCTGGATGGCTTACTTTTATTATTGTTAGTTAGGCTTAAACATTGAAACTCAGCGTAATCGAAATGCCGAGTGCGGCCCAGTGCGTGCATCGATTAAATTTGTGTGTCAAGTTTGATTTCGCGAGTGCATCGATAAACGCAACTTCGCAGCCGGTCCGCGGGAATTTTTGCGTCAGTAATCAGCGGGTCTTGCCCCGAGCAGCATGCCTTTAAGCGAAGAAATAAATATAGACGAGTCAAATAGAAGCATCTGGAAGCCTTGCAGTCAATAGTTGCTGCTTACAAGTGTTTGTGGGATCACAAGCCAGCGCTTACACTTCAAGTAAACGCAATTCTTATGTCAAGTGCACATTGCGTCACTTCCAACGGTTTTTTGAAACATTCCGAAGGGTTTGTGAGTCAGTCGGCCTAGTGGCGTCAAAGCAAGGAGCAAGGAACTTTCCAGTGCGTTCGGGTGGAATTCACATATGAATCATTTTAGAAATGACGCAATTCGAGGGCGAGCCTAATATGCAACACAGAAATCCTCAGGGCCCAACGTCTAGGTAAATTTGATACCAAAAATATTTGCAGTTACGCGTGCAACTGTGGGAAGCTCGAGCATAGCGAAATGCGCAACAGTGCCAATTTTCAGCATTTTAACGTTCGTGTTTTTAATGACAGCTATTTCAGCACGATGTTAATATTGTTTTATGTATGTCCGGAAGTAGATTTTACTGATAAAGACGCTACGAAGTTCATGTATACTGGGCTAGCAAGGTAAACAAACAGGGCAAATAGTGAATAAAATTCTAAGGCGTAGAATACGTCTAATACATTTAATTGAATCATAATTAAATAAGTCTCGACAAAGCGGGGGAATACAGGTAATTGTTACACGGTTAATAAAGAAAAGATTATAATAATCGAAATCAGGGGGTCATGTACAGTACGTAGAATATAGTCGAAAGAGACAATAAAAATAGAAGAAGTACAGAAACATTTTCTGTTATGGGCATGTTCGAGGAACAACGTTTGAATACTGTCAATGGACTAGTACTAATGGAAAAAAGGCTCAGAAAAGTGTGGAAGGAAGAAATACGAAAAGCTTTAAATGAACTATTCATCGAAACCAAAAATTCCAGTGAAGAAGGTTACAACGAAAACCAGTTGCTTGCTGAATGCACTGCACTTTTTATTTGTATATAAAAGCAACTCTACCTTTGTTTATTTTAAACATGACGACCAATTTACTCTAAAGCAATAAAAAATTGAAAGTACTAAGTGTGTAATGAATTTAGTTTTTTAGAAGTTGATACTTAAACCTGCTCATTTACATACGTTATTCAGTTGTTCCAGCTAGTGTTTACCACAGCAGCCAAATTGTTAGTTATCAGCACCACATCATCTGCAATCGAAGGTGGTTGAACTTCTCTCCATTGATTGTTATACCCTTGGCAGTTATGAAGAATCGTGGGGACAGTGTGTCCTTTGGTGTACTCTTCGTTCAACGCTGATTTGGTTTGTGAGCTTATGCAATTTGACAGTCATCATTGAGTTCTTATACATGGTGTAAGTGAAGCTGGTATATCGATAGTCGATGCAGCTTTTTATGAGAGATTAAATAATAGTATTTAGTTTGATCGTATCAAGTGCGAATTATGCGTGATGACCATGTATGCACGTGCTTGACAACAGCCCAGTCATATCATTGATGAGTCGGCTGCTGTCTTCGGCTGTATTATCTTATCTAAGTTTATATAAGTTAGTTATTCACATTATTTCGCCAGTCTTGCTAGCATCCTGCATCCAACATTGTAAAACGCCGCTCGCTTCTAGCAAGCTCTGTCATTGTTTCTCATTTCGACTAATAAAGTTTTATTTGAATTAATAAAGTTTTTTTAAAAAGTCGAAACGACGTTAAACCGGGTTAACTGGCGCAGTCGTTCGGATTGGTCAAAAACGCACCCAGCTTTTTGAGTTTCAACTCTTAATTGACCAGAACAACATTCCACCACCGGAGCCTTTGGGAAACCTCAACAGGACAAGAATTGCCGCAGTTGAAGAGTACAAGAAGCGTTTCGCCGCCAACCCAGAAGGAAGCCTTTCCAACCATCGAAAAGTGGAATTCTACCCCTTCAGAGCCAACATCGCTGAGCCGGAGAACAAACATCGCCGAAAGCCCAAGCACCGCTGGTTCCTGAGCCCTGACTATTGAAGTCACCCGACCATCGAGGTCAGCAGTCTATTGAAGGCAACCCAAGATGAAATTCATGTAAGAATTTACAACAATTATTTCCAAAGTGAAAATGTAATTAAAACTAATACTAACATACATTTAATATTTAATTTTAAGAGCATTTAATTACACTGTGCGCTCAAATAAACTTAATTTCTCAGAAGAAATAAGCTGTTGTGCGCACTGGTAATTAACAGTTGCATTTTAGTTCATAAGTTCATGTGGATCGCGGTAAGCGAGGCGTTTGGCGTGTTGATTAACAACACTTAATATCCAAAACACTCACGATCCATGAGTAGGCACCCTGTAAGACCCCTACTAACATAAAGTAAAGTGAATTTGAACGCTGGATTCCTCGGACTCAAAATCCCTTCAATCAGATAGTGCTACTGACGACGAATTAGAGTTATTTCCGAATCATAATCTACCGAATTCTAATCCAACGAATTTTGATTTAAACCAACTATCACTTTTATTCCGAAATCTCGAAATGGCTAACCAAAATCAGCCTCAAGTAACTATGCCACCAGTGCAACCACCATTTGCCGGATATCCTCCAGGATTCCATACTTCATTGTTAAATAAAATTCCCAAGTACGAAGGAGCACCTTCAGAGCTCTCCGAGTACATAAGAGCCGTTGAAGACATCTTCGACCAATTTTGGCAACGACAGGAGGGAGCATACATAAATAAATTATTGCTTTCTGCTGCACGCAACCGCCTTAAAGGTGCTGCACAAGAAGTAGTCTTGGAATGCTCTTAAAGCAATTCTCATAGAAAATTTCGGTGATCAAAGATCCGAATTAAATTTAAAGATTGCCTTATCTCGATTAAGGCAACAAGCTAGAGAATCCCCTATTGAATACTACAAGAGGTGTAGATCCCTACTAGCGATACTAAATTCAAAAATGTCCCTCAGCAACGAACATCAAATGATAAAAACCCATAAAATAAGTGAAGCTAGAAATTTGGCACTCACTGCTTATATTAGCGGATTAGCCAAACCTTTAGGTTCATTTATCAGAAGTCGTTCTCCCCAAACATTAGAAAGTGCATTAACTTTCGTAAAAACAGAGCTTGACATTACTTATTTCCAAAATTTAAACAGTCGAAATTCATATCAACAAACAACCCATGTAAAGCGTAACTTTACCCCGCAAAGCAAAATGATAGAAGCTTTCCCCAAAGTCAACACAATTTTAGAAGTAATCAAACCCCTATTTTTAAACAAAACTTAAATAACTCTTCTAAAAATTTCCCTATATTTCGACAGAATAATCCCAGCTTAAACGTTTTCAAACCTCAAAAAACTTTCAGCCGTCATTCAAGCCCGAACCAATGGAAACATCCACAATAAAGAAAAGGCCTGTGTCTCATCAGTTAAGCAGAAATTTACTGCCAGCTCAAAGACCTAATTTCCAAAATCATTTTAAACAAAACACTTTTGTGAGGCAATCAAATCCACCATATAATTTTCCTAATCAACAGCAACTACATCATGCTGAAATAGCCGAACCGTATGAAACTTATTCCCCTGTAGAATACGAATCCCAAAATTACGAACAAGAAAATGCCGAATTCGACGAAAACGAACCCCAAGAATTAGACGCAACACCTGAGCATTTTGAACTTCCAGATCCAGATGATGCAATAAATTTTCAAATGTAAGCCTCGGAATAGAATCTTTCAGTATTAATCCCTCACCTACATTACCTTACATACTAATTCCTAACACAAAACAAAAATTATTAATCGACACTGGTAGTTCCAGAACGATACTTTCCCCTGCTTTCGTTTACGAACACTTTCCCGATAAAATTTTTGAATCAGATTTTGAAATTACAACTAGTCACGGAACAAGACACAATTTAGTAGCAGAAATTCCTATTCCATCACTCTTTAATCAAGAAGGAGACCATTTAGTTTATTTATACGATTTTCATCCCGCTTACATTGGATTAATTGGTACAGATTTATTAGCAAATTTACAAGCGCGATCGATTATCTTTGGAATCACGTACAAATCGAACAAACGATAGTACCATTTTACTTTAATCAAGACCAAGAAAAACGAGAAATTCAAAAACGAAATTATTGCAATTTTAATAAAATACAATTGGAAAAAGCTTTAACGTTCATCTCTATCCCCCCTAGGACTGAAAAAATAGTAAAATTACCTGCAATAGGAAAAAATGGCAGTAAATTAGCACCCAAATTACACTTCAATCAACATGTTATTATGCCCTCAGCTTTAGTTACCCTCGAAAATAATTGGTTTACAGCTGCCATTGTCAATACCTACGATGTAGAAAAATCCTTTAATATTACTCAACTTCTTTACATTGACGATTACTCAGACAAAAATAATCACGAAAACGCTTCTTTAAATAATATTTCAGTCTATTCGAATAAAAACCTTTTATCAGACAACCTTAAAGAAAATTTGCGACTTGACCACCTTAATGAACAAACTTATGCTATGAATATAAAGACATATTTTATAATCCCAGTATCCCTTTATCAGTAACCTCTTTGGTAAAACACCACATTCGAACAAAAACTGACAATCCAATCTTCACAAAAACGTATCGATACCCTCACATCCACAGACAGGGAGTAAAACACCAAATTAATAAAATGCTACAAGAAAAAATTATAGAGCCAAGCGAATCACCATATAATTTCCCGATTTGGGTCGTCCCAAAAAAATTGGACGCCTCAGGTAAAAGGAAATGGAGAATTGTTGTTGACTATAGGAAGTTAAACGAACAAACTATAGAAGACAAATTTCCCCTTCCAAAAATTGAAACTATACTTGATAATTTAGGCCGTGCAAATTATTTCACTGCCCTTGACTTAGCATCTGGATTTTATCAAATCGAAATCGACAAAAATGACCGCGAAAAACCGCATTTTCAACTGAAGAAGGACATTACCAATTTAGACGTTTACCTATGGGTCTTAAAAATTCACCAGCCGTATTTCAACGAATGATGAACATAGCATTGACTGGTCTTACACCAACCCAATGTTTAGTTTATCTCGACGACATAATAGTTTATGGATCATCTCTTCAAGAACACATGACCCGCTTAAAAAATGTATTTAAAAAATGTCGCGAAGCCAACGTTAAAATTACACTTAACAAATCGGAATTTCTTCAAAAATCAGTAAAATACCTAGGTGACATTATTACCCCCAATGGAATTAAACCAGATCCCTCAAAAATATCAGCAATTAAAAATTTTCCTATTCCAAAATCAAAAACTGAAATTAAATCTTATTTAAGACTATTAGGCTACTATCGTAAATTTATCAAGAACTGCAAAAATTACAAAACATTTTGACTCAATGTTTGAAGAAAGACAACAAAATTATTCACGACAAAAACTTTATCGAATCTTTTGAACATACGAAAAAACTTCTAACCCACGAACCATTACTTCAATACCCTGATTTTTCCAAACCATTTGAACTGACGACAGACGCATCTAAATACGCGTTAGGCGTTGTGCTGTATCAAAACCAAAAACCTATTTGTTATGCATCCCGTACACTCAACGAAACTGAGCAACGATATTCAACAATAGAACGCGAACTTTTAGCCATAGTTTGGGCTACTAAACAATTCAGACCTTATTTATTTGGTACAAAATTCACATTATATACTGACCATAGACCTTTAATTTGGCTAAGAAATCTAAAAGAACCGAATTCAAAATTAACCCGTTGGTCCCTAAAACTTGAAGAATTCAATTTTGACATTCATTACCGGCCCGGAAAAGAAAATAAAGTAGCAGACGCTTTATCTAGAATCCCTCTTAACGTCTTAACTATAAACCCCAATGAAACAAGAGAAAATGCTCTACAGACACCTGAACCCCT